>JAPKLW010000417.1:478399-495114 GCA_026898455.1 Plectranthus barbatus
AACATGTAAGATACAAAAATGCACAAAGTTAACACTAAAGATGCACATTATAATAGAAAAAATGAACGTCGATCTGAATAAAACAAACTTTTTAAAACTATATTCATGCATAATTAACAACGTCGGGACCGAACACAAATGCGAAATCCAGAAACAAAGAAAAAAAATTTGATCGACAAAAGAAATATAAATCAATTCGAACAAAGAATGAATAAATGAACATGTAAGATACAAAAATGCACAAAGTTAACACTAAAGATGCACAATATAATAGAAAAAATGAACGTCGATCTGAATAAAACAAATTTTTTTAAACTATATTTATGCATAATTAACAACGTCGAGACCGAATACGAATCGAAATCCAGAAACAAAGAAAAAAAAATCTGATCGACAAAAGAAATATAAATCGATTCGAACAAAGAACGAAGAAGAAATCAAATCGCGCGAAGAAAGGAATAAAAAATCTAATGAGATACTATTTCAGATTTTAAAAAAAAGCTAAAATTACAAAAATAACCTTAATTTTGCAAAACTGCAGGATAATCGAGGAAAACCGCACACGGAGTAAAATAGATCATGAGCGTTGAAATCACAAAATCAAAGGCTAAGATTTATTCTTATTTCTCATACTAAAAACTATTCTCATATGATCACTACTCTATATATATATATATATATATATATATATATATATATATATATATATTAGCTTACTAATTAACTACCATCTAGAAAATGTCTAGGCCTCACCAAAACCGCCAAGACACTAGGTCCCACTCGAGCGTCCAACTAGCGTCTAGCGATTTTTATAACGATGGGAAAAATGATTGATAAGAATGGAGAAAGTAGCCACTCATCACAATGCAGCAGATGCATTGACTAATGTAATATCTTCTTCGAGATTTTACTATTGTTTGAAGCTTGTGGGGTTGTGCTAATCTTTATGGTTAGTGGCAACGTTCTATAATGGAACTATTGGAGGGAGTGAATTGGTCGATGAGTATGCAGTCAGAGGGAGGATTGTAATGTTTGATGACTGCATGAAGAAGGGAGTCGCGTGCGTGCATGGAGTGCTGAAGGCTAAAGATGATTGTTTAGTGATGTTTTTGAATTTTGGTTAGGTGTGTGGGAGAAGTCGCGTTTGGATTTAAAGAAGTAACGCTGACTTTATTAGTTGTAGCTGACACACGTCTTAAGGTGATTAGAGGCCATGAAAGGAGTTGGCTAAATTCTGTTATTTGAGCTGGAAGTGAGATGATTTTTACTATTCATCATATATATATTCTTCGTTTCTGTTTGAAGATATTGTATAATTTTATTCTTGTCTGTTCATCAATAAAATCATATTACCACCCTCCCATGGATATAGTCTTTTAAAGGTGAACCATCGATTGTGCATTGATAGAAGCTAGGATCAAGATTTCATGCAAACCTAACATGGAGTTTATAAAAATTTTACTGTATAGGAAATTGAAAATCTTAACTTTAAGTGATAATAAAAAGATAAAATTGAATAAAGTTTTTTATAAAAAGACAAACAACAAAGATCAAACTTGAGACCTTTCACATTGAAATATTCTTGTATATATATTGTTCACTAAAAAAGGGACAAAAATGAATAAAGTTTTTGGGGCCTGATCCAGGAAGCTCTTTTGCTAGAGTGGAATACATCACCATAAATTATTGAAACAACAAATGATCGGAAATAAATGCTTTTATCAAATAAAATTCCAATGGTTTTTTCAATTTATCAGCAACAAATTTCTGCTTATAATAACCAATCTAATAGAGTAACATATAAAATACAAAACTCGATATTAATAATAATTCAAATTGTAGCAAGCTCGACAAATTTCATTTTGATTGGCTCTCGATTGATTACTTATTAATATTTATTATTTAAGGTGAAAATGTGTAAAAAAAACATTTAAGGTAACTTATTTGCTGCATCAACCGCAATGGCCTAATTTCGTATTGTGAACTGATAAAATTATATCTTTTAAGAAATGTATTAAGTATATTAAAATATAGATTATATTTAAAGGTTTTTTACATGTTTAGAATTTGATTTCAACTAATTAAAGAAACATTTATCTTACTTGTAGTTGTAGATAATTTTTGAAGGGCCGATATTTGATGAGGGAAAACATAAAGAGAAACATGATCCAGACATTTTGCACATGTGAATAGATCTCAATAATATTATAGTCACACACATATATCTGTAGATAATTAATTTATCCGTAATAGCAATCATTCCAATCACTTTAATATTATATTATTTTTTCTCTCTTCCACATTATTAATATCATCTTAACTCAATCACAATAATTTTACATACTTTATCAGCAACCACTCAACCATCCAATCATAATATTATATATAATTTATATTTTATTTTATTTTCAAGATTAAAATTAGTAATTATAGTTAAAATAATAGTGGACATCAAATTAACATCGATTTTGCTTTCATTGGAGGATTGTGATTCATTATTTTTTATGAATTGTCTAGATTAATACAATATGATGTAATATATATATATATAATATATATATATATATATATAATTAAAAATAAAAATATATATATCAAAATTAGTTTCTATTTGTAGTGAACAAAAATTATGAATTTTGGTATAGTTTTTATTTATATATATTATTGTATAAAATATATACCAACTTTATTATTCCATTTACAGAAAGTAACAAAATGAAAAGTGTCACATATTTATGGGAGAGAAATAAAAAAATAAAAAAAGATGGTGGGTCCCACTTGGTTGGAGGTCGGCTCGCTCCGGACCTTTTGTGGTTGCATGGAAATTTGAACACAATTTATTATAGGGATAAGGGTTATTTACTTATTTAGATATTAGTCTCTCCTTAATTATTTGGTTCAACTTAATCCTTTAACTATTAAAATTAGATTAATTTAGCCCCTGAAATTTTAAAATTACTACTATACTCTAATTAAAATAGATACTACAAATGCTTTTATGATTGAAAGGTTATTTTTATTTTTTTGTGAATTAGTTTAATTATTTTATCTCAATATTTTTAATATATACATAAAATATTTAATATAATAAAAAATAGAAAATCAATCCAACATAATAAAATCTACTAATCATATTTTCTTTGTCCTTTTAATTCATAAGAAATGCTGGATATCTTAATATTTTTAATTTAAAGTCATAAAAATAAATGAAACAAGAATTTCCGAGCATTACATCCGTATTAATATTACAATAATAAATTATAACAATATATTATGATATTAATTACCAAAATATATTACATAGAAATGAATATTATAAAAAATAAGATGATGTATTATAAATATTACGATATACGATAAAAATAAAAATAAAAAAGTTGTTGGTAAAATAAAAATATTACTATAAATAAAAGGTTAATAAATATAAGTTATTAAGTTTACGATATAAGATTGTTACAATATAAGGTTTAGTAGTTTATAATATGAATATTAAGTTAACGACATATTATGATATAAGATAATTAATAATTACTTTATTTTTTATTATTGACGATAAAAAAGTTCAAAAAAATAAAAAAATAAGTGTTTTAATAGATAAAAGATGTTCATTACTAAACAAATCTATTATATAAAATATTTCTTATACTAATTTAAAATATAGATGCTAAATAAAATAATATAATTTATAAAAAAGTAATTAATAATTAAATAACCCTAAAACTATAAAATATTTGTAGTGTTTCTCTTAATTAGGGTAAAATAATAATTTTAAAAGTTGAAGATTTAAATTGAGCCAATTTTAAATGTTGAAGGATTAAATTAAATCAAATAATCAATAAGGGGTTAATATTTTATTGTCAGAATAGTCGGAGGGTCTTAAAGAAAAAACTTAAATATTTTCAAATTGATAAAGACTCTAGAGTGTGTTGACCAAATAAATTTATCTCAAGTAACATGAACTCATAAGATTTTGAATCAGTATTGAATTATTTAACAAGTTATTATTTTTAAATAGACCATAATTCTTCTTGACAAAAATCCTTTCAACAACAAAAAAACAAATTTATCTAAGAAACGAATATCTACATTCACTAATTTTTGTAAGAAATATTGAATACAACACAAGCAACAACTGCAAAATAAATGTTAGAGACCTTTTCACTCAGAAAAATCCAGTTCCACAATCTAAACACATTCAAACTTTTGAGGTGCAAAATTAACATCAACGAGCCTCCACCTGCGACACAGTCAAGTGATTCACAGAGCATATCTCAGCTTTGCTCTCTGCCTGGCCAAAGCTGAAAGCAGGATGCCGAGGCCCTGCCATCGCAGCATCTTCGTTGTTCAGCATGCCAACAACATCCGACATCAGAGGCCTATCTGCTGGATTTTCTTGAACACACAATAGACCTATCTGAATGTATCTCACTGCATTAGATGGAGCAGATGCTGACATTTGCAGCACCGGATCAACGAGCTCGTGCCCTCTTCCTTGACTCCACATATTCCAGGCCTGGAACCAGCAATGTATTCTTTAGTTTTGCATAGTTGATAGTCAGAATATTGTGCAGTTGTTGCTAGATATGAGCAAGACTCACGTATTCAAGAAGACTGAGACGGTCAGAGCCATAGAAAGCAGAGATGGTTTTTCCAGTGATGATCTCGACCATCAACACTCCAAAAGAGTAGACATCAGACTTCACGGAGAAGACTCCTTTCATTGCATATTCAGGTGACATGTATCCACTGAATGCGAAACACGAGTTAATACCAAGACTATATACATACAATGAGATTTTAGTTAACTTACTAAGTCCCAACAATTCGTTTAGTGTTTGCTCGTGAGTCGTTTCCTCCAAAGATTCTAGCCATGCCAAAATCAGAGATTTTGGGGTTCATCTCTGCATCTAGCAGAATGTTGCTTGCTTTAAGATCCCTATGAACTATTCTCAACCGGGAATAATGGTGGAGATAGAGAAGCCCTTGAGCGATTCCTGAGATGATTGCTACTCTTTTCTTCCACTCCAGTTTCTCTCTCTTGTTCGACTCTACATTAGCAGCAAAGTTAACATTTCTAGCAGAAGATGACATAGCAGCATAATTAGTTGTAAATTTACACACCAAAAAGGAGAAAATCCAAGCTTTTGTTGGGCATGTATTCGTAGACTAGTATATTCTCATCATTTTCGGTGCAGCATCCTAAAATCCCCACAAGATTTCTGTGTTGGAGTTTGGCAATCAGTTCTGTTTCGTTTCTGAACTCCTCTAGTCCTTGTCCAGAACTTCTTGAAAGCCTTTTCACTGCTACAAATTCTCCATTAACTAATTCTCCCTGAAGAAATGCTGATTAGTCCAATTAAAATAATGATATACTAAAATATCATTTGTTGATTCAGACAAACCTTGTAAACTGGCCCAAAACCACCCTCTCCCAGCTTGTTTGTGTCAGAGAAGTTATTAGTTGCTGCAGCTATGCTAGAAAAACTAAACACCGGTAACTCTTGCTTGCTGTTTTTTTCCACTACTCCACCATTTGGATTCAAATCGAGTAGCAACAGATTTTGATTCCCTGCACAGAGCTACTAATCACGAGCTACTATAGTTTTGTTAGAATCCAACAACAAAATGGACTTGTACCTTTGCGTTTGAGTTTGGGCCAGAGATGAAAGAAGCAGAAACAGAATACAGCTATTGCAGCAGCAGTTATGGGCACAGCTAAAGCCACAGCAAGAACTTTCCTCCCTCCTAACAAATTCGAAAACACCCGTATATTTATGATGTCATCAAATAAACATAATTATTTTGTACCTTTTCCAGACATATCTCTCGATTCCATCCTGATATACAGATCAGCTCCGGAAGAGTTGTTTTGCAGTCTTTCGAAATCCATCAACTCCCCCTTAAACAAGAAGCATTCACCACCACTAGTGGCATAAGCTGAGCAGGAGCAATCAGCCAAGCACACAGACTCACATTCCCCACTACTGCTAACACTTCGCGTTTCAGGGCTCCCACGCCATCTGGCATTGCTCACCTTCTCAAACACTGTCCTCTCCTTCTCACACTGCAGGCCTCTCTCTCTCATACACCCATTCGAGAAGTCGAACAAATCCCAATCCCGCTTAACTCGCGGCACGAATCCATCCAAACATCTACAAGCAGGGGAGTAGTTCACATCGCACATCGAATTACCCCCACACCCTTCATATACTCTGCAGAAATCAAGATCAGAAGGCTGAACTGCGAGTGTGTACCACTCCCGCCTCGCCTCTGACCACACATAATGATACAATAAGCCGCTCGAGTGCAGCACAATTCTCACAATCGCCGGTATATAAACGTTGTATGTCAGAAACTCGGCGCCTTCCCTAGAAACGTAGGAGAAGTTGTACAAATCGCAGCTATCCGGGAGAGAAGGAAAGGAGCCGTTTTTCCAAACGCCGCTCCTCCAAATTAATTGTGAGCCGTTCTTCATCATGAAAAGCTCGCCACCGCTGTTTCTTTGCAATACTAATGAGTAGTTGCCGGTGCCGGGATCGTCTCCGTTCCTCCAAGAAATGAGCTTTTTTTCTGATTTCGCAAATCCGATCGCTCCGCCAGGCAGCCAAGTGCCGGTGGGGTGATCGAAGCTCTGCCACACTAATCCGGAAGCGTTTCTCAAGACGAAGTTTCCGGTGTCGAGAAGAACTGCCTCGGTAGAATTTGAAGTTCCTGTTAGCGTCCAAATTCTTGCAGCGTTGACAATAAGGTTGAGAGTGCCGTTGTCATCCATTTCGAGGCGGGAGCTGTTGTAGAAAGCGGAAGAGATGGGGCGGTTTCTGTTTGCGACCCAGACTGGTTGAATTGGTATGTTTTTGTACCATATTCCGACGTAATGATTGCTTGAACTACCTGGAGAGAAGAAGCCAAGTTCGAATATGCCTTGTTTGGAGACTATGGTTTGATTTGGAGAGAGAGACTGGGCAGTTGAAATGGTGTCCGAACCATTGCAGAAGCGATTACAGAGAATGAGGAGGAACAAGACGAAACATTTGGACATTAATTCAAAACTCAAAAGGGCATGTATTGCCATAATCATTTTGCATCCTTAAAATCAACAAATTTTGATGAATCTGATTGAAATTGTTATCATTATATGAGGCGATGGCTTTCTGATCAGAAAAGTTGATTTTGATGGATGAATGAAATGGTGGCACTTAGCAATTTAGTTGGGAGAAGTTGGAATTTGAAGTCTAAGCTGAAATTATTGTTTAGTTATATTTGGTTGCCTTCAACATTATCTGATATATTATATTGCCAAAAACTATAACAATCAATCATGAATATATAATCTGTCCATCATAGCATAGTTCCTTTTTAATTATTATCTCCATTGCTCTTTCTTTCTTCTTTATAATTCATATGGGATTTGTGATATTCGGCATTTTTCACTAACATGCGGCTCACACACCTGGAATTATTCTTTCCTCTCACTGTTCACATGATGCCACAATGCGTTGCAATTTATATACTCCCTCCGTCCCAGGTAATTAGTCCCATTTGGTTTTGGCACGATAACCAATGTTAGTGAGTGTAGTGGAATTAATATTTTATTGATGAGTGTAAAAAAGTTTGCCATTTTAGGAAATGGGACAATTAGATGGGACGGACAAAAAAGGCAAATGGGACTAATTTCGTGGGACAGAGGGAGTATTTTTTGATTTATTTTTTCTTATGAATTCCTTATTATTTTTTAATTATAACACACATGTTTAAAATTATTTATAGTTTTTTCTTTGGAATCTCAATAATACGTTTAAACTTATTTCTGTATATATTATTATCTTTTTCTTTTTGTTTATTTTGTTTTAATTTCAAGAATTCTTTATTAATATAATATAATTTGTATACTTTTATTTTAAATCCTCGTATGACAATGTCATTTCCTCTACACTGGCACGGATTGGAGAAGACCTGTGATTTTCACTCTGGTATAGTATAAAATTGGTTTTAGTTGCTATGGAATTTGCCGTTATCTGTTTCTTCTTAGTTTTCTCCATCTCCATTTTCACGAGCAATAGATCAGACACCATATTCGAAGGTCAAACTCTGCTTTCAAACCAAACTCTGATCTCCAAGGAGAGCAAATTCGAATTGGGCTTCTTTTGTCCAGGTAATTCCAGTAACTATTATGTTGGCATTTGGTACAAAAACATACCAGTTCAATCAGTGGTATGATTGTTGAATAGAAACGACCCCATCCCATATGCTATGTATAATAGTTCGTGAGTTCGAATGAATAAGAACAGTCTCAACGTTATGGTTAACTCAGAGCTAACATGGATGTCAGCGGGATCTTTTTATGCAACTGATGTAGTTATTCTTGACAACAGAAACTGTCTTGAGAAATGATTTGACAATTGGCAGAGCTTTGACAATTCCACGGATACTTGGCTGCCCCTTGCGATTCTTGGATTCAAACAGTCTTTCGGTAAAGAAGTGATGCGCACTAAATTCTCAATCAACAAAAATTAATTAAATCTCTGTTGCGATGCAAGAATAAAATATTAATTCGGTTCTTCTCAGCTCGCCTGCCAAAGTACTAGCTAATTATGTGTTGCAATTATATACAAGTTTGATTAGTCGTTGAGTTTTGCAATTACACTAGGCAAAGAAATAAATCTAATCTATCTAAGTAGGAAAGCAATAATCAAAACATGAAACATAACACCATTCATCATCATCATACTACATTCACCTCCACACTCATTCCAACAATTGAAAGAACAACACAAGTCCAATTAGTTCAACAAATAATGTAAAATAGGATATTGGTTTGAAATCCACAATGAACCAACAAAGATAGAGTTGAATGTTGCAAACAATATTTACCTAACAATGGTCAATCCACCCTAGACTTCATAATCCCCTTAGTATCGATAAATCAGGAGTTGATAAGGTTAAATGTTCAAACCATTACGTTATCGAATCTAACCACACTCCAAATGGATCATAGATTTTCGGCCTTTAGGCTATCCCCACACATGAATTGGTTCAATACCTATATGCTATCACTCTATTCACGACTCCTAGATCCGCTTATTGGCTACAATTTCAGAGCCTATCACACACATAGTTGGTTAATGCCTACATTTTGTGATTAGGATAAAAGCTCTAGTGTGTGCAATTAATTAGGTGAAGGTAAACAAGCAATTCAATCCAATCAAATGATCCAAAGTTTCATTCAACCAATATCCAAATGAATCTAGTCACACATACCTTCAATTGTGTTCAATTGATTACAAAAACTAGACAAACCTATTACAATGAAAGATTAAGATAGAGATTTCCCCAATATTGTAGATTTGGCCTAGATCTATCCTTGGATCTTCATATCTTCACCCCTTGGATGGAATTGAGCTTGGATCCACCTTAATTGAGGTTTGGAGAGAGTGGGAAATGATTTGGAAGTGAATAACTGTCAAAAATTGGCCAAAAGTACTTGCCAAATTCGTTTCTCCCCCTTTTATAGTTAGTTAACAGACCCAGATCTCGCCCGGGATTCTTCAAAACTCAAAAACTGCCAAAAGAATCACAGGTTCTCGCCCGGGACCAAACTAGCTCGACCGAGATTTGCCTCTATAGAGCAGATCTTAGTCGAGCTCTGCAGGGTTCGGTCAAGATCTGCCTTACAGAGGCAAATCTTGACCGAACCCAGACGGATCCGGACCAGGATTTGGCTCTGTTTCACCCCTGTTGCTCCTCACACTCCATCCGGGTCAAGATTTCCTTAGCTTGTGAAAGATATGGGTTAAAATTTCATCAAAACTTGGTGATTTATGCACATTTGCTACCCTACACAACATCAACCACTACAAGAAAACAGTAAAATTGCGACCGAATAACGACCGCACAAAAAGCGGGTCGCGAATTTGCGACCGATTTTACTTTCCGGATTTTGCGACTGTTTTGCAACCGACCGGTCCGTCGCAAAAATTTTAACAGCCGATCTGCGATGGTTAGGGATGTCAATCGGGCTAACCCGTCGGGTTTCGGGCTAACCCTATCGGGCTGCGGGCTATTCGGTCCGGGTTGAATCGGGCTGAATTTTTATCGGGCTAAAAATTCTTGAACCTAACCCTAACCCACCGGTTTTCGGACTGACCCGTCGGGTTGACAATATTTACGAGTTTATTTTTGTAAAGATTTTCTTAAAATATTTTAACAACCCCTAAAACAAAATAAAAAAAGAAAATGATGAACCAACATAAATAAAAGACATCAAATAACAATATCTTTGCAAAAAAAATAGTGATAAGTGGATAATCATAGTTTGAAAAAAAAAATATCAATCCTTATATACCAACTAATTTAAATAATAGAAGTACATTGTATAAAATGATAAAATAATGGTTAAAAAATTAAATATAGCTTTCACTTGGGTGAAAATAACGAGTGGCTAAAGGTTCTTGAAAGGAAGAAATGAGTAGGTACGCTAATTAGGAGAGTGAAGAGTGGAAGACAATAAAAGAGGAAGAAATGAGAGATTTTCCGATGTGAGGGTAAAGGACTACGTCATTGGGAGAGATTGATGAGATTTTGTGTGACGGAAAATTAGGTCTAGGGAATTAGGTATATAATTAATGGGTATAGTATGATATAAATAATATTAAAAATAATAAATAATAAAATATTAAATATTGCCGGACCTACGGGCCGACCCGCAACCCACCGGGCTCAACCCGTTTGGGCCGCCAACCCGTCGGGTTCAACCCGTTCGGTTAAAAATAATTTCGGGTTGGAAATTTTTTACCCTAACCCGCATTTTAACCCACCGGTTTTGGGCCAACCCATCGGTTTCGGGCTTTATTGACATCCCTAGCTATGGTGAATTAAAAATTTTCGTCGCTAAGTTTTATTATTTATTTATTTTAATTGACACGTCGGTCGCAAATCGGTTGCTATATTTTGTTTTAGGGTTCACTCCCAGTCAAAAATTAGAATTTCCCTCAAATCCCCAAATCGTGAAATTGGGTGCGCCCCTCTCCCATCACCAGTAACTCTCGACCGGTTCCCGTCCTTCTCCGGCATCGACGGTAAGCTCAGCGCCTCTCCTCTCTCTATCTTTCATTTGTTTGCTTTTAATCACCGCCCCTGCTGTAGAACTCGCTGTCGCCGTTCAGCCTACTAGTCGTCCTCGCCGTTGCCGTCGGCTTTCAGCAGCTTCTCGCCGAAGACATTCTCTCTTCGGTTCGAATAAGTGCGTCGTTTATCTCATCTAGCCGAGGATGTTAATTTCTGTCTTTTTTTTCTCTTTCTAATTTTAGATCTTTCTTTTGCAGGATTCCAACAAAAATATCCTACTATCTGAATTTCATATTTTCAAGGTAATACGATTATACTCTCATTTCAAAAATATCCTACTATCTGTATCCATTATTGTTTCTAGTTGGTAATGGTGGAGGGTTCTTGTTTTATTGTAGACTCTTTGAAAAATATATGGCTTCCATTCATAACTAGAGACATGAACTTGAACATGATTTAGGTTGCATGTTTGTGCTGAATATGCGATGCTGAATTTGTTTTTCTATTTGAATCTGCTTAAATGGAGGGAAAAGTAATGAAACTTTCAGATTTGGAAGAACAGATTTATTAGGAGGGTTCTTGCTTGTGGTTGTTTATCATCTTGATATTTGGAAATCGTATCCTTGAACTGCTTTTCAAAGTTGAGATAAGGAATTTCACTTGATCAACATGCATCTCGAATGAGTTTGAGCCTTATTCACGTTTCTTCATGTATGTGGTTGGTATCTTTTTTGTTCAACTAGATGATTGTTTACTGATTGTTTCCATCATGAACTATGATTCTGTGTTCATTTTCTCAAAATTTTTTTAATTGTTGGCTTTGAAGCATTGAGTCATTGGCATTTGATGCTGTTTTTGGTTATGAACACAACACAACCAAGATTCACGGGATGATTCACCGCCGCTTTCACCGCAAGAATAGAGGTTAGTTTATTTAATTTACAATTTAAAACCTATTTGATTGTATGATTTATTAATTTTTAACTTTATTGTGTCCATTGCAGTGATCTTGAGCCCCGAAGATGTCAAGATATTCAGGATGCTATTGTATTTTGTTGGATTTTAGATTATGATTCTGAATTGTTATGAATTTGATTTACAATTTAAAACCTATTTGGATTATGCTTTTGTATTCAGGATGTTGGATTTTATGGATGTGGATTTTGTTGGATTTCAGATTATTCTTGTTAGATTGTTAGGCTTTTGTTTTTATTTTGTTGTTGTACTTTTGAAAAAAACATGAAATAAAAATAGGAAAGGAAAAAAAATATATATATTGAAAAAAAATCATTAAATTGCGACCGACTTCCATTGCAAATTTGTGTCGATATTTTGCGACAGATTGGCGACCGTCATGTCGGTTGCAAAAGCTAACAGAAGATTTGCGACCGATTTGCAACCAAAAATTCGGTTGCAAAATTTGCGACCGAAATTTCGGTCGCCGATCCTTTGCAAAAGATAGCGACAACCATGTGGTCGCTTTTTGGTTGCAAAATTCTTGCGACCGACACTTTTCGCTCGCAAATAAATTAGCGACCACAAAATCTACGACCAACTATTTCAGTCGCATATTTCACTATTTTTTTTGTAGTGAGCACGATAAAACACGAAAACACAACAAAAATAAACAAAAACCTATGATATGTGGGTGAAATAAACACTCAAATGCATCGATAAATTGGTTATTTCACACACATATCATAATCCCCCAAACTTGAACCTTTGATTGTCCTCAATCAAAATAAAGTAAAGAAATCATCCTACCTAGTGCAATACCTCATAGCTCATCATATTAATCTTAGCATGCCTCAATCAATCGAGATTATCACCTAAATTTGTGCAACAATTAATGCAAGAGACTCAAACCTCTAAAAAATATAGATAAAAGCAATGAAATTCACTCCCTCACATGTTTAGGAACCGTTCACTCAAGCACGAGATATCAAGTTCGATTTCCATAGGCTTGCATCCTATCTCACCACTATACTACAACGAGCTAGATTCTAGAATCAAGAAGGTCTTTGATTAGGCTATAATTTCGTTGACTAAATGTAGGTGGTTTTAGGCCAAAGTGACAAAACTCCTCAAATTCCCAAACCCCCAAGCCTTTGCTCAACACAACCAATCCCGAGGCTTATTCAACTTCACTTTCCTTTTCTTTCGTTTTCTCTTTTCACCATGCACTTGCATGTTTTTCTTTTCTTTACTTTTTTTTCTTTTCATCAATCTTTTCTCATTTCATTTTTTTTTGTTGGTGCTTATTTTTCTTGACTTGCACCATTTTTCTTTTCAACTTAATTTCTTTTCAACACCACATTTTCTTTCTTTGCCTCAACAAATGGGATTTTATTTCACCAACTAACCAATTCCATACCCACACTCACAACATATGTATTCACCATCATACACACATCCCCCAAACTTATTCCTAATTATATCTCAAAGAAACTCGTCAATTAAGCTCAATCATGGGGAACAACGATATGAAAGGCAATTAATGATCACATATAACACCTTATACCCCCAATGTGCAAGGTAGGACTAGGAATCGATGGCCTAATATCCTTTTCTAGTCAATAGCTCATGCTAATAGATAGAGAACGTATGCAAGTTCTAGATTTCTCATTCTCAATCTCGCTACTCACAATCCAAATGATATGACAATATCAAAGCTCAATTCTCACGGCTTTTGTCAACTCTCAAGCATTAACACACACAAAGCTCGGCAATTCAAAAGTTCAATCTAAGCATGTTTCGATATCAATGATTACACCCTATCATATGTTTAAGTAGAAATCATACTTCACTAGTTCATCAAGAGTAGATCTCAAGTCTAGTTCGGGTTCAACATACAATCATGCAAACAACCTAAGACAACAACTATTCAATCAACAACTATAACTAAATGGCAAGAGAAATGATAGAATGTGTTACCCATCGGCATTCACGATCAAATCGCTCTCCATCAGCCTTATTGTACCTACTAAGCACAAACACAAACACACCACCATTTGAGCATGAATCATTTCACCATAAGTCCATATCCACCTATTCAAAATCTCACTTCAAAACAACTTCCCAAATAAATCCTCAATACAAATATGAACATTCAAGCAAACACTTATCTCCATCCAAACATCTTTCCACCAAACAATCCATCCCTACATCAAAATCAAACAATGTACCACTAGCTCCACCATACATTTCACAAGCCATTAATCAACATTCATCAACAACAATGTAAAAAGAATAAGTAATGAATCCTCAAATCAACATTATTCAATAAAAGATAAAAACCATTCAAGCATCCACATATCAAAATCCAAAAATATAGAGTATAATACAACCATATCGAATCCATCAAATGTAACAATATCCAAATCCAATCATGAGAGAAATCATCTAATCTAAAAACACAAGGTAGATAAAGGAAAGGTAGGAAGAGGAGAAGAGTAAACCGAAACACCCACATCCCCCCAAACTTAGTCGAGACGAACTAAGTTCATAAAATTAGCCGACAGTAATCAATCACTCCTCACGCTCCAAACGCTCACCCTAGCACATGTCAAACCAAGTAATCAACAAACCAACAAGAAAAGTTAAAAAAACTATCTAGGTGAGAATTAAAATAAAATAAAGAAAAATGGTTGGGTTGCCCCCAACAAGCGCTTCGGTTAACGTCGGTAGCTCGACGACCTTACCATGTTTATCCATTGTCAAAGATCTTGTAAATTTTTAAGATACCTTTCTCCATTGTTCGAACCTTACTTAGAAGCAACTCGTTCATCTTGTTCTTCCTTATGCCCCTCTCATCCTTCCTAGGAGGTTTGAATGACTTGAAAAACTCCAATTGCAAGAATGGTGGTTACTTCTTTGAAGTGCTCTCCAGGGCCTCTTCATATCTATTCTCCAATACAACATTCCCCCCAAGTACTTCATCGAGCTTATACACCGTATCGAGGACATGCATTTTCTCATACACTTCACACACAATTTTTTTTCTTCTCATTCACCTCAACAACTTCTTGAACAATAAGAGCTAACTCATTCTTCAACACTACCTCCATTGGCTTCATAAATTTCCTTCACATGCCTTGTTTGTTACCATCATCTCATCTTCCACAAGACTTGCTAGTGCCGATATTGTTTTCATTTCTTCTAGCGAAGGCATCTCACTCTCACCCTTCTTCACATTTTCCAAGATTTGCACCAACTCCTTGGTGCCTTCATTCGCCTCATTTTCTTGAAGTAAGACTTCTCTTTCCTTCTTCGATTCTTCTTCTTGGAACTCCTTTACTCCTTCCTTGACATCATCTATCCTCTTCACCTTAGTATCTTCCATTACCTTATTCTCTTCAACATCACTCACTCTTTTCTCGGATTTCATCAAAATGCTCGCACACTCATCTCTCATGCCTTCATTAACCACCTTGCAACTCATCTTCGGGATTATTTCCATGTCATTTGAAGCTTTCTCCTCTTGATGTGTTTCACTCATTTGCTTGGCAATGATCGATACTTGCATTGGAGTCTCCTCAAATACCCAATCATCCTTCTCACACATTCTCTCATTTACTGCCTCACTTTTTCTACTTGACCTCTTGAACAAATTAACTTGTTCTTGCATTAGATCTAATTGGCTCCTCCACAAGTCATTCTCTCTATATTCCTTTTCAACCTTCACCGTAGGGTAATTTCTTTCCTCTTCCGGCCATTGGTAATTCCCTTCCAACATCTTCTCGAATACACCTCGGAGTGTCCTTCGCGGTCTTTGTCTTTCATAGAGACATGCTTTCATCTCCTTCACTTGTTTTTCCAACTCATCCAACATCTCTGAAGTCACTCTTAGATTGTTCTCCGTCTCCACTTCAATGTCTTCAAGCTCTCTTCGACTCCTTTATCTGGTATAGAATAGAATTGGTTTCAGTTGCTATGGAATTTGCCGTTATCTGTTTCTTCTTAGTTTTCATCTCCATTTTCACGAGCAATGTATCAGACACTAATCGTTGCTATTCGAAGTTGAATCTTTGCTTCCAAAATCCGAACCTGGATAAACTTGGAACTCAATATGTATTTTTCATTAATTGAACTATGGAAAAATTTACATTATATAGAAAATAACCTAGGGATATCTATCTTTTAGGTATATCTACGAGGAAAAGGAAAAGGAATAAAAGAATATCTACAGGATATATCACAAGATATATATGCATGAACTAAAGATATGGTTCTATCTAGCTATCTCAACACCACTTGTATCTTAACATATCTCAACACTCCCCCTCAAGTTGGCGAGTAAAGGTAACGAACTCCCAACTTGACCGTTAAATACTTGAGTTGATCCGATCCAAGTGCCTTTGTTAAAATGTCCGCCACTTGTTCTGAAGTTGATATCTCACACGGTTTTACGTCACCATATTCTACTCTTTCCCGGATAAAGTAGCAATCTATCTCCACATGTTTTGTACGCCTATGAAAAAACTGGATTCTTTGCAATGTGACGAGCCACCAGATTATCACAATACAGGCGTGTAGGTCCACTCTGTCGTGCCTCTAAATCTGTTAATAACCATCGCAGCCAGAGAACTTCACTTACCGTGTTGGTGATCACTGCAATTTCTAACAGATTAATTATAATAACAGTGGCAAAT
>JAPKLW010000417.1:500114-543659 GCA_026898455.1 Plectranthus barbatus
TAATAATATTCAACCCCTAGAACCCGCTAGGGTTTCTAGCCACTCATAGTAGATAGAAATCCACAAGAAAACATATTAAATTGCATAAACATAAAGAACTTACAAGAAAAATAAAGGGTTTCATGTTTCCCAATTCTCCAAACTCTAAAAAAACTCTAAAATATGATTGCATGCCTCAAAAAGTCGAATTTAATAGGTATTTATAGTGGTGGATGTGTATCCTATCAAATCTAGGGCTAAAGATATGAATAAATCCGAATTTAATCAGATTTTTGCTCCAGCAGAGAACCTCGCGTCGATCGAGGCAGATCCCCGTCGATCGACGAGCCTCCTTGGTCGCCGTCGATCGACGCCACTTGGCGTCTGTCGACGCAGCTTTTCGCCCTCCTGCGCGGTCTCACGGTTTTGGCCATAACTTTCTCCTCCGAACTCCGATTGACCCGATTCCAGTTGCGTTGGAAAGCTAACTCAAAGAATCATCCATTGCCATGTGCCAATAGCTCGAATTCCTCTTGTGTACGAAATCGTCACTGCTACTCTTACACGTCACTGCTTCCGGAACGGATTTCTCGTGAATTTAGGCCTAAAACCCTACAAAAACACCAAAACGCGCATAATACCACCTAATATAGACTCATGCCTATAATATATATAAACTCAATAAAACTACATAAAATAGTAGAAAATAATATAGATAAGCGAGTAAAATAATGAGCTTATCAGTTGGCCATTGCTCGGTAATCTGCTTCTGCTGAGGATCGCGAAACCACTCCTTGTTTCTTAGTACGCCATGAAACTGGTGCTCCTCCTAGCTTAATAAGATATCCATCACGTGATCGGTGAGTCATTTGAAAACCTCCCCAATCCGAATCACAATACGCTTCCAGTTGTAACCCTTCACTTACTGGTAAGAAGATTCCTTGTCCAACTGTTCCCTTGACATATCGAACTACCCTCAATGCCGCATCCTGGTGTGTCCGCCTTGGAGAGGGCAAAAACTGACTGAGTACATTTGTTGCATATTGAATGTCCTGTCTTGTCACAGTGAATTAGAGCAGTCTTCTAATCAACCGTCTATATTGTTGTGTATCATCTAACGGACTTTCATCATTGAGCTCTAGTCGAATATATTGCTCTATCAGGATCGTACTCGGCCAACAACCCTGCATTCTCGTGTCTTTCAAGATATCAATTGCATACTTTCTTTGGGTTAAAATCATGCCACTACTTGAGCGAACCACCTCAATTCCTAGAAAATATTTTAAGGGCCCGAGATCCTTTATACTGAACTTTCATCAAGGAATCTTTTGACCTTCTGAATTTCCTTCTCATTATTTCCTGCTAATAATGCATCATCAACATATATTAGTGCTGCAACGAATGTCTCTCCCTTCGTAAATATGAACAGTGATTGATCAACTTTTGATTATCTGAAGCCTATGCTTATAAGAGCTCCAGTGAATTTGTAATCCCAATTTCTCGAAGCTTGTCGTAATCTATAAAGTGACTTACGCAACTTACACATGCGTGTTTCTCCTTCTTGGGCATAATCTTGCGGAATCTTTATATAAACATCTTCAAATAGGTCACCATGCAGGAACGCATTATTCACATCTAGTTGGTGGATTGTCCATATTCTCTTTACTCCCACCGTGAGCAAGCATCTCATTGTAACTAGTTTGACTACGGGTGCAAAAGTCTCATGAAAATCAATCCCCGAGACTTGCGTAAATCCTCTGGCGACTAGAGGTGTCTTGTATCTCTCTACTTCTCCCGTGGGTTTGTACTTTACTTTGTATACCCACTTGGAGTCGACTGCAGACTTCCCTGCTGGTAGTTCCACCAAATCCAACGTTTCATTTGCTTCGAGTGCTTCAATTTCCCTTTTGGTTGCGATCAAAGAGGGGGAAGAGAAGAGATTGTCAGAAGAAGTAGAACGGCGAAAAGAAGAAGAAGAAAGAATCTGGCGCCTCGAAGCACGCAGAAAACAGGAGGAAGATTTAAGAAGACAACAAGAAGAAGAAGAGAAAGAGGAACAAAGGAAGATCGAGGAAAGAGAGAGGATAAGGAGAGAAGAGCGAGATGCCATTGCGGACAACTTTGTGAAAGCCACGATCAAGACACTCAGAAAAATGAAGAAACCCACCGGATCATCAAGCGCTAAGGATGCTTATTCAGACTCCTTGACTACCAAGAAGTAACTCCTCTATCATTTACAAGTCTTCTGGTAAAAACATTCTGATTTTTTATCTGGGTGTGTGTTTCTTGTACGCTACTACAATATTTTTAATGGAAACTAACCCAGGTTGAAGACAATACCTCATTGTCCAACACTGAATTAATTGCTATAGCTGAATTTACACATTCAGTGTAATCAACAAATTGCTTGGATTGTTGGGTGTGTGTGATATGTTCCTGAATATTGCTCTATAATTGTATGTGAATGTGTTGTACGCATATCGGACTGATAATTTAAAAGCCATTTACCTGAACAAATTTTCTAATCGAGCTATACCCTTGATATTTTGAGGGGGGACATTTCTGTAGAATATTGAGTCTAAGGGAGTTGATACACTGAGATGGAATTTCTAGGAATATTTTTGTAATCTCAGAAATCATCTTTCCTGTGATCAGTAAAGTTGGAGTTGGAGCTTTGATTAAGTTAGAATTGAGGCTTTCATCGCTCCAAAAAGGGGGAAATTGTTAGGAATATTGTAAGAAATATTGCAACCCCTTGATCTTAATTGTACGTATTTTAGTTTTAGTGCATCAATGCTTAGTCAATCTAGTTTCTAGCAACTTAGAATGGTGTCAAATTGTAAAAGTCATGTATAGAATTCAATTCTTTGAGTTGTAATAGATTTAGAAGAAAGAATCGAAGAATGATGAAGGAGACAACAAGTATGGAGATTGCTAAAGATGCTAGCAAACCTTGAAAGACTAGCAAACACATGAAGAATGCTGGAAGCGCTTAAAGGAATGCTGAAGGAGTAAAGCAAGTTGTTGTTAAATCTCAGCAGGACTGTTGAGATATCAGCAGACTACCAACTGCCAGCAAATGTACGCCAGCAAGTAACATTCAACATGAAGTCGTGAAACAGAATGATCCAAATCACAAGGAAACCCGACGAATCAGAGAGAAGGATAATCAATAGACAAATTGAAGGTTTTTAGATTTAAACTCAAAGATCCGTTCTGACAAAGACGGCTAAGATAAGGAGAATGCCAATCAGAGACGAAGGAGACCTGACAAGTCCCTGTACATTCACAGAAAAAGGAAGAACTTAGATTGGCGAGCAGACACTCTTGTCTAACGGATAATATTCAAACAGTCGTTTGAATCTACACCTATAAATAGGTGACAATACAAAGAGCTTGAGAGGTTCGCAAAATCTACAACAGAGAAGCTAGAAAGACAAAAATACTCTCAAACTCACGCGAACTCACATCCGAGCATACATTTGATCGAGGCTTTGCATAAGCTTTCAAATTTAAAGCTCGAGACCTTTGAAGTTTCTTCTGAGGTTAACTTTGGGATTCTTCTATCCTAGAAAGAATCTAGCAGTCACCTTGCTGTGCAAGCGTGATTATCACGGGCTATTGCCACAAAGGAAAGATTATTGGAAGAACTATAAAACTCCCAAGGTCGACGTCCGATGAGAAGGGAGGTTTGTCCTCCCTCTAAAGAGTGTCAAGGTGCAGATTAAAGACCTAGGTGCTTGAAGGTGTGCGCGGACCAGACGGAAGAGCTGCTCAACATTAGAAATCAAGTCTGACCCTGTAATCAATCATAGTGAATTTTCAGTCAGGAGGACTGAAGAGTGGACGTAGAACAATTGTTCAAACCATTATATGTCCCATATTTATTTATTGCTTTCATTTCGTTACTTATTGTTTATCTTGAAACTCAACACACCATGTGTTGTAGTATAACCAAAAGTAAACATAACAAATATTCGAGATTAAACACATTTGAAAAACACTTGCTAAGTCGTGACTTTGACAAGATATTATTAAACATTCCGCTGCAACTATAAATACTCTGATCGGGGATCATTAGAATCTATTTAACATTATTCTTTTCTAAATATTAATAGATAAATAATCTTAAATATAATAATAAAAAATCATAAGAAAATATAATTCCGTGCATCGTGAGCGCTATATTAGAATATATTAAAACAAAACTAGATGGATAAAAAATTATTGATGTTAAATTCAATTGATTTAATAAACATCTATATATTAAAATGTAGTTGATAAAAACCATCTATATATACTAACCTAGCCACACCATAATATGTGTCAAATCGGTTACAGTTTTTTTTTTTTTTTTTTTTTTTTTTTGGTATTTACTGAATTATATAAATTTAAATAAATCAAATATAGATCTATGATATAAAGTGAAATAAAGTATATGGTAATTACTCATTCATATTTATATATTGAAAAAAAAACAAAGCATAATATAGTTGGCAATAATTGTTTATTAATTAAATTATTTAGTAAAGTTAATAAATACAAATCAATAATAAATCTAAAATCATCAACGAAAAATATAAATTAAAGAGAATATATATATATATATATATATATATATATAGGGTAGTGATTAGGTGATAATAGGATTTCCCATGCTAAATGAGAAAAAATCTGAGCCATTAAATATTTCAATCTACGGCTCAGGTTAAATAAATCCCGTCCAATTTTCGGTGCATTTTTTGCACATACGCAATGCATAAAAGGGCAAAAATGTAAAAAATGTATATTCACTAATTTCATTTCGTGCAGTTCATAAAACATAATATGCATACGTTCAATGTAAAAAATGCAACATTTTAGTTATAAAACTGCAGCATATAATCAATGCAAAAAATGCACTTAATATGAATACAAAAATGCATATGCTTTAGAATAAAAATGCATCTTATTCAAGTTAATAATGCATCATTTGATGCAAAAAATGCAAATATTTGGGAACATTTTTTATGCGTAATTGATGCATTTTTTTTATCCTGAACGTATCAATGTAAAAAATGCACTCAATATGAATACAAAAATGCATATGCTTTAGAATAAAAATGCATCTTATTCAAGTTAATAATGCATCATTTGATGCAAAAAATGTAGATATTTTGGAACATTTTTTATGCGCAATTGATGCATTTTTTATCCTGAACGTAAATATAATGAAGAACATATACCAGCTGAATATAAAATCATGATTTTCGTGCGAATCTTCTAAATTTAACATATCCAATATGGATATCATATGAATCGTCGTAAAAATACGTTTAATTTGATATATGATTCGTAAAAAATAAATTTGAATCGAGAAAGATATAATCGTTTGATTATAATGGGAGGAAAGAGAAAATTAGGAGAGAGAGTATTTAGATCTAAAATAGAGGAGACGGTTACCAAAATTAAAACAGCAATTACTACCTTACCCTTATTTCCATAATGATGCGTGAATTAATGAAGGAGTAGTTTAAATCTGAAGCGTCGATCTATATAAATAAACAACCCAGATTTATTCTCATTTAGCATGGGAAACTCACTTATTATATGATCACTACTCTATATATATATATATTAATATATACTCCCTCCGTCACATCCGATTAGGTACTTTTCATTTCGGCACATGAATTTCGAAGCTGATGTTTAGTAGCTAATTGTAGTCGTTAATAAAATTGACAATCATTATTAACTTGTTTAAGTCTTACAAAAGTAAATTATGATTGTCAATTTTATTACAGACCATAATTAGCTACTAAACACTAGCTCCGAAATTCATGTGCAGAAATGAAAATTACCTAATTGAATGGGACGGAGGAGTATTAAATTTATAAATTTTATTTATTTAATATGATACTTATATAAATTTAAATAATTATTTATAATAAATATAGCTTTTGCGCCTTGTGCAAGTGTTATACTAGTTTTATCTAAGACATGTTCAAGATGAGATGAACTCAAACTCTACTGCAATTCCAACTAAAAGAATGAGTTTTTTTTTTCTTTTTGTGATTTAAATTTTAAACCAAATAAAATAAAAATGTATTTTGAGAAATATTTTACTTATATATTTATTAATAATTTTATTCATGACAATAAAATTAAAATAGGGGCATCATTTATATTGTTGGCACACTACTCTCAAAAGAGGGCCAGCCTTATCAACAGATAATTAGAAAGAGAGGAAAATTCAACGTGGTTCAACATGTGAGAGTGTCAAGCCATTCACTGAGCAGATTTGGTGTTCCTGCGGTATTGCTGAAGTTCTGGTTACAGTGAATGCAGGATTCAGGGGTGATGTTGTCTCTGTGTCTTCATTATTTAACATAGCTACAACATCAGACATTAGCGGGCGATCGGCTGGAATTTCTTGAACGCACAATAGCCCAATCTTGATGTATCTTAATATATCAGCAGAAAATGATGAAGAAGCTGTGATTTTCAGGATAGGGTCAACCAGCTCTTTAGATCTCTCCTGTTTTGATACGTGCGTAAAATGACCTATATTTTGATGTGTGTACGTACGTGTTTGTGGCTATTTTACTCCCGTATCATATGTTTTTGTCGTATTTTGGTTGTGTTTTCGTGTTTTGTGTTTGAATTGTGTAGGATAGGTTTTGGGCATAAACGAGCGTTTTTGGTGGAAAATCGCACGTGTTTGGAGTTTAGAGAGCTCGACCGGCCGAGCGGGTGCAGGACCGGCCGAGCGGGGCATTCAGAGACTTCGACCGGCCGAGCCAAACTTGGCTCGGTCGAGCCAAGCCTTCAGAGAGGTGGCTCGGTCGAGCCAAAATGCGATTTTCAGCATTTGGCCATTTTCAGCATGGCTCGGGCGATCCATGGGTGGCTCGGGCGATCCGAGGCCCTGTTTACTCATTATAAAAAGGGGAAAAGGCAGTTATTTGAAGAACTTTTGTCACTTTTCACATACGTTAGCTAGATTTCTCCCTAGATTCCATTTTTCCATTACAATTCATCATAGTCCTAGAGCATCTAGGAGGTTAATTAGTCCATACTTGGAGGAGATTGAAGATTAAAAGTGGTGGATCAAGGCAACCAAATCCAATTTGGGGAAGATTCCTATTTCTCCTTTTCAAATTGTAAAGAAGTACATTGAATTCAAACTTGTAATTGTACAATTGAAAGGTATGAAGTTCTAATTTCTCTTGGATGTTGATTTGGATGAGGATGCATGAGACTTAGGTTGGATTATTGTTTGTTTACCTTCCTCTTTGTGATTGAAGCATACTAGAGCTTGTTCTTATTCATCTAGATGTAGGTAGTCGCCAGTTTAGATGATAATTGACACAATCATTGCAGCCAATATGCGGATAGGCGTGTCGTGAATAGTATGACTTCTTGTGCTTCTTGATCCAATCCCTGTGTGGAGATAGGGCATAGGGCGATGATTTACGTGCTAATAGGAGTGGTCTAGGGTCCGATAATGTAGCGGTTTGAGGACTTTAGTATCATCTACGATTGGTTCACCGTGACTGGGGATTGACTAGTGTAGGGTAAGAGTTCATCCAATTAGGAATTAAATCGTGTTTACATCAATGATTCACCTAAGTTGATTGCATCCAAGTTAATATCGACATCCTATCTTCCTAATTTGAGCATTTGTTGTTTGTTTTGGTTTACCAAATTGTGAAAGGAATTGATTAAGTAAATGTTGATTGTTTGTTCGATTTATCATTGTAATATGATGATAGCATAGGGTTACATTGATTGTCTAGGTGATTAGATAATTACTCAACGATTGAATTTGCCTAGCTATAAGAACTTCGCCGTAGTATCCCGGTACTCTAGCAGGCGAAACGGAGAAGAACCTGGATTTGATATTTTATTCTTTGTGTGGTTGAGAGTTTAATTCTATCGAACTTTTAGCCGCATCAAGTTTTGGCGCCGTTGCCGGGGACTTCATCTAGTAGGTTGCTAGATATTGGGGGAAAAGTGAAGCTTTTAGGCTAGGTGTTTGTGTTTTTGCTTATGTGAATAATTTGTTGTTTGTTTTTGTATATGTTGGTACTTTGAGGTTGTTGGACTTTTTGTAGGTGTCAAATGGAGAATCATCAAGGAACTCACTCGGAGAGGCTTAACAATCTCCAAAGAGAATTGGATGAGATGAGAGCAAAGATGTTGGAGAGACAACGACCAAGGAGGCCAATCCGGTTGGTATTTGAAGAGAGCTACCCTTGGATGGAAGAAACGAGACATGAACGAAAGGTGAAGTCGAATTGGGGATATGAAGAAGAGGAGTGTAGTAATGAAAGATATGGAGATAAATGGGGGAATCGTGACCTCCGGAACAACAAGAACTATCCCCCATCTAATGGCTACTCTCCATGTAGACTTGATGGGAACCAAACATGGAATCCATCCATGAGAAGATTTCATTGTGATGAATGGGTTAGCCGAGATCATGAAAGAGTTAGTGAAGTGAGATCATCTCGGGAAGCTTTGAAGAGGAGAGAGGATAAGCTCACGGGAAACCTTTTGGAATTAAAAATGCAATTATCCAAAATCTTGAAGAAGGTGAGTGAGAAGCCTCATGTGCAAGGGCAACCACTTGACATGGAAATAGGTCTCGAAGGAAGTTGTGAGGAAATTTTGGAAGATGAATGCGAGGATGCGGTCATGGTACTAAAGGAAGTAAGATTTCAAGATACAAGAGTAAAGGAGATGCAAGAAGAAGAATTAAGGAAAGAAGATAAAGAGTTACCTCAAGAAGAGAAAGAGGATGATAGCACCAAGGAGGAGAGGATACAAATTGAAAGTGAGAAGAATGGTGTTCTTGTGATATCTTCCCTTGAGGTGATGAAAGAAGTTCCGGCATTGGTACAAAATGACGAAGTGGAGAGTCATGATAAGGAAGTTATGTCGGAAAGTCCATGTGGCGATGTGGCACCTACATTTCCTTCAAGATTGATAGACAAGGTGGAAGAGGAGGTGATCCTAGGAGACAAAGTGTATGAATTGGATGATTTGATCGGAAAAGGAGGTAAGAAGTTGTTGATTAATCCAAATGAGGGACAAGTCGAGACGTATAAAATTTGGATTCCGTTAGACGATGCCTTGGAGATCAAATCAAAGAAGGAATCACCACCTTTGACATTCAAGATTTTTAAGATAATCAATCTTCCTTGGAGAGATGATAGGGGTGAAAGAAAGATCGCTTTGGACAAGTTGCTTCCAAGTAAATGCCGATTAAGGAAGAAAGGTGTATTAAAAACCCACACAATTTTTGACAATGGGTGATGTGGTAAGGTCGTCTAGCTACCGACGTTAAGGAAGCGCATGTTGGGAGGCAACCCAACCAATTTTCTTTCTTTTGTTTAATTGCTTTTAGTTGCTTTGATTTTGAATAAATGTCTAGTTTGTTTGGTTATGTGTTTGTAGGAGGAGCAACAAGATCGAGAGGAGTGACGATGCACCGTCCACCGTTTTTGCAAACTTAGTCTCACTTGACTAAGTTTGGGGGATGTGCCGGTAGCCGGTGCCTCGGTTTATTCTTCTCCATCTCCTATCCTTTATCTTTCATTTAGTTTAGTTGTTGGATATTGACATTTTATTGGATACTTCGATTTGGTTGTACTATGATTTACATCTACCTTAAATTTGAATTTGGATGATGATTGTGGAATGATTTTATATGATGTATGGATGGATTATTTTGGCAAGTTTACATGTGTTAATTCTTTCTATTTGGTTTGGGCATGTGGATATGTTATGGTTTGGAATGAATGGTGGAAATGGTATATATTGTTGTATTTTTGTTGATTTGTGTTTGTGGATAAGTTGGTGGATATGAGAGCTTTATCGGCTAGTTTATGCTCAATTGTTTGGTGGTGTATGCTTTGTAGTAGGTGCAAATAAGGAATGGAGAGCGATGATCGTGCCTACTGATGGGTAACATTTTTTGTCGTCTTTCCTACCATCTAGTTTCATTACATTTGTGTTTTGGAATGTAGATTGTTGTAGGATTGTTGTGTGCTTGTGTGTGTGTGTGATGAACCTAAATGAGGCTTGAGATTTAATCATGATTCACTTAGTGGAGTTTGATGTCTATCTCAACCAATGATAGGGCGAAATCTAGTTTTCGAAGCATGTTTTAAGTTTAACTTTTGAATTGCCGAGTTTTGTATATGGTTAATGCATAGGACTTGACAAAAAGCCCATGAAGTTTGAGCCATGATATTGTCATATCTTTATTGATTGTGAGTGGCAAGATTGAGAGTACGAGATCTAGAACTTGCATTCGTTCTCTATCTATTGGCATGAGTGTGTAACTAGAAAATAATCTTGGGCCATCATTTCTTAGTCCTACCTTACACACCGGGAGTATAAGGTGATTGTTATCATAATTTTGCCTTTCATATCTTTGATTCCCGTGATTGAGCTTATATGGTGAATTTTCTTGAAATGATAGGACCAAATTTGGGGGGAAAGAGTGTATGAGGGTGAATACGGTGATGAGAGTTGGGTTGGGAATTGATTGGTTTGTATTGATAAGCAATGTTGAGGCATGAAAGAGTGAAACGAAGGATTGTTATTGATCCTAGAAAAATGATAGAAAAATGAGCACCTACAAAAATTTTGGTGCAAGTGTTTGAAAAGAGAAAAAAGAAATGGAGGTAAAAGAGAGCACCCACAAAATGAATGAAAGATGAAGCTAGAAAAGAAAGAAAAAAGAGAAAGAAAAAGGAAGAAAGAAAAGTGTTGTGAAACGAATAAGCCTCGGGGTTTGTAGTGGTTCGAAAAGAACAAGTTTGGGGTTTTGGGAAATTGAGAAGTCTAGTCACTTTGGCCCAAAACCACCCACCTTTTAGTTAGCCACGTTACAACCCGTGAAAAGACCTTTTTGATTCTAGAAACTAACTCATTGTAGTATAGTGGTGAGAATGGTTGCAAGCTTATGGAAATCAAGCTCGATATCTTGTGAAATATGTGAAATCTCATCATCCCTAAACACGTGAGGGAGCGCTTTCGTTTCTTGTATACATTTTTGATGAGTGGTTCATGTCCTTAGCATTAACCTTGTTACAAAGTTAGGTGATGATCTCGTTTTACTTGAACATGCTAAGATAACTTTGATGAGCTATGAGGTATTGCATGAGGTAGAATAATTACTCTACTTTGTTTTGATTGAGGACAATCAAAGGTTCAAGTTTGGGGGATTATGATACGTGCGTAAAATGACCTATATTTTGATGTGTGTACATGCTTGTTTGTGGCTATTTTACTCCCGTATCATATCTTTTTGTTGTATTTTGGTTGTGTTTTCGTGTTTTGTGTGTTTGAATTGTGTAGGATAGGTTTTGGGCATAAACGAGCGTTTTTGGTGGAGTTTTGGAGGAAAATCGCACGTGTTTGGAGTTTGGAGAGCTCGACCGGCTGAGCGGGTGCAGGACCGGCCGAGCGGGGCATTCAGAGACTTCGATTGGCCGAGCCAAACTTGGCTCGGTCGAGCCAAGCCTTCAGAGAGGTGGCTCGGTCGAGCCAAACTTGGCTCGACCGAGCCAAAACGCGATTTTCAGCATTTGGCCATTTTCAGCATGGCTCGGGCGATCCATGGGTGGCTCGGGCGATCCGAGGCCCTGTTTACTCATTATAAAAAGGGGAAAAGGCAGTTATTTGAAGAACTTTGTCACTTTTCACATACGTTAGCTAGATTTCTCCCTAGATTCCATTTTTCCATTACAATTCATCATAGTCCTAGAGCATCTAGGAGGTTAATTAGTCCATACTTGGAGGAGATTGAAGATTAAAAGTGGTGGATCAAGGCAACCAAATCCAATTTGGGGAAGATTCCTATTTCTCATTTTCAAATTGTAATGAAGTACATTGAATTCAAACTTGTAATTGTACAATTGAAAGGTATGAAGTTCTAATTTCTCTTTGATGTTGATTTGGATGAGGATGCATGAGACTTAGGTTGGATTATTGTTTGTTTACCTTCCTCTTTGTGATTGAAGCATACTAGAGCTTGTTCTTATTCATCTAGATGTAGGTAGTCGCCAGTTTAGATGATAATTGACACAATCATTGCAGCCAATACGCGGATAGGCGTGTCGTTAATAGTATGACTTATTGTGCTTCTTGATCCAATCCCTGTGCGGAGATAGGGCATAGGGCGATGATTTACGTGCTAATAGGAGTGGTCTAGGGTCCGATAATGTAGCGGTTTGAGGACTTTAGTATCATCTACGGTTGGTTCACCGTTACTGGGGATTGACTAGTGTAGGGTAAGAGTTCATCCAATTAGGAATTAAAACGTGTTTACATCAATGAGTTGATTGCATCCAAGTTCATATCGACATCCTATCTTCCTAATTTGAGCATTTGTTGTTTGTTTTGGTTTACCAAATTGTGAAAGGAATTGATTAAGTAAATGTTGATTGTTTGTTCGATTTATGATTGTAATATGATGATAGCATAGGGTTACATTGATTGTCTAGGTGATTAGATAATTACTCAACGATTGAATTTGCCTAGCTATAAGAACTTCGCCGTAGTATCCCAGTACTCTAGCAGGTGAAACGGAGAAGAACCTGGATTTGATATTTTATTCTTTGTGTGGTTGAGAGTTTAATTCTATCGAACTTTTAGCCGCATCATGTTTCCACATATTCCAGGCCTAAAACCAGCAAAAAATCAGAGTGTTTTCCATTTTCATACTAATAATGGTATAGTTTGTTAATCAAGACTTACAAACCCAAGAAGGCTAAGATAATCAGAACCATAAAAACCAGTGTTCTTCTTTCCACTGATAATCTCCAACATCAATACTCCAAATGCAAACACATCAGACTTTACTGAAAAAAGTCCTTCTATTGCATATTCTGGTGACATATAACCGCTGCATTTGGACAAACAGTTCATTTGCAAACTAGCCAATATAACAAAACTAATGAGAAGTTTCAACTACTTACTACGTTCCAACAATCCTGTGAGTATTTGCCTGCGAGTCATCCCTCCAAAGATTCTTGTCATGCCAAAATCAGAGATTTTAGGGTTCATTTCTTCATCAAGCAGAATGTTACTTGCTTTTAGATCCCTATGAACTATTCTTAGTCGGGAATAGTGGTGGAGATGTAGAAGCCCTTGAGCAATGCCCTCAATTATTTCAACACGTTTGGCCCACTTCAACACCTCTCCCCTGGTTGGCTCTGCATTCAAATTCTACATCAGATTCTGCTGAATATCACAAACTATCATTATACTATTGTTTCTGAAACAAACCAAAGATAAAAAAATCAAGGCTTTTATTGGGCATGTATTCGTAGACTAAGATCTTCTCATCATTCTGAATGCAGCACCCTAAGATCCCAACAAGGTTCTTGTGCTGGAGTTTCACATATGCATGCATGCATGCATGGGTACGTACGAATACGATGATGAATGGTGGTGCAGGTAGGGCTAGCCCTGGTGCGAACGTTGCAGTATATGGCTAGGCCAGGAACATGCAAGCTAGGAAACATACCTAACTCCAACTTGTATCGCGACGTGGAGCAGTACCCAGGCACCATTTCCCATGTTGGCATCTTGATTTTGCAGCTTGCTTCACCCATCTACTTTGCTAATGCCTCCTACATCAAAGACAGGTTTATAATTTCATATCATCAAATCAAATACCCTTTTATATATATATATATATATATATATATATATATATATATATACACACACACATATACATATATTAAGGTTTTCATTTTAGGATCCTAGAAGCCACCTCAACAAACCTCCACTATATCAAAATAATGGGTACACAATGTTCTCTCTAGCAATCCAAACTAGAGGTTCACCAATAACATCAACAAGATATAATCAACTTCAAGATATCACCCATCTTGGCTAACAATAAAACCCTCATCAATCGATGGATTCACAATTGAGAAAACCCTCTAGATTTCAATCTAGGTTTACTAAATAAAATAGAGATTAGAGGCTATGAGAAAGGTATCACCAAATTGGAGAAACAAGGTTGTGAAGATGAAGATCCAACACTTCTTCTTCTCTCTTCCTTTTTCCTTTTTCTTGTCGCAGCTTACGTGCGGTTCTTTTTCTCGCTCTCTGTTTTCTCTATTCACAAAAGGGGGCAGCAACTCTGCGTTTCTCACTTCATCAAAGTGGCGCAGCAACACACAAAACACACACTCCACTTTGTGAATTTTGTTTAAAATTATGAGATGGGCTGGCCCCTTTTGGGCCCAAATATTGAAGTCAAAGCCCACAAAAGCGCAATGACCCAATAATTCTCCCCCGTCATTTCATTTTGTGGGCTCTATCAAGCCCGCTCCTCGCATACAAGCCTCGAACTTCTCCTTAGTCAAAGACTTGGTAAACATATCTGCTGAGTTCTCACTTATGTGGATCTTCTCTAAACTCAACTTCTTCTTCTCAAGCTCGTCACGAATCCAATGATATCTGACATCAATATGCTTGGATCTCGAATGGAATGTTGAATTCTTAGAGAGATAAATAGCAGTTTGACTGTCGCTATAGACAATCAGCTTCTCCTGCTCAAGACCAAGTTCTTCCAAGAACTTCTTCATCCACAGAGCTTCTTTCCAACCTTCTGTGATGGCAATATACTCAGCTTTGGTACTAGACAAAGCAACACACTTTTGCAACTTGGACTGCCAAGAGACAGCTCCCCCTGCAAAAGTCATCAAGAACCCCGAAGTGGACTTCCTGGAGTCGACATCACCTGCCATATCTGAATCTGTATATCCAACTAGATTCGGTTCACCAGTACTAAAACATAAACATACCTTAGAAGTGCCTCTGAGGTATCTGAGAATCCATTTAACTGCAGCCCAATGCTCTTTTCTAGGATTAGAGAGAAAACGGCTCACCACACCAACTGCATAAGCAATGTCTGGCCTCGTACAAACCATGGCATACATCAGACTGCCTACTGCTAATGCATATGGAACTTTGCTCATCTCTTCCTTATCCTTCTCACTTGTAGGACACTGTTTCACGGAAAGTTTGAAGTGGCCTGCAAGTGGAGTAGATACTACCTTAGCCTTGCTCATGTTGAACCTCTCAAGCACGGCTTTAACATAGCGCTCCTGAGATAGCCAAAGTTTCCCACTCTTCCTGTCACGGGTTATCTTCATGCCAAGAATCTGTTTCGCAGGGCCCAAGTCTTTCATTGCAAAAGACTTGCCCAAATCTCGCTTTAACTTCTCAATCAGCATCATGACCTACAATCAACATGTCATCCACATATAACAGCAGAATAATATAATCATCATCAGAATATCTCTTCACAAACACACAGTGATCAGAAGATGTTCTGGTATACCCCTGACCCATCATGAATGAGTCGAACTTCTTGTACCACTGTCTTGGAGCTTGCTTCAACCCATACAAGCTTTTCTTGAGCTTACACACTAGGTTCTTTTTTCCTTTAGCTTCAAAACCTTCGGGTTGCTCCATGTAGATCTCCTCATCTAAATCCCCATGAAGGAATGCAGTCTTGACATCAAGCTGCTCTATCTCCAAATTCAAGCGAGCTGCCAAACCAAGAACAACTCTAATGGAGCTCATCTTCACAACTGGAGAGAAGATCTCATCAAAATCAACACCTTTCTTCTGACTGAATCCTTTCACAACCAACCTTGCTTTGTACCTCGGTTGTGAGCTATTTTCAGAAGACTTCAACCTGTAAACCCACCTATTCTTCAGTGCTTTCTTGCCATTAGGTAGTTTTACCAACTCATAAGTGTGGTTCTCATGCAAGGATCGCATCTCATCTTGCATGGCTTTCTACCACTCATCCTTTGCTTCATGATCAATAGCTTCTTGATAGCTTTCAGGCTCTCCACCATCTGTGAGCATCAAATACTCACTAGTATTGTATCTCTTTGAAGGTTGGCGCTCTCGAGCGGATCTCCTCACTACTGTATCAACTGGTGGTGGTGGTGGTTCTTCTCCAACTGGCTCAACATCAACAACTGGAGGCTGCTCATCAACACCATTACCACCCTCTGGTTGCATGTCTCCCCCGTGATCATGACCTACTAAGGGAGGAGGAGTTGGATCCAATCTGACTGGAATCTCGGTAGAGGAACTAGAAGTTTCTTCTTTATCAGAGTCATCACCAAACTTGTCTTCTAGAAACACAACATTGTTCACTGGATCCCACAACCTGTAACTGAACTCCTCGTGACCATAACCCAAGAAGATACACTATTTAGCCTTGCCATCAAGCTTGGATCTCTCATCTTTGGGAACATGAACAAAAGCCCTGCAGCCAAACACTCTTAAATAGTCATAAGACACATCTTTCCCACTCCAAACTCTATCAGGAACATCACCATCTAGAGCAGTAGCTGGAGAAAGGTTGATCAAGTCAACTGCAGTACGCATAGCCTCCCCCCAAAAGCTCTTGGGAAGCTTAGCATGTGAAAGCATACATCTGATCCTTTCTTCAATTGTTATGTTCATCCTCTCAGCTACACCATTCAACTGTGGTGTCTTGGCTGGAGTCTTCTCAAGCCTGATCCCATAAGCTCTGCAATAGCTCTCAAACGGCCCTCTGTATTCACCACCATTATCTGCTCTAACTGCCTTCAGCTTCTTTCCAGTTTCTCTTTCAACTCTGACATGAAATTCCTTGAAGACATCGAAAACCTGATCTTTGGTTTTTAGAGCTGTGGTCCAGACTTTCCTTGAGTGGTCATCAATAAAGGTTACAAAATAAACAGCACCTCTAAGAGTTTTATCTCGCATAAAACAAACATCAGTGTGAATCAAATCAAGAATATTTGATTTCCTATGTGGAGGATAAGTATGAAATGCAACTCTATGTGTCTTTCCAGCAATACAATCAAGATAAGTTTTCAGAGGTGTACCTTGCAAACTTGGAAGGAGTTGCTTCCGGGAGAGGATCTGGAGGCTCTTCTCGCTCACATGGCCAAGTCTCTTGTGCCAAAGGTCAATGCTGACACCTTTCTGAATAACATTTGTCTCTCCCTTACACAACTTTGCTTGTGTGACATAGAGTGTATTCATCTTCTTTCCTTTTGCAACAATCAGGGACCCTTTGGTGAGCTTCCATCTACCTTCACCAAAGTAGTTGCAATAACCATCATCATCTAGCTTACCAGCTGAAATCAAATTGAGACGGATATCTGGGACATGTCTCACATCCCTCAGCACCAACTTCATCCCAAGATTTGTCTCCAAGCAAATCTCTCCAATACCCACAATCTTAGAAGCATCACTATTTCCCATCTTGACATTACCAAAGTCACCAGAAGAGTACGAAGAAATCACCATGAGGAGTAACATGGAAGGATGCACCAGAATCAATGACCCAATCACTATCCTGACACACCAAACTAACACAACTGTCATCAGAGACAATCACGGCAGCACCATCTTGCCGAACTGCATTAGTCTCCTTCTCCTCTCTTTTGCCTTCTGCAAGTTGTCTTTTCAAAATCCTGCACTCATTCTTCATGTGACCCGGCTTGTCGCAGTGAAAACATCTAATGTCTTTTCTGTTCTTAGACTTTCCCCTGGATGCATCATGTTTACCATGTCTTTGTGGATACCTGTCTTTACTTCTCCCACGTCTCACCGGTTTCTGAGAAACTAAAACATCAGAAGAAGATTCACCTCTTTCTTTTCTTCTTGCATCTTCATTAAGCAAACTATCTTTAACCATTTCCATGGTCAAAGTCCCACCAGGTGCAGAAGTGCTCAATGAGACCACCAATGTTTCCCAACTATCAGGTAGAGACCCCAGAAGTAAGAGTGCTTGTAGCTCATCCTCAAGCTTAAGTTTCATACAGGCCAACTGATTCACTAATCCCACAAAGTCACTAGTATGCTCAGTCATACTTTTCCCATCCTTGAACTTCAAATTCACAAGTCTCCTGATGAGTAGTGCTTTGTTTCTGAAAGTATTTTTCTCATACAGTGCCTCCAACTTTTTCCATAAAACATCTGCTTTAGTTTCCTCTGCTATGTGATGGAATATATTGGGATCTACCCATTGCCTAATCGTAGCGGAAGCTTTCATGTGCAATATAGCCCAATCCTCATCACTTTTAGCTATTGGCTTTTCTTTGCCCAATACCGACAGAAAGAGATCTTTGCAATAAAGCAAGTCTAACATTTTTCTCTTCCAAATAGCATAATTCCCAGAATTCAATTTCATCATCCCAAAAGAATTTTGCTCCTCCATTTAAGCACACAGATTCTCCAATCTCTTTCCACAACCCAACCAGTGCTCTGATACCAGTTTGTTGGGGATAAACACCAATGTGTGGAGATAACAAAAGGAACCAAACCAACAATATCTTGTGTGCAAAATGAGATAACTAATCAACCAAGCCAATCAAGCACCAATGCAGGGAAATAAACTTCAAAGCAGTAAAAAGGACACCAATATTTTTAACGTGGAAAACCCTCCAAGATAAAGGTAAAAACCACGGGCTAGAAGCCACCTCAACAAACCTCCACTATATCAAAATAATAGGTACACAATGTTCTCTCTAGCAATCCAAACTAGAGGTTCACCAATAACATCAACAAGATTTAATCAACTTCAAGATATCACCCATCTTGGCTAACAATAAAACCCTCATCAATCGATGGATTCACAATTGAGAAAACCCTCTAGATTTCAATCTAGGTTTACTAAATAAAATAGAGATTAGTGGCTATGAGAAAGGTATCACCAAATTGGAGAAACAAGGTTGTGAAGATGAAGATCCAACACTTCTTCTTCTCTCTTCCTTCTTCCTTTTTCTTGTCGCAGCTTACGTGCGGCTCTTTTTCTCGCTCTCTGTTTTCTCTATTCACAAAAGGGGGCAGCAACTCTGCTTTTCTCACTTCATCAAAGTGGCGCAGCAACACACAAAACACACACTCCACTTTGTGAATTTTGTTTAAAATTATGAGATGGGCTGGGCCCAAATATTGAAGTCAAAGCCCACAAAAGGGCAATGTCCCAATACTAATGGCTACAGAGATTTGAGTCTCACTCCTTCGCCTATAAATAGTCAAGGACTTCCAGAGATTCAACAAACAAAACACCTAACTCTCGAGCTTGCCGAAACTCTACAAAATTTAAGACTCAAAAGTTAGAGGTTTTTCAAAGCTCTTTCCGTGTGTCACTACTACGAACACAAGACTTAGAACTTCTAGTTCTTGAGTTACTCTTGATATTCTTTCTCTCCAAGAAAGAATACAACAGCCAAGTACGCTCTGTACTTTGACTCTTACGGCATTCTTAGCTACCAAGAAAACAGTTCCTGAGGCTACGTGGTATGCTCACACTCCGAGGAGCTGCGAAGTGAAGGAAGAACAAAGGACTGGGCGAGTGAGCTTGTGAACTAAATGACAAGGCATTCTTCAGCAAACAATAGATCGTGGGAGCACCTTGTGTAATCCCACACTTAGTGAATTTCCAGACCTGTGTTTGAAGAGTGGATGTAGGATCTTTTGGTTTTCAAACCACTATATATAATCCTTTAAGTCATTTTATTTGCTTTCTATTATGAGTTTATGTACTTTAAAACTCAACCTCGAGTGTTGAAGTATAGACTGAAATTGACACTAAAGACTATCCGGACTTAAAACCCATACCGAGCTTTAACAAACCAAACTGAGACTAACACTCAGTTTGGGTAAGTGTAAGTTTACTATTAATCATATGGAGATTCTCAATTAATGCAACCCGTTCTCATAACGTGGTAATAAAGGGGTAGGTCAATATTAATTCTGTGGTGAAAAAGAATTAATATTAATTAATTAATTGTGTCCTGGGTTGTGGACATGAGAATTAATTAATTTATAGGCCCACTTTATTATTTGCATTAGGTCCCAGGTCTGGCCCAATAAGTGTGCTGAATTGAGCCTAGGAGCCCACTAGGGTTTTATAACCCTATGTCTATAAATAGACCTCTCACTCTCTGAAACCCTAGCCATTTTCATAAGATTCAAATCAGTTGAAACCCTAAGGAGAGAGAGAGAGAGGGGCGCCGATCCTGTAGAAAGAAAGGAGGCGAATTTTCGAATTCTGGTCCTGCTCAAGCCACAGATCTACGGAGTCCTCACCAGTAGTAGATCTAATCAGCACCGGGACACAACCCTGAAGATCTAATATGGAGAACAAATTCCTCTTTTTCCTCTCCCTTTTATTTTCGATTTTTTCTAAGAAATTAGATCTCTAATTTCTGTTTCCGCATATTAAATCGGATCGCGTGGTTGAATTGAGATTTGGAATTCAAACGCGAAAGATCGGTTCAGACTCGACGGAGTTACGGTAAACCCTAAATCCACAATTCTTCGTATTAAATTCATAGGAGCATGCTAGGGTTTTAAGAATTTTAATTATGAACAATATCCGTAGATCGATCCGGTTCAGTTTGGTTTTGGTGATTCGGTTCACGGAAAAACCCTACACCCCCGAAGTCAACTTTTGTTGTGATTGTAAATTTTTTTTGATGTACTCCTGTCCTTTTGATTTGCATGTTCTATCAGCTGATTCTTGCAACAGGGAAGTATAAAATGGCATTTACTTCGCTCGTAAAGTGAAAGGAAATAAACTAAAACATTGTTAATTCATATTACTTCTTTGGGTACATTGAGCGCTAAAATTTTCTCAAATACTTGTTGTTTCTTGGATTGGTATGACCTTTCCTTCTAAGAATTTTCAATATTAAAATATTGAAAGTTTTCATTATAATAAAAAAAATAAAAATTCTTTACCAAAAAATAAAAATTATGGAGTTAAATTCATCATATAAAAATATATAAGTCTCAATCAAAACATAAGCGATTAAGCGCTTTGTATATAATTAATTGGTCAGACGTTACAGAGGGAAACATTTATTCTTTTAAATAGTGTACCCCAAATTATATAAAAAGAACAAAATAATGTATAAACATTATTTAAATTAAAAATAAACGTATAAAATAAATTCTACAAATTAATAAAAGTAATATGTCAATATAATATGACATATATATCATACTCCCTCCGTCCCGGCTGAATTGTCCCGGTGACTTTGGGCACAATAACCAAGGAGTGTGAGTGTAAAGTAAGTTGAGTGGAATTAATATTTTATTGTTGAGTGTGAAAAAGTTGCCTTTTTAAGTAATGGGACAATTGAGGTGGGACGGACGAAAAAGGAAAGTGGGACAATTGAGGTGGGACGGAGGGAGTATAAATTAAGTATTACAATTAAAGTTCCATACATCGCGTGCATGCAATACTAGTTCGACAATTATATAAATTCCGAAAGCTTGCAAACATTATGTATTCAAATAAAAATTAATTAGAATTCGTAGATGAGAATATAAATCATATTATTTTTATATTTCATAGAATTTATTTTTCTGTTTTTCAGTATCATAAGATTGTAATCAGTGTTGGCTTGACTTTCTGTCCAATGAAACTTGCCAATAATTGCTAGTATAATATAATATGTTTTGTTTTGTAAGCTGCAGCAATCAATCTTTGAAGTTTCAACGAAGACTTTAAAGTTCCATGTTCAATGCTCCTAATTTTATATCCTCATGATATGACCATGACATTTCCTCTACACTGCCAGTCAGCCACGGATAGGAGAAGACATGTGATTTTGACTCTGGAAAAGAATAGAATCGGTTTCAGTTGCCATGGAATTTGCCGTTGCATGTTTCCTCATACTCTTCTCCTTCTCTACCTCCATCATTTTCACGAGCAATGGATCAGACACCATATTCGAAGGTCAAACTCTGCTTTCAAACCAAACTCTGATCTCCAAAGAGAGCAAATTCGAACTGGGCTTCTTTTGTCCAGGTAATTCCAGTAAATATTATGTTGGCATTTGGTACAGAAACATACCACTTCAAACAGTGGTATGGGTGTTCAATAGAAATGACCCCATACCATATGCTTTGTATAATAGTTCGCGACTTAAAATGTATAAAAACAGTCTCAGCATTATGGTTAAATCAGATCTAACTTGGATGTCAGCGGAGTCTTTTTATGCCACTGAGGCAGTTATTCTTGACAACGGAAACTTTGTCTTTAGAAATGATTTAGGCGTTGTATGGCAGAGCTTCGACAACCCCACAGATACTTGGCTGCCCGGTGCGATGCTTGGATTCAAACAGTCTTCTGACAAAGAAGCAAGACTTGATTCTTGGAGAAACGAAGATGATCCTGCAATGGGCAATTACTCATTACGATTGGGAGGTGGTGAGCTTTTAATGAGCAGAGACTCGAATAATTTGGTATGGAGGAGTGGGATTTGGCAAGGAGGGAATTTCGCTTCTATGTCATATGGTGTAGGTTATTACAATTTCTCCTTGGTCTCGAGGGATGAGAGCGAATATGTGATATTCAATTCCAATGCATCGATGATTCATAGGATTGTATTACAAAATTCTGGCTTTATGTATCATTTGGTGTGGGGGGAGAGGACACAGACATGGGTTTTGTTCGCGTGTAGATTCTTGTGGCTTGTATGCTAGATGTGGGGCTAATGCAGTTTGTGATATACGTCATGCTCCTCCTTGTCAATGTTTGCCTGGGTTTAAGCCTCGAATTACCAGAGACTGGAATGCCTCCGACTTTTCTGGTGGGTGTACCAGAATGAGGCATCTGCAGTGTGATGGGGATAAAACGAAATTTATGGAGGTACACGACATTACATTTCCTGCAAATGCTGAACCGCTGGAACTCAATACCAAAGGTGTTTGCGAGTTTGTGTGCAGAGCCAACTGTTCGTGCATAGCTTACGCCAACAGGAAAGGTGGAGGATGTTTGTTTTTTGCCGATAGCTTGATTGATTCGGCCAGGGTACAGGGTATTTCAGGGGTAACACTATATGTTAAAATGAGCTCCAAGGATATTTCGAGGAAAGGTAAATCATCGTCTGAATTCTTTATTTTATAGAAACTGAGGATTTGTTCAATACTGAAAGAAACATTTTATTTTCAGGAATTAGAAGCATAGCTCTTGTGGCCATAGTTGCATCCATTACTTTTGTACTGATAGTACTGTGTTCTTGCATTTACTATCTGCGGCACAAAAAGCTCAAAATAAAAATCAAAGGTACATGTTACATTTGGTTGAAAAAGTGGATCAGGGAATGATCAGTGCTGGCTCTTAACAATTGTCTCCTTTGCTCAGAGCCCAGAGGTGCACGTAAAAATGTATTGCTACTTGACTTGAACACATATGTTCCAGCATATGACAAAAGCCCTTCAGCTGGAAATAGTCATGGAAAAGATCAAAACAGTGAGTATGAGTTGCCAATCTTCAGCTTCTCTAGCATTGCTGCATCAACTAGTAACTTTTCTGAGTCATGCAAGTTAGGAGAGGGTGGTTTTGGACCTGTGTACAAGGTAATGCTTGTTTCGATGAATCGCTAGATATTATGATTTTTGTTTCTGTATTGATTCTTTTATATTCATTTCAGGCTGAATTATCTAATCAAAAGTTTGTAGCGGTGAAAAAGCTTTCAAAAATGTCCGGACAAGGCCTCGAAGAGTTCAAGAATGAGATAGAACTGATAGCCAGACTACAGCACAGAAATCTTGTTGGGATAATAGGGTGCTGTGTTGAAAATGATGAGAAGATATTAGTGTATGAATACATGCCAAACAAAAGCTTGGACTTTTTCCTTTTTGGTTAGTCATCTCATCTCATCATCATTTTCATTGTTCATTTATATTCTAGCCTTCCAGGAAATGTTTTCATTGGCAAAACATTTTTGTGCATTTGAATGCAGATCCAATAAAGAAAGCACAACTGAGCTGGAAGAGTCGTGTACAAATCATGAAAGGCATTGCTCAAGGGCTTCTGTATCTGCATCATTATTCCCGGTTAAGAATAGTTCACAGAGATCTAAAAGCTAGCAACATTCTGTTGGATGCTGAGATGAACCCGAAAATCTCAGATTTTGGCATGGCAAGAATCTTTAGAGGGAATGATTTACAAGCAAATACCAAACGAATTGTTGGCACTTAGTAAGTAGAACTCAACTTAAGGAGTATGACCGTACTGTTTCACTCACTAATAAATTTTTTATTTCGAATGCAGCGGTTATATGTCCCCGGAATATGCCATGGAAGGACTTTTCTCCTTGAAGTCTGATGTGTTTGCATTTGGAGTATTGATGCTGGAGGTTATCAGTGGAAAGAAAAACACTGGTTTTTATGGTTCTGATTATCTAAGCCTTCTTGGATATGTAAGTCTTGATTATCAAACTATATGATTATTAGATGATACTCGAAAAACACTCTGATCTGTTGCTGGTTTTAGGCCTGGAATATGTGGAAACAGGAGAGACCTGTAGAGCTGGTTGATCCTATCCTGGAAATTCCAGCTTCTTCATCCTCTGCTGCTGCTGCATTAAGATACATAAAGATTGGTCTATTGTGTGTACAAGAAAGTCCGGCTGATCGCCCTCTAATGTCTGATGTGGTTGCCATGTTACATAACCAAGAAGCAACAATAGAATCACCTGGGCACCCTGCATACACTGTTGGGAGATCTGTGGCTGAAGCAAGCCCGACTGAGCAACGAGTAGAGATCTGCTCCACGAATGGTTTGACATTTTCAGACATGGAAGCCCGTTGAGGTTTTTTAAATCCAGTCCCTTTAGTAGTTACTATTGAGAACAAGAGCATGAAGATATGTGAATTGTGATATTGTCCATCATTTTTATGAGGAATCAAGACTCTTCCTCAAAGCATATGTTTAGTCTTTTTTCCTTCAAAGGATTAATCCACTGTTAATTTAGTTGAAGTTTTTTTTACTAGAAATGGACTTACATATACAAGAAGACTGAGACAATTAGATCCATAGAGACCAGAGTTCTTGTTTCCACTTATAATCTCAAGCATCAATACTCCAAAGGAGAGGACATTGGACTTCACAGAGAAAAGTCCTTTTGTTGCATATTCTGGTGACATATATCCACTGAATTCGAGAAATAATTAGGAGATCAGTTATGTAGTACTATTTTTTTTACAATAGGGTTTTTTACAATAGGGTTTTTTTTATTATCTTAAACTGAAGTTGCATTTTTTACTTACTAAGTTCCAACAATCCGTTTAGTTTTTATAGCTTGCAAGTCGCCTCCTCCAAAGATATGTGCCAGGCCAAAGTCAGAGATTTTAGCATTCATCTCTGCATCAAGTAGAATGTTGCTAGCTTTTAGGTCTCTGTGCACTATTCTCAGCCTCAGAAAATGGTGGAGATACAGAAGCCCTTGAGCAATGCCCTCCAGCTCAGTCGCGCTTTCTTTCTTGGATCTGCACTCGAAAAAAGATATGCATCACATCTAACAGATGCAGAGGAAACCTAAGCAATCAGAATGCTGATGAAATCAGTCATCACTAACCGAAAAGGAAAAAGTCCAAGCTCTTGTTAGGCATGTATTCATAGACTAATATCTTCTCGTCGTTTTCAACACAGCATCCTACTATCTCAACTAGATTTCTGTGCTGGAGCTTGGCTATCAGTTCTATCTCATTCTTGAACTCTTCGAGCTCCTGTCCCGATAATCTTGAAAGCTTCTTTACAGCTACCAACTGTTTGTTAGGCAATTCACCCTGAGAGTATGGTGAAAAGCTCAAGTTCACTAAGCAGCAACAATGAACACTACAACAGTCCCAAAGAGTGTGAAGATGTAACCGGATTGTGACTTTCTTGTATCTGGATACATTTGAGTTTTTTATATGAGAGAATAAATAGTTCATATATTTTTTTATCATTTAGAAGATTAAATGAGAACTAGTCCAAAAAACAAACGATAAGGGTTAAGATCAAAATCTTTTTGTTCGAAAATACTCCAGGTTGAATCAACCGGATCAAATAACTCGAAATCTAAATGGTCAACCCAATTAGCATCCCTCGTGTCAAGCCATTCACTAAATAAATACATAGTTTAAAATACATAATGTATACTGTAAACCATAATTGAAATAAATCCAGATTCGAAAATTGTGGAATTGTAATCCACCACATCCCTCACTTGGATGTTGGAACTGCATTTCAGCAGCCCTGTCCATGCTTCACTGTAAGATCATAGGCCTCCCTTGCCCGAAGTAACCAGCAAAAAGATCTCAAATAATCAATGTTTGCTTCAACCAATCTCTTTGTCATTAATAGTGGTTCTCACCCAATACTACCTTCCTTGAACTACAGAAATAGTAACATCATTCACTGAGTATATACTCTTCCTCTTTGTAGAGGACTCTGTGGTTTGAGCCATCTGCATCCCAATGAATGCTGGTTGCTTAGGCTGAGGGAGCTCCGCGATGTCAGACCCAAGCATCGACAGCACTGTAGAAATGTTAGGCCTTTCTGCGGCTGTTTCTTGCACGCACAACAGTCCAACATTTACACATCTAACTACATCACCTTCCATTCCAACATCATATATAGCTCCATCCATCAACTTTCTTATATTTCCTTCATTCCATAATTTCCAGGCCTGTCGATATCAATAAGATTAAAAATTTTAAATTTATGATAACACAACAAGCAAATATATCTTCTTACGTATGCTATCAGGAAGAGCTGTTGATCTTCATCATAGAAACTGGAGTTCTTCTTTCCACTCACTATCTCTAAAAGTAGAACGCCAAAACTATAGACATCAGATTTTTCAGATAATATTCCCCGAAGTGCATATTCTGGGGCCATGTAGCCACTGCAACCATGAATCAATGATCAGCATTGCAAACAGAAATCCTGTTTTTAAAAATATTTTAGTTGAATGAGGCAATTTGAGCTCACTATGTCCCAACAACCCTTGTTGTATTGGCTTGATCGTTCTTGCCACCAAAGATTCTTGCCATACCAAAGTCGGAGATTTTAGGGTTCAACTCCTCATCCAACAAGATGTTACTAGCTTTGAGATCTCTGTGAATAATCTTCAACCGAGAATCTCTGTGAAGGTAAAGCAGGCCTCTACAGATCCCCTCGATAATTATTTTGCGCTTTGGCCAGTCAAGAAACTTCTGTTTATGTAAATCTGTGAAGGGTTGTGGAAACTATTATAAGATCTCTGTGAATAATCTATATCATGTTAGAATTTGCAATGTGAACATCATGGACTGCTTACCAAAGAGACATGCATCCAAGCTTCCATTAGGCATATATTCATAAACAAGAAGCTTTTCATCAAACTGTACACAGCAACCAACAAGTCTGACAAGATTGCGATGCTGAAGCCTGGAAATCACCTCAACCTCATTCATGAACTCATCTACCCCTTGGTTCGAGGATCTTGCTAGCCTTTTTACTGCAATTTCTTGTCCATTTGGTAGTTTCCCCTGAAAAATAGCCCATTAAATCACATCTCTCATTACAAAATTGAACAAAATGAAACTAAAAAAAAAAAAAAAATTAAAAATAAAAATACTTTGTATACTGAACCAAAGCCACCCTGTCCAAGCTTATTGACTGGATCAAAATTTTCAGTTGCATCTGAGAGCATCTCAAATTCAAGCATAGGTAGTTCCTCAACTTTAACTCCATGCTTAAGCATTCTTTTTTCAGAATAAATTGTATAAGTTTGCTTGCTTTCTGAGTATATCAAAACATTTTTAGGCATTCTTGCTGCATAAAATTGGAACAAAAGGAGAGATGAGGAAACGATGTTAAAGATAATGCTAAAAACTTGTTTTTATTGAAATCAAAAATCAAGTAGGGTGTAATTGCTACCTCTGTAACTTGATAACAGTTTTGGAAAAAAGTAAGCGCAGACAGCAATAAGTATAGCCCCCGAAACCACTGTTGCTGCGATAATTGTTGTTCGATCTTGCTTCTTATCTGCAGAGTATCACCAGAGACAAATGAATGAACAGAAACAAGAATTTGCAGAGCTTTATTCATATCAGAAAGGGATGCATTACGGAGTTCTGAATATGCCAATCGAATGTACAGATCTTCACCACCATCACTAAACTTCTGTGTATCAATTAAACTTGGAGTCCAGTGCATACATCCAATTCCAGAAGGATCAGCATAAGCTATACACGAACAATTATTCAAGCATGCGCTCCTGCAGTCTTGTACCGATGAAGGCAACACTTCGAAATGATCAGGCAACTTTACTCCCTCAACCACCAGAAACTCATCTTGTTTACCCAAGGAAGTGTTCTGCTCACATTGGAAGGGAGATCTTCTGGTGCACCCACTAGTCCAATTTCCTGCCTCCCACTCGGCTTTGTGTATTGGCACATATCCTTGAAAACATGAGCATATAGGCCTATCACGAGCATTGCAGCTTCCATAAGGTCCACACTTTCCATATATTTCACACTCATTACTTGTGGTTGACCACGTTACATCCCAACCTTTCCTCTCATCAGACCACACCCTCTCCTCTACACTCCCTGAAGAGTTCAAGAAATAATATAACAAACCAGACCAATTTGAAAGGGTAAAGGTCACATAAGCAGCTCCCCGAGAAACACTGAAAACATCAGTTCCATCATAAAAGTCAGATTTCATGGATGGAATCCCAGTAAATATCTGGCCATTCCACGGACCACTGCGCCAGTAAGGATTACCATCCTTCCAAACAAACGACTGTGGGATGTCTGATGGCTCAATAGTCGAGGTGAAACTTCCAGGTGCTGGATCGTACGGACTTCTCCATGATGTCAACGCGTTCTTTTCATTCCTGCTCACATCTGTAAGAATTCTCATCTCCTCTAACCAAGAATCCGAAGCATGTTGGAAGCTCTCCCAAACATAGGCATTATTGGAGTTATCTATCAGAACCAGATTTCCTGTATCCAAGAGCACAGCACTGTGATTCACAGCAGAAGTCGAAAGATGGGTCGACCACACGATTTCCTTTCGACCATTCAAGATCACAAGATTGCCATCAGATGATATTTCAAGTGTCCCGGCGGAATCATTGAGAGGTGTATCTCTATTAGCTACCCATACAACAGTCATCACCGGGAGGTTGAACATGATACCCACATAACGCTTGCTGCTGTTTGGAGGGCTGAAAAAACTCAACTTGAATATATTTCCATTGGAAATCAAAGCTTCTGAGTCGCTAAAAGATTCATTAACCCTTATGGTGTCGATGGCTGCAGAAAATATGAAGAAACAAGAACATATGAACAAAAAAAGTTGAAGCAGATAGTGTGGGAGTTTCTTATGGTGGCTGAATCCCATTAATTATTATTCTTATTTTTTTGCCAGGATTCAGATCAGTTTCAATATCATTCATAGACTTCTCTTTGATAAATACATGCCTGTTTTGGTCGTATACGGAAAATTCAAGGAAGGCGTGACTTTAACAAGTGTCAAAAGAAATGAAGGTGTGGCCAAGCATTTATTATTGTTATAGCTTTCAAATCAGGAAAATGACATCAAAGAACCTTTCAAATGAGTTGATCTTACACTTGACTTCATAAAACATGATATCTTGTTTGAAAGGCTGTGGGCTTCGTTAAGGCCTCAACGCGCCTCCACATTTGACACAGTCAACTCATTCACGGAGCAAATCTCGACTTTGGGTTGTGTTGGAGTTGCTTTAGCCAAAGTTCTACCAACAGTGAAACCAGGATTGTGGGGTGATGCTATGGCTTTTTTTTCGTTGTTCAGCATGCTAACTACTTCAGAGATCAGTGGCCTGTCTGCTGGATTTTCTTCAACGCACAATGGACCCATCTGAATGAATCTCAATGGGACTGATGAGGATCGATGAGTTCATGGGTTGAATCATGGTTCCATAAATTCCAGGCCTGAAACCAGCAACAAATCAGTGCATTTAACATCGCAATTCTGTTGAAGTTGTTGATCGAAATTAGAACTTACATATCTAAGTAGACTAAGATGGTCAGAACCATAAAAGCCAGTGTTCTTCTTTCCACTGATAATCTCCAACATCAACACTCCTAAGACATATACTTAGGACCCGCCCCCTGTGATTTTGGAGGCCCCGTGAAAGCAAGAAAAATGGTGTCCCTAATTTTTTTAATTATTAATAAGAACATTAATAAAATATAATATTCAATATTAAGTCAAAGCAAATTCACTCAATCTGTTGTGAATTGAAGCGATTGACACAAATAGCTAACAGAAAAATACAAGAACACAAAGAATTATAGTGGTTCGAGCGTAAGCTCTACGTCCACTCTTCAAGCCTCCTCGGTGATGATATTATTATGGTGAAGAAAATATAAAGTTGTAACGCCCCGTATTTTTCCAAACTTTTATTTAATAAATTACGAAGCAAGTGTCGCTACAACCATTATATTATTAATATTATGAAGCGACTTCTCTACGACATCCGAATTATAGCCGCGACGACGAATAGTGAAATTCGATAAATAAATCACGGATGACGATCGGAATAATTTATTCGACTCGGTAATATTTATTATGGTCGTAGCAACGCGATTGAGCCGAGTTAATTATTTAAGCCCAGCCGTTTTATTTAATTGGAGAATTGGGCTAAGAGGACTCTATTTATTTAATATGTTGGGTCAAATTAAATAGGATCCCACATGAGAATAAATAAAATAGCTCAACTAATTAATTTAGCAAGTCCATGAATATTTCCTTAATTAATTAGTAGTATCGAATTAATTATCGAGATGAGAATTATAGTTCGTAAAATAATTATATTAACACCGGCGAGCTATATTATAACGATATTACCTCCGAGGCGAATTCCGAAATTTATTTCCATTAAATGGGATGCCCAATAATTTCGATGCTCACATATATATATACACGATATAATGATCAATTTTAATCGCGAGCCGATGAACATATGATCGAGTTGTTGGAATAATTAATTCCCTACTTATTGATTTTATTAGCCATATTATTCCGATTTTAAAGATGAGAATATAATTAAATATGGGAAGACCCATATTATTATTTTATGCCCGAATATTCATACGACATCCGATTGAGACGATTCGAAATGCCAAGGCAAGAGTTCGAAGAAAGAAAAATTATCGTATTATTTATTTAATTATCGGAATGCAAGACCATAGGGAAATAATTTAATTAGAGATCATGAGTTATTCTATTTCAATTAGTCATGTAGAGAATGATTGCTCTAGCCCCTACTTTGGCTAATTACCCACAAGGACAAATGGTTGCAAAGGAGATTTAAATTATTGAAGGGTAATTAAGGGAAACAAAGGTGTGATCATTACACACTATCAATCAAAGCATGCAACCCTATTATCACACTCCACCCCCTCATAATCCCTCGCCAAGATCGACACACCCTCCCCATTTATGTTGAAATCCTTTTATTTTTATTTCTTGTAAATCATTTCACCCTCTCCACCCTTTCTCCTCCAAATTTTCCCTGCACCATTTCTCTCTCTAAACACAATGAGAACCTCCATTAAAACAACCCCTTGAAGCTTCTATATCCCACCCTTCCCCCACCTATTGAGCCTCCATTTTTACAAAAAGCTTATCTCCTTAACCTCCTCTACGCAATGACGTAAGAAGCCCTATGATCGGAGCACATTGATCTTAAACAAGAAGTGGAATCAAGCTTCAAGTAGGAGAAACGTGATCCCCACGAAGAGAGGAGCTCGGATACGTAAATATTAAAGCTAGGGAACGTCAAGAACCACTCGAAAGTTGGAACTCCTTTTTACTGAAAATTTCTCCCTTCAAGTAGACAATTTCTACACTCCCTATGACTTCCTTGTTATGAATATGTGATTGCATGTAGGATCAAGAAGTCACAAATTAAATTTTAAAGGGAATGGTTGAGAAAATGCATAACTAGGTCTAAGCTTGATATATGTTGCATATTTATGAGCATGACACCTATATATATGATTGCATGTTTGATCAAGCTTAAGAATTATGACCTTTTATGTTTAAAGATGATATTCAAACTTAGATGGATCTGAAAATGATATATATGAAGTTTGGGGATGAGATAATGGCATGTATGTTGAGAAATCATGTATTGATGAAATTTGAGAGCATGCCCTGTTTTGGACAGAGATTAAAATGAGTACGGCTGATTCTGTGATGGTTGGATTGAGTTAATTTTAGAACTGTATAAACTACAACAAGTTAGGAATCTGTGGAATTTAGGATTTCATGAATCGGAGTTGTAAAACTCGAGTTTGAAGCATTTTAATAATGTGTGGTAGATTCTGGCAGTTTAAATTTCACGGCCTTAAAAACATATTTTTGGACTTTGGAAAAATCTGATTTTTATAATATGAGCTGTAGACATGCTAATTAGTAATATGTAGAAAAATCAGGTCATTTCACTAAGTATATTAATTATTAACAATTCGGGAAGTTGATTGCTGAAATCTGAAAATGTTGAAAGTTAATTATGAAATTGCTTATGTTAGGCTTCACCGTTTTAAAATGAAAATTCGTTTTAACGAACCGTCACTTCGAGCACATGCACATTAAAATCTTATTTTTATAAAGTTAAAATCAGCCTCATTAGATGTCTAGATCATTTTTGTTGTTATCTTGAAAATGGACTAGTTAACTAGGTAATAACTCATATTTTTGGACTTAGAATAATTTGATTAATTTTCAGATTTCACTAAAATATTCTAAGGCCTAAATGCATAATTGGTTCACTTAGTTAATTAAAAATAATTGCTTTAGATTAATAATAAGTTGTTAACTAGATCACTAAATCCATTATCCTTAATTAATAACTAATATAGCAATTTGGTATGAACTTGTTAACTAGCTTAATAATTTGACTAAGTTAATAAATCTTGTTTAATAAAATAAAACTTAGAAGTCTTTGAATCTTGTTCTTTATAAATTTCGAATTGCATAATTTGTAATTGGGTAAATAATTGAATTAAATTGATTTAAGAACTTAGATAATTATTTGAGTCAAAGACATTGTAGTAATTTATTCAAACTTTAATTAGGTACTTTAATCTCCAAGAAGGAAGCATCAACTAGCGGAACTAAGTAATTGGATCCATCGAATCATTTGAGGTGGGCACTACTTTATCCTATCAAATGGCTTTGTCAAATGTTTTCTCCAAAAATGATTCTTTCATTTTAAAGGCATGTTACACCGCCAAAAAAATTGTTTTGGCACCGTATGATTGTTATGATGGTATGAATTGGTGGATTAATGTTAATTATTTGGAGATGTGTTGGATCGGGGAAGTGGCTACCCCCGTGGTATTGTAAGCCTAATGCATTAGCCCGGATAGTAATAAGACTACCGGTTGGGTAAGGGTGATTAAACCTTACCGGGTAGATAGCGAGTGGCCACTCCTATCTTACCCCTTGTGATTATGTGGATCATGTTAAATATGAATTGTTGATATGTTGGGAAAATGATTATATGGTGCCTAATTCGAGTGGGAGCTCCCAAGTGAGGAAAATGTTTTGTGCATATACATGAGGCTTTCAATAAAAACTTGTATTATGCATGAGTGTGCGGTGTTTTCATGATATATATATGTATTTGTTTTCGGGACACCGTGACCACTGGGTACATTCGTGTACTTAGCCCCTATGTGCGTTTTCCCTGCATGTAGGTACCGATTGATGAAGGTGAAGGTGACGTTATGAGGAGGGGATCGAAGGAGGAAACCAGAATGATTCTTAATTGTATTAATTGTTCAGTTTGTACTACATTTCGAATCCATGTTGCTTTTGATTATATCTTTTGAATGGCATGTATTGCACCCGTATGATTACTTGGATTTACGATCTAAACCTTCTCAATCTCATTTTGTAGTAAGCATTCAAATACTTGGATGATTGATTCGTATTTCCTTTAAATCTTGATATGATTCGAATTCTTGAAGGCTTGATTGATTAAATGCTAGTTCATGAAACCTCTTATTATTCCTATGGTTCATTCTTGCCTAAGCATGCTAATCGTTCTTGTTCTCCTAGCATGATTTAATTTGTTGGTTATGGTATCGAAACAACGAGCTATGTCTTCATACATAGTCTCATTTGTACTTGCACTCTAAATTGAAATATGCCCTTTTGCATTCTTTCAAGCATGACTTAAAATATTGTTCCATCATGCTTGTATCATTTATTTGACTCCATTTTTCGCTGCGAACTATTTATTGCTTTTCCTTTCAAGCATATGTTAATTTATTGCCTCATCATGCTTGTGACCATTTAATTGATTCTAAGCTCCGCTGCGACTATTTATTTGAACCTCATAAATCTTATTTTATTTTCGATCGATTCTTTACTTGCTTCCGCACGAATAAATATTTCTTCTTAAAACCACAACTTCCCTTAGCGTGCATTGTGTCGCACGTGGGACTGTCGCATAGGCCCGATTTGGGGGCGCGAAAAAAGTATATGACAATTACAATTGGTGAGGAGTAGGGGTATTTATAGGGAGATATTCCTAAACAAATAAAGAATATAAAACCTAGATATGGTAAAATATATTTAAATCTAAATCTATCTAAAATAGATTTATGCCTATCCAAATCTAATATCAATAAGGATAAATATTGTCTAACAAGGAAACAAGATATACACAATATATTTTCCATATCTATCCAACTCGAACTGCACCGCGAGTTCCTCGACCTACACGGCTCGACCCACTTTACCGGACTAGTCTCCTCGACCCACTCGAACTACTTCCTCGAGTTATATTTAGACTACTCCAAAAATTCTCCACCTTAGGCTCAATATCACCTCGGCTTGGCACCTCCTCTTCAGTTCGACTTCAACAGTTTGATCAGTTCCAAATAGTACTCAAACTTAGTACTTGGAACTGGCTTCATAATCATATCCGCAGGATTATCGAGAGTATTGACCTTGTGCAACTCGACCTCTCGGGCTGCCACCGCATCTCTAATAAAATGGAACTTCACATCGATGTGCTTAGTTCTCTCATGATGAACATCATTCTTTGCCAGCTGCAAAGCACCTTGATTATCATAGGAAACCTTCATCTTTCCTTGATCAATCCCCAATTCGTTCATGAATCCGAGCAGCCACAGACCTTCCTTAATCGCTTCGGTCAAGGCAATGTACTCCGCCTCCATCGAAGATAAGGCAACTACTCTCTGTAGACTTGCTCTCCAACTAATCGTCGTTCCATACAATGTGAACACAAAACCCGTCAATGACTTCCTCGTATCCAAACATCCTGCATAATCTGAGTCTACAAACCCTTTGACTGGGAGCCTTGAGCTCGAACCATCATCCTCGAAGACTAGACCCTTTCCAACTGTCCCTCGAACATACCTGAGGACCCACTTCAGAGCTGCCCAATGCTCTTTCCTAGGTTCGGCCATGAACCTACTAATCATACTGAGAGCATAAGCAAGATCCGATCTCGTACAGACCATAGCATACATCAATGAACCGACAACGCTCGCATAAGGAACACCTCTCATAAACTCCCTTTCCTCCTCGTCGAGTTCCCAGCAGCACTCAACTTGAGATGAGCTGCTAACGGAGTGAGCACAGGCTTTACATCCTTCATTCCATGCTTCTCAAGAACTTTCATCAAGTATCCCTCTTGAGATAATGTGAGTCTTCTTCGAGCTCTGTCTCGAACTATTTCCATACCCAGGATCCTTCGAGCACAACCGAGATCCTTCATCTCGAACTCCTGACTTAAAACTTCTTTTAGTTCAGCTATCCTTTGCTTATCTCGACTCGCTATCAGCATATCATCTACATACAACAGTAGATAAATTCGAGTCTCCATATTTTCACCTCGAAAATACACACATGGGTCATGTTTGCATCGAACAAAGTCTTGCTGAACCATAAACTTGTCGAACCGCCTATTCCACTGCCTTGGAGACTGCTTCAATCCATTCATAACTTCTTGAGAAGACACACCTTCTCCCCGCTACCGGCTTCCTCGAAACCCCCGGGCTGCGTCGTAAGGGTTCTTTCCTCCAGCTCTCCGTACAGAAATGCGGTCTTCACATCCAGTTGCTCCAACTCCATGTCGTACCGAGCAACCAACGACAATATCAGCCTTATAGACCTTTGTTTCACCACCGGCGCAAACACCTCTCCTTAATCCACACCTTCCCGTTGCGTGAAGCCTCGAGCAACTAGTCTAGCCTTGAATCTAACCCCATAAACCTCTTGTTTCTTCTTGAAGATCCACTTACAGCTAACTATCGATTGCTTCTCCCCTGGCTTATCCACCAACTCCCAGGTGTTATTCTTCTTCAAGAAGTCCATCTCCTCCTTCATGGCATCGAGCCATTTGAGCCTCTCCTTACAAGTTATGGCCTCGGTATAGCTCTTCGGCTCAGTATCATCCAGCTCTACCTCTTCCGCCATAACAAAGGCATATGCTACGAGATCAGCATATTCGAATCGAGTGGGAGGTCTTATCTGCCTTCGTTCCCTATCTCTCGTGAGATTATAATCTTGAAGTGCACCTCACCCTCGAACCACCTCGATCTTGCCATCCACCTGAGGTACTCTCTTCGACCCACTGGTCGGCTCCACCTCAATCTCAGCAACTGATCTATTTCCTTCGACCTTGTCAGACTGTTCCTCCGAAGCACCACCTTGTTTCTCAAGGATATTTTCCCGTTCCTCGGCCCCTTTATCCAGTTCTCCTACCAACTCCTCCTTGAATGTCACATCCATGCTAATGATGCACTTTCTTACATCCGGCTCGAGACACCATAACTTGTACCCTTTCACACCTTCGGGGTACCCAATGAATATAAAAATACCATCTTTTTCTTGAATTATTTCCATCCCCAGAAAATATTTCATTTCACCTAAATCTGACATTTCAAATTCTGTCTCCATGATTTTTTTTAAACTGCTCCAAAGCTCTTGTATTACTCCTTGTAACAAATAAATCATCAACATAAAGGGAAATAATGAGTTCTACCTCATCTAGAGTATTTTTCACATAAAGAGTATGCTCACTCATACTCCCTTTGAACTCTTGCTGCAGTAAGTAAGCATCAATCCTGTTATACCATGCCTTTGGAGCTTGTTTTAGTTCATAGAGAGCTTTTTGAAGTTTGTAGACTTGATCTTCTTTACCTTCTACAAGAAAGTCTTCGGTTTGCTCAACAAAAATATCATCTTCAAGCAAACCATTAAGAAATGCAGATTTCACATCAAGATGATATACTTTCCAGCCCGACTTAGCTGCCAAAGCTATCAAAAATCTGATGTTGTCATGTCTAGCTACGGGTGCAAATGTTTCAGAATAATCAACCCCAGGTTTTTTAGCATAACCTTTCACCATTAGCCTTGCTTTATACTTGTTTATAGAACCATCAAGATTGAACTTGGTTCTAAAAATCCATTTTACACTAATCACATTTTTATGGTTTGGTCTGCTGACCAATTTCCATGTATCATTTTTCTCAATCATATTCAGCTCCTCCTGCATTGCAAGTCTCCATTTATTTTTTTTTGCAGCTTCAATATAGCTAGATGGCTCAAGTGTAGATATATTGCATCGCTCATAGATGTCTTCCAATGATCTAGTTTTTCTAACTCCAACTGTATTTTCATCATCTATCACTTCTTCATCTTGATTCTCTTGAATTTCATCATCAATGTCCATGAATATACTTGAATCTTCAATTTCATTATTGCTCCAATTCCACTTTGCTAATTCATCAAACTTGATATTTCTGCTCACAAGTATCTTTTCAGGCTTCAAGTTGAACAATTTGTAGCCTTTAGTATGACAGCTATATCCCAAGAAAATGCAAGCTTTAGCCTTTTCATCAAGTTTCCCTCTTTTTGCTTTGGAACATGAGATTAACAAATGCAACCAAATACTTTGATATGCTCTACAGAAGGCTTAAACCCATGCCATGCCTCAAAAGAAGTTTTATCATTCAAAGCTTTAGTAGGCAACAAGTTTAGAAGATAAGTTGAAGTATTTGCTGCTTCAGCCCAAAATTTCTTTGGAAGATTCTTTTCAAACAACAAACATCGAGCCATTTCCATCACTGTTCTATTTTTTCTTTCACTCACTCCATTTTGTTGAGGAGTGTAAGGAACAATGAACTGTTGTAGAATCCCACTTTTAGTACAAAAATTCTTGAATTCCTTTGATGTATATTCAGTTCCATTATCTGATCTAAGCATCTTGATATGATGTCTAGATTGCTTCTCAATCAGAATATTGGATTTTTTAAACTCAAGAAAAACATCAGATTTGTGCTTCAAATACCCAACAATATTTGGTGTAGTCATTAATGAACAACAGAAAGTACATACTTCTATTTAGTGATGGTATAATCATCGGACCAGAAACATCAGTGTGGATAAGTTGCAACTTTTATGAAGCTCTCCAGGTACTTTCACTAAACGGAAGTCTACTTTGTTTTCCATACTCACAAACATCACAAACATTTACAAGTTATGGCAAGCAAATCATGAACCAACATGTTTGAATGCATTTTTTTCAAATTCGAGTAGCTAAAATGCCCTAGCCTTTTGTGCCACAACTATCTTCTACTTTTGTATAAGCGTGCTCATCATTTGATTTCCATTTTATAGGAAAACTCTTATCTTTCATCTTCACAGTCAACTCACAACCAAAAGGATCATCAATGAAGCATGCCATATCTTGAAAATATAGAGTGTATTGTTTTTCTAGCATTTGTCCCACACTCAAAAGGTTTTGACTTATATCAGGTACGAAGAAAACTTCATGGATGAATTTAGTACCTGATAGAGTATCAATTTCCACAACACCTTTCCTTTGACATCAACATGATCACCATTGCCGATCGTCACCTTTGATGTGTAGGATGTGTCCAACTCTTTGAATATGCCAATATCATGGGCCATGTGATTTGTACAACCACTATCAATGATCCAGATTTCTTTGCTTTTGTTTGTAGCATAACATGTAGCCACAAAGAGCTTTTCTTCATTTTCTTTTTTATTTTCAGCAAATTGTGCTAGTTGTCTTGGTTGATTGGTTTTGTTCTTACATACCTTTTCCACATGCCCCAGATCATTACATGCTCTACACTTTACACCATGCCTCCACCAACAAAATCTTTCAGTGTGACTCCTTTTTTGCAATGAGGACAAGAAGGATTTTTCCATTTTCTCCTTTTTTTTTTCCTCGTTGTTTTTCTTATCACCATATTGCTTCTTTCCACCATTGTTTGGTTGTTTTCCTTTGAGCTTCGCTTGAAAAGCACCCTCTGTAATGTCTTCAAGCCTCAATGCTCTTCTTTGCTCCAAAGCTTGCAAAGCATTTACAAGTTCTGCCAAAGTGATTTTTGAAAGGTCTCTTGAGTCTTCTAGAGATTTTGATTCAAACCTCTCAGGTACACTCTCAAAAACCTTTTCAACTATTCTATTTTCTAGCAACTCTTCTCCAAGCAACCTAATTTGATTAACTACCTTCAAGAGTTTATTAACACAATCTTTGATAGTTTCTGAATCTTTCATCTTGAGGACTTCAAATTCCCTTCTCAAATTCAACACTAGAATCTGACGAGTTCTATCACTCCCTTGAAACTTTTCCTTTAACTTATCTCAAGCTTCTTTTGTAGTTTGACATGCCATGATTCTTGTAAAAATTGCATCAGAGATAGCTGAATGAATGCATCATAGAGCTTGGATTTTTTTTTGCAGATTCGTCACTATGTTGCTTGAGTTGAGCAACTGTTGAATTTTCTCTTAGAGGGGTTGGGTCTTTATCATTTTCCACAACATCTGTAACGCCCCATATTTTTTGATATCTCGATTAAATAAAAATTCGAAGCAAGTGTCGCTACAATTATTATTATTATTAATATTTTCGAGCAACTTCTCTACGACATTCAAATTTTGGCCGCGGGAATGATTAAAATAAATTCCATATAATTAAATCACGTATGGCGATCATAATAATTTATACGACTCGGTAATAATTATTTTCATCGCAATGACGCAATTGAGCTGAATATTTAAGTTCAACTTTTATTTAATTAGAGAATTGGACTAAGAGGATTCTATTTAATTAAAATGGTCTTGGGCCAAATAAATAAGAGGCCCACATGAGAATAAATAAAATAGCCCAACTAATTAATTTAGCGAGCACATGTGTATTTTATATTTAATTTGTAATTAACGAAATAATTATCGAGATGAGAAATATTGTCCGAAAAAATTTATATTATTATCGGCAAATGATATTATATCGATATTACTTCCAAGGAGAATTTCCGGAATTTAATTCCATTAAATTGGGAGCCCAAGATTTTCTATACACATATATATACGATATAATGATCGGTTTTAAATTGTGAGCCGATGATACAAAGCACCCGATGAATGTTATGGTCGAGTTGTTGGAATAATTAATTCTTAACTTATTAATTTTATTAGCTATAGTATTATTTCTATTTTAAGGAGAGGAATTTAATTAAATATGGGAGACCCATATTATTATTTTATGTTCAAATATTCATGCGACGTCCGATTGAGCCGATTCAAAATTCCAGAGCAAGAGTTCGAAGAATGAAAAATCGTCGTATTATTTATTTAATTATCAGATGCAAAACCATAGTGAAATAAATTAAATAGAGACCATGGATTATATTTATTTCAAACAAATATGTAGTGGTATAATTACCTAGTACCTATTTTGGCCAATTTACCTACAAGGACCTTCTAGAAGAAATTGGTTGCCAAGGGAATTTGAATCATTTGAGGGCAATTGTGCAAACTAGAGATGTGATCATTACAAAATCCATTAAACCTTGCAATATTATTTTTACACTCCACTCTTATTTCTCCTCCATGAAAATCAACACACCTCTTCTCATTTATACAAAATTCTATTATTTTTATTTCTTGAAAATCATTTCCACCACTTTCACCCTTCTCCTCCAAAATTCCCTGCATTTTTCTCTCTCTCTCTACTCCATTAAAACAACCCTTCCACCTTCAATAACCCACCTTCATTCAACCTAAAGAGCCACCATTTATACAAAAAGATTACCCCCTCGATCTCCTCTATGCAATGACGTGAATAAATCTATGATCGGAGAACGTTGGTCTTAAGCACAAAGTGGAATCAAACTTCAAGCTAGGCAACGTCGGAAGCAACTCGAAAGTTTGGAACACCTATTGCTAAAAATTTCTCCATACAAGTAGATGATTTCTAGACTCCCTATGACTTCCTTGTTATGATTATGTGATTGCATGTAGGATCAACAAGTCAAATAAAATTTCAAGGGAGATGGTTGAGATTTACATAACTAGGACTAGGTTTAATATATGTTGCTTGTTGTGGTATATAGAACCTATGTGATGATTTTCATGTTTAATAAAGTATAGGAATTATGATCTTTCATGTTTAAAGATGATTTTCAAGCATGGATGGAGCTTAAATTGAAGTATGTGAAGCTTTGGGATGATTTAATGGCACATATGTTGAGAAATTAAGTGTTGATGAATTTTTAGAAAATTCCCTATTTTGAACAGAGACTTAAATCGAATACGGTCGCTTCTATAATGATTGGATTGGATTTATTTTAATACTTTATGAACTAGATCAAGTTAGGAATCTGTGGAATTTGGAATCGCATGAATCTGAGTTGTGAAACTCAAGTTTGAAGCTTTTGAATAATGTTTCGCAATTTTTTAGAAAATTCCCTATTTTGAACAGAGACTTAAATCGAGTACGGTCATTTCTATAATGATTGTATTGGATTTATTTTAATAATTTATGAACTAGATCAAGTTAGGAATCTGTGGAATTTGGAATCGCATGAATCGGAGTTGTGAAACTCAAGTTTGAAGCTTTTGAATAATGTTACGCAGTTTTTGGCAGTTGAATTTGCACGACCTTAAAAACATATTTTTGGACCTTCGAAAAATCTTATTTTTGTAATAAGCACCATTTCACCTAGTATATTAATTATTAAAAATTCCAGAAGTCAGTTATTAAAATCTGTAATATGCTGAATGTTATTAGGAAGTGCATAATATTGGACCTCACCATTTGCAAATGAAAATTCGTTTTAACGAACAGTCACTTCGAGCACGTGCACATTAAAATCTAGTTTTTATAAAATTAAAATCAGCCTCATTTAATGTCTAGATTATTTTTGTTGTTATTTTGAAAATGGAATAGTTAACTAGGCAAAAACTCATATGTTTGGACTTAGACTAATTTGGATAATTTTCAGATTTCACTAAAATTTTCTAAGGACAAAATGCATAATTGATTTATCTAATTAATTAAAATAATTATTTTAGTTTAATAAAATATTGTTAACTAGACCACTAATTCCTTTTGCTTTATTTAATAATTGACATAGTAATTTAGAAATTGAACTTGCTCTCTAGCTAATAAATTTTAACTAAGTCATTAATCCTTGTTTAATAAAATAGAACTTAGGATTTCATAATCTTGTTTAATAATAATTTTGAATTTCATAATTTGTAATTGGGTAATTAATTGAAATAATTTTAATAAAGAACTTAGATAATTATTTGAGTTGAAAAGCATTGTAATAATTTATTTCAAATTTTAATTAGGTGCTTTAATTGTTGAGAAGGGAGCATCGACTAGCGAGATTAAATAATTAGATTCATCAAACTATTTAAGGTGGACACTACTTTATCCTACATCAAATTGATTTTGCCAAATGTTTTTCAAAAATGATTATTTTGTTTTAAAGCTTGTTACACCGCAAATGTAATGCCCCAAGCTTAATTGAGCTTTTGTAAGGATTTATATGTTTAATAAAGAGGAATTTCCTATTTAATTGAGGAGCAATTGAGTTTAATTGAATGGAATTGTAGAAATAAGGTTGGAGAAAGCATATTAAAGATAAAATGTAATATCTTGTGAAGAAATTGCTATTTTATAAGGTGGAATTAATCAAGGATTATGAAATATCCTATGGTATCATATTAATAATATGATATGAGATGTATGAATATGTTTATGAACATAATATATACATTATATTATATTATTATGAGAGGTATAAATAGAGGGAAGAATCATAACATAAGCTTTTTCAGCTTATGTTATATTGTTAGAGAGAGAAAAGCTTGAGAGAGAGAGAGACCTCAACCCCCAAACCCGTCAGAACTGTTCGGACGCGATTTCCGGCCACCTCCGGCGACCGACCGGCGAGCGACCACCACCATCTTGTAGCATTCGTTGAGAGCTTCAATTTGACTACTCGTGGGCTCCGAGAGGACGAGTAACGAGTGAGTTATCGGAGGTTGAAGTTGGGGTAAGTTTTTAAGTTGCGATTTTTGAATAACTTGTTATTCCGGCCGAATTCCGGAGATCTGATTGTGGATTCGTAATCCTGGGGTTGTAGGGAGTCTTCGCACACCAAGAACGCACCATTTGGACGCCGGAAAACACCACCCGCCGCCGCGAACGGAGGAGCTCCGGCGAGGTAAACTATGTCCTTAGTTTTGGTCATATTTCCGTGTTTAACTAGCATATTTGAAGTCCTTGTGGTCTGGGGAACTCGAAAATATGTTTGCATGTATCATCGGCCGAAGGAATCGCGAGATTTTGCGAGTTGCAGGTTCAGCTCCGGCGAACCCGTGAGGAAGACGACCTC
>JAPKLW010000418.1:0-17261 GCA_026898455.1 Plectranthus barbatus
AGAGTGAGTATACTGTTCACAGTTTGCTCAAGGATCTTGTATCAACAAAAGCTTCTTCAGTCTTTTCTGTGAGTCACTCTGATTTGCTTCTGAGTCGAAAGAGTGATGTCAAAGAAAAGAGGAATGAAGGAAGCAGTGGGAGTAGTCTTGCCTTATCAGTTCATTCCAGATCTCTTGCTAAAAGTTCTTCTAAATCGCGTCGTAATGACATGAAGAAGAAGAATTGTAAAGGAGAGAACAAAGGAAAGAAAGATAACAAGAAGGACAAATGTTTCAAGTGTGGCAAGAAGGGTCACTGGAAAGTAAATTGTCCAAGTTTGGTAACTAAGGGACAAGGTACGTCATCTTTTGCATTGCTTGTTGAAACATGTTTAGTATCGGTTTTCTACCCTTTAGTGGGTAGTGGTAACTGAGGTCACTAATCGTGTTTGCTACACTTTGCAGGGAATCAAGCTTAAGGCTTGAAGATGGCGGGATTACCATCTCCAAAATTGATGCTGGTAGTTGTTACTTCAGTTGATGGAGATTTTACTTTGAGTTTATGTTAAAAACTCTGTTTTTAATTCAAGTTTCAGAAGAGATATTGTTTTGGTTTTGAGAAACATATTTTTCATCTATGGATTATCAGTTATTCGATAGAGGCTTTCTATCATGATGAATAACAGTGTTTTCTATTGTGGATGATTGTCTCTTCATTACTTGATTACATAAACTATCAGTGTTCTAAGGTATAATTTAAAGGATTCTCTATAAAGATAGGTTACATCAGTCTAAGTAGTTTTAAGTAATTCATGGAATTATGGATTCAATCCAGGTATTCCTAAGAATGGTACTTATGACAACTACTTAGAGGTTTAAGATGTTAACCAATGCCTTTTAATAGGCGATTATATCTATAGATTATTTCGTGTTTGCTCTGGTTTGCTGGTTTGAGTCTACTTCCGCAGTTGCCTTAACGGGCATTGATACTGTAATTATTTAAGATTTTGGATATGTTTATCTAGTTCACTACAAGTCTTAGTCTCTTGCTTTAATCAAGAGCGTTCAAGACTAAGGTAGAGAATAAGTTAAACAAGACCGCAAAAATATTATGGTTCATTCATAATGGTATATCTTAACTCTTAAGTGATGGGTTTTACAGTATCTAGCAGAGCAAAGGGATTGCATCCCAGTTAACTACACCTATTATTCCTCGATTGTGATAGTGTAGGTAAAACGAAATAAGATTCTTTAAAAGTTTAAAAGTTATGCCAGCTTTGCCAAATTTTTGTTTAGGGGAAGAGCGCCAAAAGCAGTTGTATGTTTGCTTAATCTAGTGCCTTCTAAATCAGTTCCAAATTGTAAGGAAAATTATCTAAGTTTCCCTTCCCCAGTTGATAGCTTAGATCTTTGATTTGGTGTTTAAGTGTTTTGGTGGATCAAATCCTAAGTCCAACCAGCGTCAGTTTGTCTCTAGATAGCTCTTGTTCTCAAAATGTAAAGTCCTGTTTAGGTCTTTTTGAGTTGTAAGTCGTAGCTGATCAAGACTCATGCTGGCTACTGTTCACCAGCATGAGATGTGCTTACCAGTTGAGAGAAGTCTCACCAGCAAGCGGCTGACAGACCCATGCTGACACTGTTCACCAGCATGGAGTCAAGAGCTAATGACTGGCTACTGTTCACCAGTTGGAAGGATTTCACCAGCAGGAGGCTGACAAATCCTACCAGCAGAATACGTGTTCTGGCTGACACTATTCACCAGAGGTGAAGCCACCAGTCATGGGAGATTCCAAGAAAGGGTTAACATCAGACATATTGGTAGACTTAGATTGTGCCAGCGTAAATCACCAGCAGAGACTGCCAGCACAAGATCACCAGAATGATCTACCAGTCGGATGTTACCAGCAGAATTCAAGATTCGCTCTCCCAGAGTCTTAGAGACAAAAAGAAGATTCGTCTGAGGAATATACTGACAAAGTAAGACTTTAAGGAAGGATATCCTTAAAGTCTATCAGTTCAAGACACCAGTTGCGATTCCTCGTACTGACGAAATAATGCCGTTCTGACACAAAGAGGTCTGTGTCAGAAAAAGCAGACACAGGTATGGCGTTTTCCTGAAATTCCTACCTGCCGCCGTCTGAAGTACATCCGAGGACAGGGACCCATTCCGGATGTGTCCAAACGGCTAGAAATTTGAATGGGATCCTGCGTCTATAAATAGGTCGGAGCTACCAACATTTAAGAGGCTTCCACGCTTGCACACTGGCTTACACGCTTGCACACTGGCTTACATGCTTGCATCCTGAACATTCAATACTCTCCAACTATCGAAAGAACGAACATTCATTGCAAGCAAGCAAGCATCTTTCGAGGCTTTCTTTAAAGCTTTTCCGTGTGTTGATATCTTTCAAACACGAGACTTCAAGCTTCCTGCTTGTAAGTTTAGACCTCACTTGGTGTTCTTTCTCTTTCTGAGGAAGAACATAGCAGCTCTAGAGCCAGCCAGCTCTTGAGTTATTACGGGCAGTTTGCCGTAGAGGATTTACGTTCTTGGGAGAACTCAACACCCAACCAGTCAGAGGAGGAGGTTGTAGTGACGTGCTCGCACTCCATCCATCTGACGAGAGTTGAAGAAGGACAAGGACCGGGAGCGGTTGATCCAGTGGACTGGTAGACGGGGCATTTACCAGCTGGAGATAGATCGTAGGAACTTTGTACCGGATTACTCTTATAGTGAATTTCCAGTGAGTCGATTGGAGAGTGGACGTAGATCAGTTGATCGAACCACTATAAAATCCTTTGCCTTTATCTGCTTTCAGTATTTAAATTTGTATTTGAAACCCAGCACTCAAGTGCTGGTGTATATCTGAAAACTGATAACTGTGCAAACTAGGCTTAATTTATTCTAAGTGTTGAGCTATCAGCTGACCAGCCAGTCAGCCAGTCAGCTGAGCAACCAGCAGGACAAAGTGCAAGTTAGACTTATAAGTTCAATATTTCCGCTGCGTAACGTTATACACTCTGATAAACCGGGACCAACACAAATACCCTAGCAGACCTTGACTCTGTCAAAAGGGCAATGATGGGTATTTCAGCTATTAAACTGATATAGAAAACTGATTTGTTGGAAGAAAGGTTTAAGCTAGTACTGCTTTGTGGGCTATTCCAGGAAAACGAAAAAGATGGTTGCTTTGTGTATCCTAGATACAAGCAAGTTGTATAGGATGAAACCATGAATCCAAATGTGATATTGTTCTCTAACGTTTTAGAGAAGACAATTCAAATCCATCAGGAAATACCCCGTGGCATATTGAGCATACCTTGGAAGGTATGGTACCAATTGCACGGTCACCTGTGTAAGGTGGTAAACCACAAATTTATGCACCATTAACTGACAACGTAAAAGGAGCATCGTTGCAGTGGGAGGTTGCCTTAACAGGCTTAATGTTACTGGTTCGTGGAAACAGTCTCTGGACCTGTTCCTAGCTTAACGAACAATATCGTACTTATCCCTTAAAGCGCAACGAAGCTGTTAAGACAAACGATGCATTTAAATGACGTCAAGTTATGGGTTCAGAAATGAATCAGTAAAGGTTATGGTTGTGTATCAGGATCAGTGATTGCCAAATAGCTTACCAGCTATAAGTAACTGATTGATATACAAGGAAAGAAATGCTCGAATGGTAACCTAGTATGTTTTCAAGTATCTAGGTTAGTGAGTAAGGTATGTTTCACAACAATACCTTATCACTGGTTGCGACTATTAAACCCATTCGAATTCTTTTAACCATAACAGCACATATGAATCTAAATATCTGGAAGATAGATGATGTCATCCGTATTTTATAAACGGGCACCTTGATAAAAGGTGACGACATCTGTATGCAACAACTAGATAAGTTATATGCTGCAAAGTGAAAAGCATCATGTCTGGAAGCGAAGGAAGTTCAAGTATGAACTTAAAGGTGCTTCAAGGTCATGTAACAGACATTTCGATATTGTCTATCGAGAATTCATGTACCAGTTATGTGTCAGCGGAAGCGTGGTTTTCCTTGCACATTATGTAGATGGTATTTTCACATTCAGAAACGGTGTGGAGATATTATCAGGCATAAAGGATGGTTATCCGAACAGTTTTAGAAGTAGGACTTATGAGATTTTGGAACATCTTTTGAATTAAAGTCTTGTGTTGTCACAAGAAAAGGATGTTCAGATATCTCAAGTCGCTTAAATTGATTTTGTGGTGTGTCGTTCACAGCAAAAAGATTGTTGTCTTTCTACATTGTAAATGAACGAAGGTAGATATCTGTAATGCTATAAGCATGTTAAACAGATATCAGCTCAACTCTAGATAGGCACATTGGTTAGTGAATGAGCCTTGTGAGTTGAATGGCATCGGATATCCAGGAGGATCATAAGGAAAGGAAATCGACCTCTAACTATGTGTTGGCCTTTGAGGAGGAGTTATAGGAATTCAACACAGTAGTGTGTTGCGGATTCCGGTATGAAGGCTGTGTTTTTGACAGCTTCATTAGCTTCGCAAGAAGCAGTATAACTCCGGTGTTATCCTCTAGAAGTGTGTGTTCTGAGTTTGCCTAATCAAATCACAAGGAAATGTGATTGTGTTGGTGTAATGACAAACTCAAGGGAACCCAAGACTCACAAGGTGGTGAAACACATAGGATGTGTGTCATCACATCATACGAGAAATCGTGACAAAAGGTAACGTGAATGCAGTGGGAGTGATTGACAGTATAGACACACTTAATACTTTGATAAAGCAATGGTATTATGCTTTAAGTATAAGTGGGAGATTGTTGGGATTATATACTGAAAGCATATATGATTAAGTGTTTTGTACACTGGTCTTCATATATGTGTTGCTACAACAATGCTCGCTGTCTGAGAAACAAACATACAACGAACCATAATATCCTATTATCTCGCCTATAGGGATGACCATATGGTGTGTAGGAGATCACAGAGGATCATATGAGTCGTTTGACCTAGCGAGATATAAACAGTATCACAGCTGAGACGGTCCCTGGATAGGCTGTCGGTCTAAGCTGCGGCACATCTGTTCATAAGTGGGCTTATCCTAGCTAATTGATGTGTCGGTACATGGTTATGTATTGATGGGATCAACAGTGGGATGCGCCATTCTCATTGACATATGAATGAGCCAGATCCCTAACATACTTCCTATGATCTTAAACCTAACTGAAGGATAAGGGGCACACACAGATTGACCGCACTTTGATTTACCATGGTGGCGAGTCTTACATGTACTCTTATACCCGTATTTTGGGTGTTGGCAATTTGTGTGTGGCCTGCTTAGTCTGGACGTTTAGGTAAGCATATCCGTTTCAGGATGGTGACATTCCCTGAGGAGCTCACAAGGTTCATTATGCTAAACCCTGCAGGTTGAATTATTTAATTCAGGCATAAGTGAAAAGGAGTGAGTGGTATTACTCAGAAAATAAGAGATTAATTAATTGTGGCTGATTGTCATAAGCCAAATTAATTAATGAATGTCTAAAACCTTAAATATGTGGATCATGTTAGTTTGGTGCAACCCGTTCCTAATAACGTGGTAATAAAGGGGCGAGTCAACATTGTTACCGTGGTGAAGGTTAAAACAATGTTTTATTAATTATTATGTTCTGGGTTGAACAAGGAAGGATTAATTAATAAAGAGGGCCCACTTTATTATTTGCATCTGATCCCTGGTCTGGCCCATTAACTGCTCACAACCCATTAGGGTTAGGGTTTCTCAAAATCCTAACAGTATATAAAGGCCTTCTCTCTATCAGATCACCTAGAGTTTTCAGTATATTGAAAATTGAGAGAGACGGCGGCGGCTATCTAGAAGGGGAGAAACTTGATCGATTTCTCCAGATCTCGGATTCAACTTGGTAGATAATCCTCACCAGATTTCCAAGGAGCAAGGGAACAGATCAGAAGATCAGATCTGTAGGAACAACTGTTCATCGCCGGCGTTCAGATTCAGATCCAGATCTATTTCATCGTTATTGGCTCCGATCTAGATCTGTAGATCAAACGGTGAAATCAGGTATTATCTAAATCCATCCTCTGCAATTAATATTGTAGGAGCATGCATAGGAGCGCATGGTTTATTTAACTGAAATTTGTTGCTGGTACCCTAAGAACGATCCTTGGCAAGAATTTAATTAATGGCAACTCGTGTTGTCCATCGTAGACTCAAACCCTAAAATTGGTATCAGAGTCAGGTTCATGTTCTTAGGCTCTATCTTGGATAGATTGAAATTAAATAAATATGTATGTTCATGGATGGATTTAAATTGTCGTGGATGTTTTTGTTCTCGTGGCCTTCTCGTTTTTTGGATCTGTTTTTCACCACGAGAAAATCCGTGGTTAGATTTAATAGGGAAAATCATGTAATAGATCCAGATCTATTTTTGTATTTTCTATTTTTTTAAATCTGTAAAATTGGAGAATCTGAGATCCGGAAGAAGAACGAGAGCAGAGAACGAAGAACAAGGAAGCGACATGGATTAGGGTTCAGCCCCTTCACCAGCAGATCTCAGCCGCCGGTGGCAACTCGTGTTGTCCATCGTAGACTCAAACCCTACAGGGAGCATACCAGACTTACCGGCGACTAGCCACTAATGTCTATTGGGTGGGTATGATGAAAAGTGTGCTACAGTTTGTCGCGGAATGTGATGTCTGCCAGCGAAGCAAGATAGCAACGAAGTTGCCGGCGGGTCTTCTTCAACCACTGCCGATACCGGACGTCATCTGGGAGGATATTAGTATGGACTTCATTGGAGGATTACCCAGGTCGGCTGGAGTTGACTGCATCTGGGTGGTAGTGGATCGGCTATCTAAATATGGGCACTTCATTGCCCTGCGTCATCCGTTTTCGGCCAAGAATCTTGCAGCTGTGTTTACTAAAGAGATTGTCCGCCTTCATGGCATCCCTCGCTCCATTGTGTCGGACCGGGATCCCATCTTCATTAGCTCCTTCTGGCAAGAGCTCTTCCGGAATTCGGGCACGACATTGAGGATGAGCTCTGCGTATCACCCCGAATCCGATGGTCAGACAGAAGTCCTAAATCGTTGTTTGGAAACATACTTGCGTTGCTTTGCATCTGATCGGCCGAGAGGCTGGAGCCAATGGCATCCATGGGCAGAGTTCTATTACAACACCAGCTTTCACTCGGCCTCTGGTGCGACACCTTTTGAGGTAGTTTATGGTAGATCACCTCCGCGTTTGATGAGTTTCTTGCCGGGCGAAATTCGCTTACCCGCAGTCACTGAAGCTCTTATGTCGCGGGATGAAGCTCTTGCTCAATTAAAGTTCCACTTGCAGAGAGCTCAGCAGAGAATGACTCGCGAGGCAAACAAACATCGCCGACCGGAGGAATTCGCTGTTGGGGACCGTGTTTTTCTCAAACTCCGCCCGTACCGACAGGCAACCTTGTATCAGGGAAGGTCGGGCAAGCTTGCCCCGAACTATTTCGGGCCCTTCGAGGTCGAACGACGGGTGGGAAATGTGGCATACCAGCTGTGATTGCCAGCTACATCACGAGTTCATCTGGTCTTCCACATCTCGCTGCCGAAGAAGGCCATTGGAGAGAATTTAGCTGCTCCGGAGTTGCCGGATGAGATTTTTGGGTCGGAGATTTCATACCAGCCGAGCGAGGTTCTGAAGGAAGGAGTAATTGTACCTCAAGTGTTAGTTCGTTGGAAAGACGGAGAAGTGGATGATGCCACTTGGCTGGATGAGTTAGATGTCCGAGCCCAATTTCCTGACTTCAGCCTTGAGGCCAAGGCTGTTTCGGAGGGGTGGGCTATTGATAGAGATGCGGCTAAGGGGCTGAGAGTTTTCACGAGGGGACCACGAAAGATGTTTAATTACGGAGAGTAACGGTCGGGGCTCTGGCTCTGAGTGAATAAAGGCTTTAGCCGGGTCTGTGGTACTGATTCTGTTGAGTTTGTTATTGTGTTTGTCGAGTCTGTTAGAGGAGTGAGAAAGTTGGAGGATATTTAGGGGGTGAAGGTAGGACTATGGGGGTGTCAAGTTTTTCGGTATTCAGCTAGTTTGTGGTTTAGGAGTTCTTGTAATCTTCTAAGAGTTATCTTGTTTTTCTATCAATAAACTTCTGTTCCATTTACCGACTCTATCATATTTCATGTCGTTGGTGGATGATTTTGTTAGAAAATTCTGGATATATATATACATATTGAAATCCAAAGATGAAACCTCCATTAAATTCCAGGAGTGTGTGCTGCAGTAGAAAATGTAAAGGAAACTAGAATAAAATATTTGAGAACAGACGATGGGAACGAGTTTGTCTCCGAAAAATTTCAATAATTTTGTAGCAGGAAAGGCATAAAAAGACATTTGACTGTGCCTGCAAAATGGGGTTGAAAGAAAATAAATAGGGCCCTATTGGAGAGGGTAAGGTGCATGTTTGCAACATCTAAAATGCCTAAGAAATTCTAGTGAGATGCAATAACCACTGCAGCATATCTTGTAAGTAAATGTCCTGGTTCAGCAATAGGATTCAAGACACCAGATGAAATGTTGATGGATTATTCACTATTGAGAGTGTGAGGATATCAAACTTATGCTCATATTAAATAAGACAAATGGAGCATCGAGCTGTGAAGTGTGGATATCCTAGTGGTGTAGAGGGATACAAATTGTGGTGTGTGGAACCAAATATGCCTAAGGTGCTGCTCATGCCATTCAAGAATGAAATAAATAAAATATACATCATGTTGAAGCTGACTTTGATGTGGAGGATTGATGGTGAGACAGAGAACCAAATAAAAGACAAAAAGGATGAAAATTATCTAGATACCTTCTGGCAAGGGACTAAGAAAGAAGGGAAGGGAGATGCACCCTCCCAAAAGGTACACTCACGTTGATATTGTTTCATTTGCCTTATGTGTAGCTGAAAAAAACTGGAGTGTCAAGACCCTAAATCATATTCAGAGGCAATGAAGAAAAAGAACAATTCGTGTACATCGGCATATTTGAAGTTTAAAAGAAAAATAAAGCTAAATACCGGTTCAAGAATTAGAAAGAACAAGTTTGCAGGACTTCAGAATCAATAAAGATTAATAACATTGGGAGAGGGAGCGAAAGAAGAGAGATGGGAGGGGGAAGGAGAGAGGAAGAGAAATGAGAGAGTGGGTCATGGGGGCACTGGCGGACCAGCCCCTAGCCCGATTTTTTTTTCATTTTTGTAGTATGATGATTCGGTTTTTTGTGCTATAGCCTATAGTTCCCCTTCGTGTAGAAGAAAAAATGGATGAAAATAAAGAAAAATATAATATAAAAATATTAAAGTTAAGGTGAAAGCCAAAAAAAAAAAAATTCTCCTGGAGAAAAATTTCTGAATCCACCACTAATGGGGATATTGGAAAGTTATTTTAAAAAGTGATCGTTGTGTTAATTGCGCCAGAAAGTAAAATAAGAATACGGTTGGTTCAAAAAAGAAAAAAAGAATAAGGAAAAAACGCAAGGTAAAGTAAAACCATGCAAGATTTTCTGCTTGGAAACAAGAAAAATGGAATGATTCTTTTTATTACGTCAGTTTCAATTTTATTTTTTTAACAAACGGAAACCGTAAATAAGCGGTTTGAATCCCACAAAAGATTATTTTTACGGCCGAAAACGCACGCCCCGCCACAAACGTTACTCTCTCTCTCTGTCTGGCCACTCCGGGGGCGACGTAATGTTGAACTCCAAGGTTTATATGTTTTGAATTAGTTATTTTCTGTGTCCCACAAAAAATGCAGAACGAAAACCCATTACAAAATCAACAAATTTGTGGTGTTTCCTCTCTTCATTATCATCTGCAAAGCAAATACTCATCACTGCCATAAATATCCTTCATATTCGCAATTACCTCGGCTTTGTTTCTCTTTCCCTGTCTTCCACAAAAAATTAAAAAAGATTTGTGGAATATTTATTTTCTTGATACGTTTTATTTATGAATGATTTTGTGCCTCTCTTTTGTTGATCCCGAATTCCCCACCTTTTGTGCATTTTTCTTTGATCATTTAACTGCTAACAATATATAGATTTTCAAAAAACATTCTTTAACAGAGGAAACCTTTTCATATATACTTATTAGAAGTTTGCTCTGTTTTAACTGCAATTTGTGTTGATTGCTAATGCCTCCTCCGACATACTTCCCTTTGAGATGGGAGAGCACAGGAGATCAATGGTGGTACGCTTCTCCGATAGATTTGGCAGCTGCAAATGGCCACTATGATTTAGTGAGGGAGCTTCTTCATATCGACACCAACCTCCTCATCAAATTAACTTCCCTTCCAAGAATCCGGAGGCTGGAGACCGTGTGGGACGACGACGCTCATGTGGCCAAGTGCAGGTCCCAAGTGGCACAAAAACTGCTCCTCGAATGTGAAAACAGCAAGACCGGTCAGAATTCTTTGATCAGGGCTGGTTATGGAGGCTGGCTGCTCTACACTGCTGCCTCAGCTGGTGATATTGATTTTGTCAAGCAGCTGTTGAAGATGGATCCTCTCTTAGTGTTTGGCGAGGGAGAGTACGGGGTTACGGATATGTTGGAGCAAGAATTCCCATGTTTTTAGGCTCTTGTTGGATTGCTCTGTCTCTGTGAAGGAGGCTTCTTTGGGTTTTAGGTCGGAGATGATGGTTAGGGCAGTTCATGCCGCAGCTAGAGGCGGCAACGTGGGGCTGCTGAGAGAGCTTTTGGCGATGCTCTGGCCGCCTCTGGTAGAGGGCAGGTTGAGGTGAGCTTCTTGGTGTTTGTTGGTTGATTCTTTTTTGCATATGTAGTAAGTATTTTTGCTGGTAGTTAAGCATTTAATAAGCTCGTACGACATCATCAACTCCATGGACAATCGAGGCAACAATGTGGCAGCCTACAGGGGCCATCTTGCTGTCGTAGAGGCTCTTGTATCTACATCTCCTTCTATTGTGTCACTGGCAAACAATTATGGAGACACCTTCCTTCACATGGCGGTCGCCCCGGGCTTCAGAAGGGTGGACCGGCAGCTAGAGCTGTTGAAGCAACTGGTTGGTGGAAAGCTGGTAGACATGGAAGGTGTTGTGAATGTGAAGAACCCTTCACGTGGCTGTAATTGAGAACCTTCAGTCCCAGGTTGTTGAGCTGCTAATGTCTGTGCGCTATATAGACTTGCTGATGGAAACACTCCCTTAGATCTCCTAAAGCAGCGGCCACAGTCAGCTTCTTCTGAGATCCTGATTAAACGGCTGATTTCAGCTGGAGGGATCGAGACGAGAAGTGCTCTTGTCTCACATCTGAGAAGGTATGGCATTGGAGGATCTTTCAGAGTCCCAGATGCTGAGATATTCTTGCACACTGGATTGGAAGGTGTTGGCCCAGGTGAAATCGAGCGTTGTGAGTCTGGATCATCAAAATACATTAAGTTTGCTGTTTGATGATGGCTGTTCTGTTGGTTTGTATAGAGCAAATCCGGGTAGCAATTCTCAAGGCATTCCTCTCTCCCCAACAACAACAGAAGAGTTGAGTGTTTACCTGCTGGCAGTCCATCCACCAAGAACAAGTTTGCACATGGAGTGATGCCCAACACACCATCGAGTGTCGTTTAACTTGAGGCTGGTGAACAGCTATTTATGTTTTGGGGCCAGAATCAACAACATAAGCCATTGAATCTAAACTTTCCATGTCTGAAAATGCACGAGATTGTTGCATGTCATCGCAGTAACCATGTTCGTTGCTTGTGTTTGTTGGGAGCCACCAGGTTTGGTTTTGGTTTCTGTGATGAAATTTTTTATGTTGTCTGTGTTTCTTGGAAACATTCCAAGCCCGTTTTGGACAAAAGATATCAACTTGTTGATAATTAATTGGCATTAAAATGATCATTTGAAAAGGATAATGAGCTTTAGAGGGAGACGGATTAGCAATGGATGAAATTCAAGGGAAATGATGATGTTGCTTGGTAAGTGGAAAGATGAAAACTATAGAGATGGATATTCCTTTGATGAATCCGGGGCATAAATATCTACTTCTATATAATATACTAAAAGAGTTCCGGTCAATTCCCTCCAAAATTCTAAAAGACCGTGCACATTAAAAAACTCTAATAAAAACCTAAATGTATTTTGCCTTTACAATTTTTGTATTTGCATAAAATTTATTTATTCTAATATATTAATATTTTCAATCATAAAATAAGTCTTTATTTAATATTTTATAACAACAATATATAATTATAAATATATTTAATATTATAATAATATAATATTTTAAAATAAGAATAATAATATTATAACAGTTTTGTTTAATATGATAATTACTAAAAATAGTGAATATTTAAAATAATAATAGAATAAATAAAAAATAATTATAAAATAACATAAAATAAAAAAAATAAGAAATAAATAATTTGTTATTGAGATTTGCGAATGATAAATGAGAATGAAATCCACCATTTTAGAGGGTTTGTAATTTCATAATATTTGAGTATCATTTTCATTCATACATTTTCATTTCTTTCAACCGAATGGTGTATTTCGAAATTTCCAACATCTACCAACCTAATGAATCATTATTATATTATTAAAACTCTACATATAAATATGTATGTGCAACGCACGGGTGTATTTCTAATCTACTTACTATATTAAAGTAGAGAAGTCAAGACAAAAAAATTCCCGCCCATTTCACCTTTTTTCTTCATGCATGCAAAACACGTCCAACAATTTATTTAATAAGATTTTTTATTCAAATTTTATTTTCTAGACTTTTATCATTTAGAAGAAAACACAACTTCCAAAAAATACCACCAACTCTCTGTCACACTCTGTTGATATTAAATAAAATTCTACATTTATTTGAAATAAAAAATATTTACTACACACCACTAAGTTACATTTTATTTACACCACTCATTACAATCAATCAACATTACTCCACCACTCATTACAATCAATCAACTTTACTCCACCGACTCTGCAGCACGCAAATCAATATCAAGTTTGAAATTTCAAAATTTCCAAATGTTTAACTCTACAATATATTTTCCTCAACAAATTACCCATGACAATAATTATTACATCCAATATGAATTTTTTAATTAGAAACTTGATCAATTTCCCGCCAAAAAAAAATTGTCAAAAGAATTCAAAAACAACCTTTTCCCACCAAACATAACCACATCTTTATAAAAATGTCAAAACTTTTCAGATTCAGTATTTACAATCCAAAAAGAAAAAGCCTAAAGGTAACAAATATTTTTCTCCCACATTTCACATTTTACTTGTGCTTGCTATATTTCAAAACTCCACCTTTCTTTTTAATATGCATACTTTGTTATCCAGATTGTTATTTCAAACTGAAAAACATGGAAAGTGGTACTACAAATCTGTCGTCAATGTGGTGCAGCATAAAAGATCTTCATCCCACCAAAATGAGGTTGAATGCTGCAATCAAACTAAGGGTAGTAAGGATTTATGAAGTCGCATCACCAAAAAACAAGAAGGAGATAATAAGTATAGAGGCCATAGCTCATGACTCAAAGGTTAGTGCATATTTATTTGGCAATATTTGTGATTTTTCTTACATTTATAATTTTAACTAAGATCTTTTTGTTTCTTAACAGTGTGAAAGAATTTCTATAACAATCCCTCTCATGTTTGTAAAAAAATGGCAATCAACAATGAAAGAAGGACTTCTTTACGGCATAAAAAATTTCATGGTTGTTCATAATGAAGGGAGATACAAAATCAACACACATGAGTACAAAATAAAGTTTAACTTTCAAACTGAAGTTAAAAGAATGATTGAAGATGATTTCCCAAAACAAATATATTTGTTCAAAGGGTACCATGAGATACAAAATATGGAGGTAATAAAGGATGGAGAATTATTGGGTAAGTTCTTTCTTTCAATAATTTTTTTTTCTAGAATATATCATCAATTTTAATTACTAACAATCTAATTTTTAATTGAAAATAGATATTATAGGGATTTTGCTGAACAAACCAACAGCTAAATCCATAACAACAAACATGGGCATGAAGAAAAAGTTAGTTGACCTCATTTTGCAAGATATTGAGTAAGTTATTTTCTTTATTGACCAACATATTTTTTCACGTGTCTGGTTCTAAATCAACTTTGATTTCAGGGGAAAAAGAATTACTTGCACCTTGTGGGATGATTATGTTGATCATTTTTTGGAATCTTTGGAGAAACATGGACAACCATCAAATATCATTATTCTCCAACTTGGAAAACCAAACATGTATCAAGGTCCAAATATGAACATGTAAATTTATAATTTTTATGTGAACTTATACAATTATTCCATAATTTTTAAAAGGTGATATTTACAGGAAAGATGAAAATGCAAAGTGCATATTTTGTTGGCAAAGTAATGATCAATGCAGACATACAAGAGGTATCGGATTTCAAACAAAGGTAGATATTTCTATTATGTCCCAGAATCTACGTTTTTAATTTTTTACCTATATATAATTAATATTAACATCCTAACTATGTTGTGTAGAATTGTGATTGCTACAGATTTCTCCACCACAGTTATTGGTAGTGCTTCAGAAAAATCTATATCATGCTTAACAAAAGATGAGGGAGATGCATTTGGAAACTTAAAAACAATAGACAAGCTTAGTTTCGCAAATGAGGTTCAGCATTAAATATAATCAATAGATTTAATAGCTAAATTTATGATTTCTTTATTGCTCAATAATGTGAATTTTTTTATTCAGAATGAAATATTCTGGATTCTTGGAAGGATAGTGAATATTGATTTGGAAAAAGGATGGTATTATATATCATGCAAGGTGTGCAACAAGAAGCTCATGAAACAAGAACACTGTTTTTATTGTAGCAAGTGCAACAAAACAGACAAGTGTGGAAATATGAGGTAAGTTTTAGTAATATAAGTTCTAATTAATTATTAATTTATATACGTAAAAAATTCAAAAATATTTAAATTTTATTGATATATAATTGTTACTTATAGGTATAAAATGATTGTGGATGTAATGGACGAAAGAAGTTGTGTGAATTTACTTTTGTGGGAAAGGGAGTGTGTCCAAATGATAGGAAAAAATGTGGCTGCAAAATGAAGAGAGCATCCATGACCTTCCAGAAAGCATATACAATGCATTAATGGGAAGAAAATTCATGTTCAAGATTCCCATAAAAGCCAAAGGTGATCGATCATACTCGGTTATCCAAGTGAACTGTGATCTCACACTCATAAATTCATACAATCATAGCAATAATTTGGCAGAGGTAATATTTTAACATTCACAAAAGTATTCAGACTCTTTATTTATAAACTAATATCTCTTATATGTATTTTGTAGGAATCATACTCAAACTCAAAAGTGGATGAGGGAAAACTGGATGAAAGTCAAATTGAGGAGTTCATTCCAATTGAGACTCCAATTTCCAAAACTGATCTAAGTGCAGAGGTAGTATTTCATTTATTGCAAACATAATTAGATTATATAATTATAAACTAAAATTTTTAAGATGAATTGTGTAGGAATCCTATTCAAACACAAACGTGGACAAGGGAAAAATGGATGAAACTAACGAGATGATTGAAATTGACACTCCAATTTCCAAGATTGATTCAACAATAGACCCTGAAGATGATGATCACTTAAAGAGAACTCTTGCTGATGAGTTTTCTGCTACTTTACCAAGAAAGAAGTCGAAAGTATTTATAAAGAAAGAAAAGTAAACAAGTGATGATCGCTATGCACTTTGTCTTATTGTAGAATGGAATTACCTTTTGTCTCAATGATGTGCAATATTGTAATGCAAATCTTTTGGTGTTATAAATGTCAAGTAATCTATTTCCTCAATATCTCATTTTTCTAATGATATGGTATTTGAGAATACTATTTTTTACTCTTATACAAGAAATACAAATTAGATGGATATATGTACAAATTTTTAAAAAAAATTTAAGAAAAGCTAAATAGTTTATATAATTAAATAAAGTATGTTATTATAATATTAAAATAAAAACCACTAATAACGTGGTAGTACAATTTAAGAATTTTATCCACGAAGCAAACTATAGCAAGAACGAATAAAAGACTTATACCTGCTAGAAAATTATATATGAGAAATATAAATTTGATGGATACAAGTACAAATTTTAAAAAAAAAATAAAAAAAACTAAATAGTTAATATAATTAAATAAAATATGCTATTATAATATCAAAATAACATAACTAACTTAGTTAATAATAGTTAAAAGCCATGAATAATGTAGTAGTACAATTTAAGAATTCTATCCATGAAGCAAACTATAGGAAGAAGGAATAAAATAATATACCTGTTAGAAAATTATCTATGAGAGATAGAATTTATAAAAGAATTTGGTAAAAGGCATGTAAGACTACAATAAAAATAATATTTAAGTACCAAAAGTATAAAAAATGAATTTTTATAATGTTATTTAAATGTTTACAATGAAACTGATTCAAGGAAATAAAGTAGAAGAAAATTAATAAATTATAAATTTAAGAACTTGCCAACATTCTGACTTGGAAAAAAATCAAGTCACTGTTTACTGGACAAATAATACACTTTACTCGAAATATGAGATCATCATTTACTAGAACATTAAATGAAAGTAATGGTGCTGAGCAAATTGGTCAATGTCATATTACACCAAACCTACCACACTACTTACTCCACAATTTTATATTCACAATAATAAGGATGGGACATCAAAGCACATTATCAAAAAGCTAATATTAAATGCAATAAAGAGATGTTGTAATCAATCACCATGTCATATATATGAATATTTTAACTCTCCAACTACACACACACCCATATCACTCACCTTCCTAGAAATCCAAGTCAAATACACGAAAGATAAATAAAAGAACTTTCAAGTACCAACTAAACCGCCACACGCAAATATATATACATTTATATATATAATCAAGACAACTACACCGTCGCACCCAAATTTCAAATTTAGTACAAGCATCATAAAGCAAATATCAAAAGCTCAAGAAAGAGGGATTCAAAGGAAATCAAAGAAATCCAAGTGAAAAGCACGAAAGATAAATACAAGAGTTTGAAAGATAAATACAAGAGTTTTCAAGGTACCTTATCAATTTTATGTATTAAAGTTCATTCACTACGCTATTCATCATTAAATGATTGACACTTACATAAGTTATTCATGAATTTCCCGTGAACATATGAACGAAAGAGCTATGTTATAATTTCTTTCAACTATTAATCATTTT
>JAPKLW010000418.1:26500-37119 GCA_026898455.1 Plectranthus barbatus
CTATTTGATTAACGGATTATCCATTCCAAATTCAACCAAATCTTCGTGTGTTTAGCACGCCGATTCGATAAGGATCCGGATTCGTATACCTCCATTCATTGTTATTGTATTATCACATCTTGCTGAAAATTGTCATCCCTACGTGAGATCGCCTAAAAATCTTTAGTTATAAATCTAGAAACATGGAAGATGCATGTACTCAAAATATAATACTTAAGAAAATATGTCCAAACTTATAATATAAAGTTTATTTATTATTGTACGCTTTTTGTGTACACGACAATCATGACCTGCTATTATCATAAGAAATATTTAATATGTTTATATTTTTATTTCAATATTTAAAATATAATAATTCCGTGCAACGCACGGGTGAATTACTAGTTACATACTACACGCACCTCGTCTTTCAAACCACTAAACGAAGATGGGATATTGATTTCAAGTACAAAAAAACTAATCACTTTCACTACATTTCTCACTTATATTGCATACCAGCAAGTGTGAATCAGAGACGCCAATCTAAAGAAATTATGAATATGGAAAGGCAGTACCAATACCAGGCTGAGCTTCTTACATTACCATACCTCCATCAATGGTTAACACCTGGAGATTAACAAAAACATCACAACCAGTACAAACCGAAGACTTTTTTTTGTGGGTGAAGAAGATGTTGCAAGAGAAAACAATTCTGGTCAGTAACAAACCTGTCCAGTGATATAGCCAGCGGCAGGACTGAGGGCCAAGAATTCCACCAACCCAGCAACTTCCTCTGGCTGGCCATACCTTCCTGAATTTATATAACAAAGCAGTCAGTCAAAGTTGAACATTTTCTTAATGATATGAAGTATCAATATGCTGCCCCTCAGAAATATGGATTTGACATGCCAAGATAATTTGGCCCTTTATATATTCACTAGATTAACCTGACATCTTGAGTAAAATGCATCATCATGGGCATCTAGGCAAATATAAGAATGGTTATGGCCACGAAGCAGAGGGAAGACAGAATTTGCTCCATGCTGGACTAAGTTAAGGAATATAATTTCAGATGCAAATGGACACAATTAACGGAGAAAAACAAGGTCTAAAAAACATGGTCGAAAGCACTTGCAGATTTTCTTGTGTCACGAGGAGAGGGTAAATGAGATCAATAACACTGATTAGGATTAGAAAAATTAACTTACCCAATGGGATAGAATCCAATATCTTTTTCTCAAACTCTGCCCCAAGCTTAGAAGTCATATCAGATGCAATGAATCCAGGAGCAACAGCATTCACCTGTCAATATGAGCATCCATAAGACATTAATATTCAATATGCAGCAGAGTGGTGATGTTTAATCATATACATACCACATATTAAGTAAGATAAATAATCTCTGCAAACTCACAGTAATGTTTCTGCTTGAATATTCCTTGGCAACCGACTTTGTTAGTCCAATTACCCCTGCTTTTGCAGCACTATAGTTGGCTTGTCCAACATTTCCAACAAGGCCAACAACGGATGAGATATTAATTATCCTTCCCTGGAGTCGAAACACTTGTTAATTATACTTCCCAATACAGTCAAAAAACTTTCTTGCGCAAAAGAGCTCAAAACATATACTCCCTCCGTCCCATAACATTAGTCCTGTTTTCCTTTTTCGTCTGTCCCAAACATTAGTCATCTTTCCTAAAATGGAAAATTAATACACACTCACTAATAAAATATTAATTTCTTCTATCTCTACTCGCATTGGTATCTGTACCGGAATGAAACAAGACTAATGTTATGGGACGGAGGGAATAGTAAGTTCTAAGAATCACATATTTGTTCAGATATTCTTGAACACCATAAGATAAAAGCAAGGAGTCATAATAGTCAATTATATGTAACTCCACAGGTTCTAGTGCAACCACCCACTAGCATAAAGATTAAGGATATCACAAAAAAAGTGAAAAGATAGGAGTACATAAATGTGTCCATCCAGAAACAGAAAAAACAAGATTTACTACAAGAAACGAGCTCTTGAAAATGATTCAGCCATTGGGAAATTAAGTGTACTCAATACCTTTTTCTTCTTCATCATAACTTTGGCAGCAGCCTGAAGACAATGAAAATTTCAGAAATAATTTATATAAGTTGGCTGGGGGATTTTTATATGCAGGCATATAGGAGCTCTGAGAAGTTGACCTGTGTGCATAGGAAAACTCCAGTAAGGTTCAGATCAATGACCTCCTGCCATTGAGATGTCTTCATTCTCATCAGCAAACCATCCCTCGTAATTCCTGAGATCTTTTCATATTTTAAAAGAACCACAAAATGGAATTACAATCAATAAAATTGGACCCTTCATTACCTGCATTATTGATCAAAACATCCACGGTTCCCCATGCATCAACTGCCTGCAGAACCGGCATGGTTGAGACAATGATATATGTAGCATAAGGCAAAACAATAATTGGGGAATTAGTTCACCGTTTTTATCATTGAATCCACATCTGCTTCTTTTGAAACATCTCCACCAAAAGTAAGAGCCTGTCCACCAGACGCCTCTATCTGCACAAGGAAACAAATTTAACGCTTATTTTAAAGCAATTATAATTAGGTACAGCCAGCATACTCTATGTCTAAACCCTGTGATAATACCTTTTTATGGGTTTCTTTTCATGTTTTCTCTTAACTGACAGCACAGGTAGCCAAAATACCAGTGCATGTAATCCATCATAATCATTAATTAAAAGTTTGGTATAGGAGTGTAGAGGATATAGTGTTTTGGATTTCAGAGTCATTTTTTCAAGAATGTAATGACTCAAAAAAACTAATTCAGTAAATATAAATAGATATCATTTTGAAAATCTTAAAAGAACTTTGAGGATAAGAAAAGCGTGGCAGCTCAGATATCTGGTATGATAAGTTTTTCCAAGTACATTAAGCATTACTATAAGTGGTTATCAACCTCTTTGCAAACTTCTTCTGCCTCCTTTGATGACCTTGCATAATTAACTAAAACCTGCAATATATAATGCATGATTAGTTATGAGATGGTAAAGGTGACGAAGAAGCCAAATCACCATATATTGGAGCGACATACAGGACTCAATATTTCAATAACAAATGACTTGGCACTATATTACAGTAGATGGTAATGGTGTATAACATTCACCTAGACTTATGAAAGCTCAAATACACCCCCATAACAGTATCTGGGTAAAAAAAAAATACGGAGAAACTAAAACATTGTCTTATAAGTAATCGTGAGCCAAGTCAAGTCGGGCACGGCAAAGCTCAAGCTCGACTAGATTGAGTTTTAAAGTTTTTAAGCTTGAGCTCAAATTATTTTTATAATTTTAATACTCCCTCCGCCCCCATTATTTGGTCCATATTTATTTTTTGGTGTGTCCCATATATATGATCCACTATCTAAATTTGGTATTGTTTTTTATATGAGTTTACAAAGATTCCCTTGAACTATATTGTAAATGACACACAATTAATAGGATCTATTATTCATAGTTACTGCTAAATAAGAGTAATTTAGGAAGTTTGTTCAAATATTTAATACATTCATAAATGATTTTTGACATTCGTGCAAGATGAAACTGGACCAAATAATCGGGACGAATGGAGTAAAAGGTAAAACATTTATATATTATGGGTCAATATGTAATAAAGTAATAAGTTGGGTGTTAAAATCTTAAATTATATTAAGTTTAACAAAGTTCTTGAACATAGCTCGAACCCAATCCTATTCGAGCTCGATAAGGCCCGTAATCTATCAAGTCCAGTATCCCGAAGCTTGAGCTCGTAACATCGAGCCAATCTGAAGTAACATACGAGTCAACGTTGACTCATGATCGCCCTAGTAGTTCCATAAAAGAAATGGACCATTATATTAGATGGCAAACTACTTAATCACAAGCAATACTTGCACTTAATTCACTAACATATAGCATCAAACTCTATAAGTGCAATCTTAAGGCTAAAGTGAAGTGAAGAAACCAACCTTGCAGCCAGCTTTTCCAAGAGCCAAAGCTACAGATCTGCCGATTCCTCTGGAAGCTCCTGTAATAACAACAACAGGACCTTCTACTTTCTGCTGCGCTTCAGTAGCAGCTTGTTCGACGGTCGCTACCTGGGCCTTAATGCCTGCATATGCAGTTCATTTAAAAGAAACAATCAGCACACAGTGATAAGAAACATTTTATTAAAATCATGCAGCAATCGACACTTCCAGAACATGGTTTTTCCCCTAGTAACACCAATTAACATCGTTGCTTCATGATTCCCAAACCAACGAACCATTTCCATCACAAAAACCAAAATTAAAGATATTAGAATCTGAAAAACAGGAACACGCACACACAAAATATCGTCAATTACGATACATATCTGACCAACGCAATCAAACAAGTAGCATCGGAACTCAATATTTGCAGAGATTCCAAAAAAAAAAAAAAAAAAAAAAACCTCGAAAAAAAACTCGTCGATCCGAACTAATCGAGTCTAACCCGGTAATCCATGTATTCGGAGCACTAAATACAAGCTCATACCTGAGGAAGAAGCGGAGCGGATAGATCGGCATTGCAAATCGTGGGAGGGCGGGGTCCTAGCAGGCAGCGAAACCCGTCCAAAAGTGGATAGTTTGCGTTGAGAAACCCCAGCGGGATTGATAGCAACAAGGGCAGATCCAGCGGCAGCGGCGGCCATGACAGAGAGCGTGGCGCGGCGGGGGCGGAGAAGAAAACGAAAAGAAAAGAGAGTCGCCACAGAGGAAAAATGAAAGAGAGGTGGTGAGGTTTATATATATTTGACAAGAATGGTAGCTCAGCTTAGGAAAATACGCGGAAGCACTGTGAGCGTGAGTGGGGGCGATGAGTTCTAAGTTCCGTTTGGTTGGGCGGTTGGGATTTATTGCCACGCATCATCTTTTTCAAACAAATCCCCCTATTTTTAATATTGCCACACGCCCATTGCTTGCACTTCTCATCTTCCTCACCCTCAGCTAATCATATTTCCATTAATCTCAATACATTAATTCAACAATAAATATATATTAAATTTTGGTTGAGTAATATTACTAGACTCACCTTCATATCATTATCAGATGTGGAGTAATTTTTCCTACAACTGCAGTGGTGTAGAGAGAGGGTGTGTTCAGTTAGGGCGGCGGTAGAGTGTGCTCCATAGCCTTGTCTAATATTATTTGGTTCCATCACATTAGTCTCTTTTGATTTCGGCAATGAGGTGGGACATGTTTTAGATAAAGTAGAGCAGACATGTTTTGTTTTGTAAGTTGAATAATGCCGGGAAGAGTATAATAACATGAATAAGTGGTCATAAAAAGAAATAGGGGATAATAGACCTTCATTAAATTATTTTATCAGGTGTCACCGTGTAAGAACAAGCTTTAAACGTCAATATTGAAGCTATAATAACTACACTTGCAGAAATTGGATGTCTTCCTACAGCCCCTCAGAGTTGTAATAATCACTTGCTTTCTTCTCAAACAACCATCTTAATTACCTATTCATATTTTCAGTTGACAGCCTTATTGCCTTACAAATTTCCAACTTAGTAATAAATAATATTAATGCCCAGTATCACAAGATCAACCCTGAGTTTTGAACTGTATTGTAATTTAAACAAGCAACGAAGGCAAGGGTGGGGATCAAGATGTATAGACATACATGAAGCAAGTGCAGTCTTCATGCATGCATTCTCTTTTTATAATCCCAAAATCATCCTTTCCCTATTTTTCACTGGGTGGTGGCATTTTTAAAAAATTTAGATCAAATCAGATTGCATCATATGAGCTGAGCTGAGCTGAAACAGTATCTACAAAATTTTATACTTGAACATTTATATATACATACACACTACATGTAAGTATATCAATACATGCTGACAAATGCAAAAAGCTTAAAGGACTAAATGGATAAAGGAAATGTGTAAATATCCCTCTGATGATATCAAGTTTTCATTTCTTCTTTTTAGAGCTAGTGACACCAATACTACACTTTTCCTATTGAAATTCGGAGATGCTCAGAAATCTTTTCTTCTTCTTCTTTTCTTTTTTTTTTTTTTTGGCTAAACAGCAAAAGCATCTCCCTAGCTAGTTTATAAATAGCTCAAACTTTAACCCAATCAACTCAGATAAACAGAGCATTACAAAGCCCATATATTTTGCCAAATCCAGATAAACAGAACATGTGTTTCATATCATTAAACTCTTAAAACGTGAAAGTCATTCGCTCCCGCAATCTGGCTACTTATTGCTTTTAGTTTTGAGTAAAAAGATATTCGGGTTAAAGCTTATCCCTATTGATGCTGGAATAATGAACATCACATACATGTGGAAATGATTCACCTCTCTCACATCCTTTTTGGCACATTCAAAGCTGTTCTTGGGTAATAAATGTAAAGTGTCCAACCACAACACCCTCTTTGCTCCTCGTTTGTTTTTGCTTAATTAACGTCCTCATTTGAATTCAAAACCATGCCAAATCTAAGATTACTGTCAGGTTATTTATTTGTCTGAAATGACGAGCCAAAACACATCATTTGCAGATTTCTATACAACAAGAATTACATGATGCACACACTTATGGCATTTCTTAAAGCAATATATAGCTTTTTCTTTTTTATTTTTGGTTTAACGAGTTCGCAGAATTTGGAATGTGAGATATATATTAGTTATCACTGAACATGACAACATGTGTGAGCGGGCAACAACCTCTATATATTCATCGCATTTTTCCAAAAAATTTAAAATAAAAAATCTTGAAAGACAATATAACCAACCAACTCGTGCATTAGACCCCATCACGTAACATAACCCTTTGATCACTCTGTTGTCTAAAGAGGGAAACCAATTATATCCGGAATTTTTTCAAATTTATTACAAACTATTAAATAAATATCCAAACTATTTGGAATTATATAAATATTTTTTGAATTATTTTTTCCGATCAACAAAAAGAGCTAATTGTATTATCAAAAATTCAAGACGGACACTATGAACAAAATTACTTACTCGACAATATAATCAGGGTTCTCTTGAATGGAAAATAAAATTTTAAATATATTTTCATTGTTTTAAATAATTTGGGTATTTGTTTAAACATTTTAGGGAAAACTACATATTTTATCCCAAAGAATTGAGATTGAGTAAATTTCATCCCAAATTTTTGAAGTAATTAATTTTATCCTACTTTTAGGGTTTAGGGTTTAAATTATTAAGTGTTTATGTTTTGTCTATAAATTTTATCCTATAAACAAACGACTTTAATTTGACGTTAATTTATTGTTGATTCACACATTTTTTATGTGGATGCCACGTCACAATCCAAAAGGTATTATTATTATTATTATTATTATTATTATTGAGAGTAACGTGGTTTCATTCAAAATTTAAATCCCAAATTAAAATAGAAATCAAGATATCATGCCCTAAGCCTGTGAATCCCCAAATCTCTATTCTCTAAATCGTGTCTCCCCCATTTGATCAAATCGGTGACCACCCGAAAGCTAAAGTTGGTGTTTTTGGCGGTGGCGGTATCCACATAACTGTTTGTAGGTATGTATCACTACTTCATTTTGTATTTCTTGGTTCTGATTGGCAAAAGCCGCCAGTTGGGCTTGGATTTCAGAGATTGCCGACAAGAATGAACATTGATAATCTTGTTGATTCTCACATGTTATTATCAGGTTTTGAGGTTTTGATTTGCATAAAAAATGATGTGGAGTTTTGTTGGATTTGGTATAGTCCTCCTAGAAATGCAAAAATATATTTCTTTTCTTCTAATCATATTCAGGAATTAGGTGATGAGTTCTTTCAAGTTAGTTTGCAATTAACATTGTGAATTGTTGGACGAACTTGATGTTGTGCTTTGAAGTCACAATTCTTTTCACTATAGGTTAAATTTGATTTTTATAAGTGAGATGCGATGTGAATCATTTAGAAGTTGGTCATATTTGTTTAGTATTTTGAGATGAACTTGATGTATCATTTTGTTGTAATAGAGTTGAGCTTATTTCTCTTCTAAATGTGTTACAAATTGTACTCAAAGCTGAAACTGATATTAGTTTAATTTAGTGCATGTATTTTTTTTTTTTTTGAATGGAAGAATCAAGGGAAAATTTGTGCTTGTTGAGAGATTCTGACAAAACAAAAGATAGAGAAATGATTCAGTGGAATTTAAAGAAGCAGCCATACAATTAGTTGTAACTTGTATTCTTGTAAGAGAAGGTGAATAATGCTTGAAGATCCAAATGATGTGCATTCTAATGGAATCAAAGAAGGGATAGACTCTGAAATCTAAGAATCCAGTGCAACACCGGAGTAGGAGATCAGGAGCATGGAAAAGAAGCTTCGTGAGTATGAAGGAGAAGCGGAAGGCCTGAAGCGGGAGCTTACGAGCAAGAGCTCATCCCTACAGAATATGCAGGAACAACTAAAGAACTCAACAACATGTTGGAGGATGTGAGAGACAAGCTGAATGCCAAGATAGCTGAATTCGGTGCAGAGATGAGGTCCAAGGATGATCGTCTGCAACAGCTGCATTTGACTCATTGATGCATTGAGTACATTAGCTTCTTTAGTTGATTCACTCATTGAAGGTGTTTGTTGGCGCTTCTTGATAGATATATGAAGTCTTAGAATTTTAAATTTTTTTTTTGGTTATTCTCTCACTAAGCCAAATAAACCACTTCAAAAATTACAACAACAAGAGTTTCACTGCAACATGTATAAATAATCTTTGTGATTAAACAAAATCAAGTCCTTCCCTCATTTTTCTCCTGGAAGATGTCCAAATTCAAGGTCAATTAACAACATAACAAAAGAGAATCATGTATTCCCCCCCCCCCCCCAACCCCAAACAAAGACAACTGTGTGTTTTGTGTGTAATATGTACAACTATAAGTACCAGAAAAAGAAAATTCATGAACCCACGTAATATGTTGTGTATTAAAAATTAAATATTATAAGAATATACTTAACTGAACATAACAAAGTGTGCTATCCAATAGTATTCCGGAACTAAAAAAGTGGTAAATTAACAAAAGTTTTATTACATCAATATATAAACAAAAATACGATGTAATACAAAAAACAACTAATGAAACTCAAGTGTGTGATGCAATTTCATCTACCGCTTGAGAACTTTGACTTTCACCTTCTTCTTGTCTTCTCAATATAGTGGTTCTCGATGTTCCAGGTGGTCTAATATACATATTTCCAGATGATCCTGTTAACACCCCATATCCCTTTCTTGCCTAAAATTATAAATGTTAATAAGTGTTTTCAAGTACCTAATAAGTATTGTTTAAAAATAAGTTTTACCTGTCTCAATTCCTTTTTCTCCAGATGATCTGTTGTCCTTATAGGCCGACCGGGTTTCTTTGGACATGATGGCTCGGAAGAAAGTGTTTGCTTTGTTGGAGGATTCTGGCATGTCCTAGAATTGTGGCCAATCATTTTACACCTATTACACTTAATCCTTCACCCTTTATTCACTTTGCTTGGTTCCTCACTTGGATCTTTTATTCTACTCTTTCTCAATCTACCAGGAGGTCGTATGAAGGGAGGAGGTAGTATTGGAGGTCCTTCCACATTTGGCCGGTATTTAGCTCCATGAATTGGTTGTAAACAATATTTATAAGCCAACCTACAATTTACCTTACGGTAATACTCATCCACATACGTGACAATGTCATCCCTAACATGATTAATACATGCAAACGCATGATAACATGGAATGTCTGTCAAAGACCTAACTCTGCAACTACATTATTTACCCTGTAGATCCACAACAAAGCACTCATAAAAAACATGAAAACATGAACTTTAAATTTCATTCCCAATGCAGGTTTGATGGTACAATTATGGACCATATTTTGCAACTTATCCAGCTTTTTGTTCACACTCGGGCAAAGAACATATGGAAAGGCTTCCAAATTCTCCATTAGCTTAGGTGATCTGCACATCAAACTTTGTCTAATGCTCTCCAACATGCCAATAATCGGTTTGTCTCTGAACTTGAGGATATAACTATTGAATGTTTCACAAATGTTATTCTCAATCATATCAATTTTTGTGGACGAAGAAATGAAAGATCTACAAAACCGTCTTGGTTCTCTTTCAATGAACTGCATTTAGCCTTCCTCAGATTCGGCCTTAAATAGCGACATCATAAAATTGAACTCCGTCACTGATGTGCACTTAACATCATCCCAAAATATTTTTTTCATTTTTTGCCTTGGAAATTTCTTCTTCCAATTTGCATATATGTGTCTCGCACAATGCTGATGTTTAGCTTGAGGAGTCAACTTCATGATGTCATTGATTATGCCCTACATAAAAGGATTCATGTATTATTACAAATGCAGAGTTCAAAAGTGAATATGAATGAATTTAGTTTTTTTTAACCCGGTGTTTATCGCTCATGAACGTCCAATTAAGACCATCAACAATGTTTAAATCTTCAAACAAGTGGTTGAAAAACCAAGTCCATGAGGCTTCATATTCATTATCAACTACTGCCCACGCAATCGGCCACATTTTATCATTGCAATCTTTTGCAATGGTTGCCAATAGAGCTCCACCTAGAACTGTTCACAAAAAAAAAAAAAAA
>JAPKLW010000418.1:47119-57931 GCA_026898455.1 Plectranthus barbatus
TTGATAATCTACTTTATGAATTGCCAAAGCCTGGAATTTGTAATACTCTTCTGATGTTCCACCAAATCTTTATCTTACATTGATCGATGAAATTCCCTTGCATGCTATCCTTGACATGAACATGCCCTGGAATCTGAACTTTTCTCAAGAAGTTTTCAAAACCTATTTAATTACTTGCTTTAATTTAATTTTCTTGCAAAAGTAGTTTTAGATTTCAAAACCCTTTCAAATTTATATTTACTTAGACAACAAACCGAAAACAAATGGTTCAGTACATGAGGTGTTCGCTATTACAATCTCCGTGGGATCGATAATATTAACTTGTCACTACACTATAAAAAATCATTATAAAAAAATAGTGATCAAATTTTTGGCGCCGTTGCCGGGGATTGTTAAGAATTATCTTGTTATTGAATCTGTTTAGGGTTGTTGATTTAAGTTGTAATTTTAACTCTAATTTCCCTTTCAGTTTTTGCAAAATTTCTTATTATTTCCTTTAAAAATTTTCGCCAGTTTTTCCCTTAAATTTTCCCCTCTGTTTCGACCGATAGACAGAATTTCGACCGACAGAGTCTCTGTCGATCGACAAGATTTCTGTCGACCGACAGAGAAACTATTTTTCAGATTTTTACTGTTTTCTCGTTCAGTTCGTGTGTTAGTTAATTTAATTCAGTTTTATTACTGTCCTGAGTATACTCACTTTTCCCGTAACTGATTTTCAGGTAGTTAATGCACACAAGGAGGAGTGGTAAGGCACCGATTCCTATCGACCCTGAGATTGAGGCTACGTGCAGAAGAAACAACAGCCGGAGATACCGAGAGGAAGCCGCTTCCAGCAGTGAAACTGTCAAGATGGCCGATGATAATCAAGAGAACATTCCTAACCTCACTCCCGAGCAAACAGCTGAGTTTTTTAGAGAGATGCACGCCATGCGAGAGCGTATGGTTATGCTGGAGCAGGAAAGAGGCAGAAAAGGGAACAACGATCCACCTAATGAATCCTCAGATAATGAAGATGAGGATGATGATCTAGGGATTGATGCTGACGAGGATGAAGATGCTATCCAAAAGAGATACAGACCTAAGTTCCAGGAGACTGATTTCAGCATTGGCATCAATGCCAATAACTTTGAGCTGAAGACTGGGTTGGTGCAGATGGTTCAGCAGAGTCAGTATGGGGGCCGAGCTACTGAGGACCCCTATGCTCATCTTGACAAATTCATCATGCTCTGCAACACCGTGAAGATCAATGGAGTCAGCAAGAGTGCCATGCGAATGAGGCTCTTTGCCTTTTCTCTTCGTGACAAAGCCCAGTCATGGTTTACTGCGTTGGATAAGTCCAACATCGGCACCTGGAAGGAACTGAGGAATGAATTTTTAATGAATTTCTTTCCTCCAAGCACCATCAGGCAAAGGAAGAAGGATATTATGAGGTTTGCTCAGAGGCACGATGAGAATTTCTATGAGGCCTGGGAGAGGTACAAGGAGTTGCTGCGGTTGTGTCCTGGTCACAATCTTTGTTTGGCAGATCAAGTGGAAACTTTCTATGAAGGATTGAATGAGAAGACTGTCGAACTGGTGGATTCCACATTGGGAGATTCTGTGATGACAAAGGGTCCCAAGAAAGCCATGGCCTTCTTTCAGAAGATGGCAACTAACAGTCAAAGATGGTCTAGCAGCCGCAAGGAGCCAGTCAAAGTCGTGGAGAAAGTAGCAAAGCCCGAGGTAGACCTAATGGGAGAGATCAAGAAGTTGAGAGAGGACTTCGCCAAGATGGAATCTGGACGAACCATTGCTGCTGTCGAGCCAGTTCCGTCCTCTTCCGGTGAGACTGATGCCGCCGATGTCAACTTTGTCCAAAGAGGTGGCTATCAGAACAACAACAGAGGTGGATATTCTCAGAATCAAGGCTACAACCAAGGCTACAACCAGAACTACAATCAAAGTTACAATCCCAACCGAGCAAGAAATCATCCGGGTTTTTCATACTCAAATCCTGAAGCTGCCGAGCAACCTCCTGCTGGATTCAATGTGGAGAATGGAGAGATTGTTGAGCCAAAGAAGAAGCTGAGCCTCGAGGAAATTCTAGCTAAATTCATGCAAGGGTCTGACAAGAGAGTTGGAAACTTGGAGAAAGAAGTGGAAGGTATCAACTCCAAAGTTGATAGAGTGGAGAAACATGCTCAGATCATAGAGACGCAGGTCAGCCAGATTGCCGCATCCCTTGGTGCACAACATAAACAAGGGCAGTTACCGAGCAACACTCAGGCCAATCCGAAGAATCAGAGAAATCAGGTCAATGCCATTACTTTGAGGGGTGGCAAGTCTTACAAGGGACCCGAACACAAAGGGGCCGAATCTGAGGTCGAAGAAGGGAGTGAAAAGGAGCAGGAATGCGAGGCAGAAGCCTCTGTTTCGACCGATAGAAATCCTGTCGATCGAAATAGAGGTCCAGAACCAAAAAACGAGTCAGGAGGTTCTGTCGATCGACACAGCTGCCAGGTCACGGAGAAAAGTTGCCCCCGATGCCGTATCCACAGCGATTTGCCAAGAAAAAGGTGAATGAGAGGTATGCACGATTTTTAGAGAATATGAAGAAGGTGCACATCAATATTCCTCTCGTGGAAGCTCTGCAGGAGATGCCGGGGTACATCAAATTCCTCAAGAATATGGTCGCGCAGAAGAGACCTATGCTACAGCACGAGACGGTGAACCTATTTGAGGAATGTTGTGCTATTATTCAGAAGAAGCTGCCTCTGAAAAGAGAGGATCTGGGTTCTTTCACTATTTTTTGTGTTATAGGTGGAGAGACATTCGGCAAGGTGCTTTGCGATTCTGGAGCAAGCATCAATCTGATGTCGTTGTCCATTTTCAAGAGACTGGAGATTGGAGAAATCAAGCCAACTACCATCACTCTTCAGATGGTTGATAGATCGATTTCCTATCCGAGAGGAATTGTGGAGGATGTCCTAGTGAAGGTTAAAGATTTCATACTCCCGGCTGACTTCGTTGTTTTAGACATGGAGGAGGATCACAACATCCCGCTGATTCTGGGGAGACCGTTTCTGAGGACCGGAGGAGCCCTGATCGATATTCGAGAAGGGAAGCTGACATTCCGAGTTGACAATGAGTCTGTGACCTTCGACATTTTCAAGTCCATGCAAAAACACGATGATGGGAGTTACAAAGAAGAATGCCATATGATAGACAGTTTTGATCCGGTGATTTCTTCTCCTTTTCTTTCTTTGCATGCTCAAACTGATTTTCTAGAGCAATGTCTTCACCACTCCTTGTTTTCTTTTTCAGAGCTTGATGAAGCCTGTGACGAGCTCCTGGACTTTATTGTGGACTTAGATGTGAAGGAGGAGTTACCTAGGGCAAAGGAGAACCAAAGGGAGCCTCTGCCAATCCAGTTTGTGAAAGAAGTAGAAAAAAATCGAGCTGGTGCCTCTGTTTCGCTCGACAGGACTGGAGTGTCGAACAGTGGAAATTCGCCTCCCTGTCGATCGACAGGGAGGGTGTCGATCGATACAAATCCAAAAATTCAACTAGTCGACAGGCAGACCAGGAGGAAGAAGAAGAAAGAAATAGCCTCTGTTTCGATCGACAGAGAGGCCTTGTCGACCGACACAGCCGCACCCGAGGCTGAAAAACGGCCCGAACCACCTGTTTTGGAGCTGAAATCTCTTCCTTCTCATTTACAGTATGCTTATTTGGGTCCTGATAATACTTATCCTGTAATTGTCTCTTCTTTTCTTAGTTCTGCAGAGTTCGAAAAGCTGCTCCGAGTCTTGAGGGACCACAAGTCAGCTATCGGATGGACATTGGCAGATATCAAAGGAATCAGTCCAACCATATGCCAGCACAGGATTAATCTGGAAGAAGAGGCTAAGCCGAAGAGACAAGCTCTAAGAAGACTCAATCCCACCATGCAAGAGGTCGTGAAGAAGGAAGTACTGAAGCTTCTAGACAATAGGATGATCTATCCCATCTCCGACAGTCAATGGGTGAGTCCGACACAGGTTGTGGCCAAGAAGGGGGGAATGCAGATTGTGAAGAACGAGGATGGCAAAGAGGTGGCGATGAGACCTATCACAGGATGGCGGTTTTGCATCGACTACCGTGCCCTGAAAGCTGCCACATGCAAAGATCACTTCCCGCTCCCCTTCATCGATCAAATGCTTGACAGACTTTCAGGTTATCCCTATTACTACTTTCTTGATGGTTATTCTGGTTATAACCAAATCGTAGTGGCTCCGAAAGATCAGCATAAGACGACCTTCACCTGCCCATATGGAGTTTTTGCCTACCGGCGAATGCCTTTTGGTTTGTGCAATGCACCTGCTACTTTTCAGAGGTGTATGATGTCTATTTTTCATGATCTTATTGAGCACATTATGGAGGTTTTTATGGATGACTTCTCTATTTTTGGTAGCTCGTTTGACGCTTGCTTGCAGAATTTAGCTACAGTAATGGAGAGGTGTGCTGAGACAAACCTGTGCCTGAACTGGGAGAAGTGCCACTTCATGGTGAAGGAAGGGATCGTACTAGGACATCGGGTGTCATCTGAAGGTTTAGAGGTGGACAAGGCCAAGATCACAGCAATTGAGAAGATGCCGCCACCAATCAATGTGAAGGGAGTTCGGAGTTTCCTAGGCCATGTCGGGTTCTACCGTAGATTCATTCAGGATTTTTCAAAAATCTCTAGACCCCTTTGTAATCAGCTTGAGAAAGATGTGTCTTTTGTTTTTGATGCAGAGTGTTTAAAGGCTTTTGAGCAGTTGAAGAAAGCATTGGTGACTGCTCCAGTTCTCACTTCTCCGGATTGGGATGAGCCCTTCGTGCTCATGCGTGATGCCAGTGATTTCGCAATTGGAGCGGTTCTAGGACAGCTGAAGGGGAGACTCTTCCATGTCATTCATTATGCTAGCACGACCATGAACCCTGCCCAATGCAATTACACCACTACGGAGAAGGAGATGTTGGCGGTTGTGTATGCCTTTGATAAATTTCGACCTTACTTGATAGGGTCGAAAACTGTTGTTAATACTGACCATGCTGCCATTAAGTTTTTGTTTGCCAAGCAGGATGCTAAGCCCAGATTGATCAGATGGATCCTGTTGCTTCAGGAGTTCGATGTGGAGATCAAGGACAGAAAGGGCTGTGAGAATGTGATTGCCGACCACCTCTCTAGGTTGGAGTACCAAGTTGAGGGAGATGACCAGAAGATGAGGATCCAAGAGACCTTCCCTGATGAACAGGTCTTTGTATGCAAAGATAGGGACCTCAAAGAGTACTATGCTAACAAGACCCCCTGGTTTGCTGACTACGCCAACTACTTGGTGAGTGGAGTTCCCCCTCCGGAGTCTACCCCGCAGGAAAGGAAGAGATTTCTGAAGGAGGCCCGGTTCTACTATTGGGAGGACCCGTACCTATGGCGCTGATGTGCCGATACCATCATCCGCCGGTGTGTGCCTCAGCCTGAGTTCTTCCAGATCATCAAGGCCTGTCACTCCTCTCCGAGCGGTGGCCACTTTGCTGCCAACAGGACCGCCTTCAAGGTCCTTTCTATTGGATTCTACTGGCCAACCATCCATGGAGACTGCAAGGCCTTCGTGGCCAACTGTGACAGGTGTCAGAGGATGCGTAATATTTCTAAGAAGAATGAGATGCCCCAAACTCCTGTGGTAGAGGTCGAAATTTTTTATGTTTGGGGGATAGACTTTATGGGACCCTTCCCACCTTCGGGGGGGTATACTTACATTCTTTTGGCTGTTGATTATGTTTTAGGTGGGTGGAAGCCATTCCTACTACCACCAATGATGCCAAAGTTGTGGTAAACTTCCTCCAGAAGCATGTGGTGACTCGCTATGGCACTCCGAGAGTGTTGGTAAGCGATGGTGGTTCCCATTTTTGTAACCGTACTATTGCTGCTCTTCTTGCTCGCTATGGTGTTAAGCACAGGGTTACTACTCCATACCACCCCCAAGGGAATGGCCTCGCTGAGTTGTCAAACAGGGAAATCAAGGGGATCCTCGAGAAGACTGTCAAGATGAAGAAGGATTGGGCATACAAGCTCGATGACGCTCTGTGGGCTTACCGCACTGCTTTCAAGACCCGGATTGGCATGTCACCATTCCAATTGGTCTATGGTAAGTCTTGTCATCTTCCTGTGGAGCTTGAGCACAAAGCATGGAGGTCCATGAAAGAGCTGAATCTGAACTGGAAGGCTGCTGCTGAAAGTCGGGCTGCATATCTGAATGAGATGGATGAGTTCAGAGAGGAGGCTTATGAAAATTCAATGATCTACAAGCTCCGAGCCAAGAGATTCCACGACCAAGGCCTGAAGAGGCGCCAATTCTACAAAGGAGACCTTGTTCTAGTCTTCAATGCCCGTCTCCGATTCATGCCTGGAAAGCTGCAATCCAAGTGGTCCATACCTTACACTATGGTCAACGTAGCCAACAATGGTGTGGTAGAGTTAGTTGGTCAGGATGGCAACATCTTCAAGGTGCATGGAAATCATGTCAAGAGGTACTACAGCCCGCATCAGATTGGAGCTGTGGCGGTGCACTATCTGGACCGGCCATGATCGGAGGTATCGTCGAGCTAACGACGTTAAATGAAGCACTTGTTGGGAGGTAACCCATCATTTTATTGCTTTACTTCGGTTTTAGAGTCTATTTTCGAGTCTTAGGTGTTTTAGGATTTATTTCATGCCTTAGAATAATTTCCAGCTTGTAAATAGAGTTTTCAAAATTTTTGCCTCTGTTTCGATCGACAGGTATACTGTCGATCGACAGAGGAGTTTCCACAGAAATTGGTTAAGTATAGGAAGTCTGTCGATCGACAAGATTTTTGTTGTTCGACAAGGTCATGTCTTGTTGATTTTTGTCCGTCAATAAGTGTGTCGATCGACAGAAATCCTGTCGATCGACACAAGTCGTTCAAATTTAAATTTTCAGTCCCGCTTTTATTTAATTAAATAATAAAAAAAACTGAAAAATCAGAAAATGGCGCGTCTGTCGACCGACAGGATTCCTGTCGGTCGAAACAGACGCGCGAGTCTGTTTTTAAAATCGCACGATCAGACCCTTCCCTCCCTCATTCTTTCTCTCCTCTCTTTCGACACACGTGCACGCCGACTTCCCCTCGCTCGAAATTTTGTCTTCCTCCCCTCTTCCAACACAGGTAATCTTCATTTCCCTCTCTCCCTTCGATTATTGGGTTTCCATTGCTTTGATTTGGTGTTGATTTTGAAGTAGAACCCTAGTTTTTGCCCCTCTTTGTGATGTGTTGACATTGTTCAAATTCTTTCGATTTGTTGCATGTGTCGGGCTACATTGGGTCGTTCTAGGCTGTAGGAGAGTCGATTTAAGTTCTTTGTGGCTTAATTGTTGATTATTGTGGAATTTTGGGGATTTGAGGATTGAGATTGTTCCCCCTTTACTGTTGCACGATTTTGACATCTCAACTTTGCACTTGTGGCTTGAATTGTTTAATGCTTTCCGTTTTGCACTTGGTTTTGATGTTAATTGCATGATTGGGTGGTCAATTTGGAGTGGGCGAGCTATTGGTTGCTATATTTTGGTTCCTTAGGCCGTAACATACTACCCTTTACTGTTGCTTGGTTTCTGCATTTCCCTTGTGTTGAATATGATTGCTGTGACCTTCACTGGTTATTTTGCACTTGGGTGTGGGTTGAATTGCATGATTGGGTAGTTCTTTCGTATGGCTAGGCTCTATTGTGCTGGTTTTTGTGGTTTACTTGCACTAGGTGAAGTTGGGGGATGTACTCTTTTATGCCACTTCCTGTTATTAATTGATATTCTTCTCTTTTTTTGTAGAGAGCTGTGCATGGCATCATCCGACGAGGAGTATGTCCTGACTTCCGATGAGGAGATGCACGAGGATCCGGCGTCTGAGGCCAAAGATGAAGAGGATCAGGAGTGGGCGATACCCCCTGAGGAGCAACCCGGTTGGGTGCCTGAGTTCGCCTTTGCCGATCACCAGCAGCGCTTCGGGGAAATGCAGCGCTTCACCTTGAAGCCGACTCGGTATCCGGATGATGAGGATCTGATGATGATGGGGCTTGGGACTGATGTTCAGGATCTGTTCGCCTAATGCGGCTGGGGGCATTTCATCGCCCAGAAGTGGCCCACCATTCCGCCACTCTGTCTGGAGTTCTTTGCCTCTCTCCACATCATCGAGCCACCCCGCAGCCAGGGTCCCGTTGAGCCTAACGGAGTCCAGTTCCAGCTTCAGGGACAGCCTCGCCGGCTCAGCAAGACGCAGCTGGACCGGATTTTTGGGTGTGAGCCGGGGGGCATGTACCATGAGCCGACGGAGTTCCAGATTGGGGAGTTTTGGCCAGTTATTTCTTCTGTCACACATCCGGCCCGCTTCAGCAAGTCCAACATGAAGGCCACCACGATCGATAATCCAGTGCTCTGATACATACAGAAGATTTTTGGGCTCTCAGTGTTCGGCAGAAATAAGCACGGGAAGGCCCGGGGGAGTGAGATGTTTTGCCTTTGGGCCATGCTGAATGGCGTTCACCTCAGTCTGGCCGCATTTGTCATGGAGAATTGGAAGCGGCAGATCGGTGCTACCCCAGGGGACTTCTGGTGTGGAGGGTTCGTGACCCCCATCGCCCAGCACTTTGGGATTCCGGTTGACAATTACACCCCGGTGAGGGGTGTACGGACTCTAAAGATTGATCAGTTGGAGCAGTTCCGATTCATCTATCAGGACCGCTGTCAGATCTTCATTCTGTTCACGAACGGCGACCGTTTTCTCCTGCCCGCCCCCGAGCTTACTCACGTCACGGACTACACTTTCCGCGACAATTGGCTCATGTCCACTCCAGCTCATATGGATCAAACTCGCAGTTCCGATGGCGGGGCGCCCACTTACCGACTGGCCCACCGTCCTGGCACACTACCGGATCAGAGGATTCTCACTCGAGAGGAGGAGGCCGCGAGGATAGTCGAGGAGCGGCGATGGGCAGAGCTGCAGAGAGACGCACCGCCCCGCACTGCTGCCCCTCCATTTCAGGGAGGAGGCGGGGGCGGTGCTTCCACTTCTTATGCTGGTGCAGGGTCTTCTACCTCCGTTCCGGACTGGGCTCCATTTCTCCAGTTCATGCAGGAGCAGCGAGCCGACTTTCGCAATTTCTGCACAGAGCTCCGCGAGGTCTGCGACCATCAGTTGGTGCAGGATACCCTGCTTGCCGATATCCGGAGGCAGCAGGAGGACTACAACGCCGCCCACAATCTGGCCATGGCGGATCTGACCCGCCGGATGGATGACCACTTCGCAGAGTTCGAGCCGGCCCTGCGCTATAGTCGCAGGAACAGGAGGGCACCGGGCGATCAGCCACTGCCATAGGATTGAGGTCTAGATTCCTTTCCTACAAGCTGACTTTCAAACTTATTCTTCCCTTCGTGTTGAATAAGTTTGGGGGGAGGATGACTTGTGGGAATGGAATCCATTATTTACTTATGTATTTATTTACTTATGTATTTCTGATTTGATGTACTGCATTCGATTTCCCTGTATTTCAGTTATTTCCCTGTATTTCAGTTCATTTCCCTGTACTTTATTTCCTTGCAGTTGTATTTGCTTTAGTTAGGTTTTCTGATGTATTTAAAATTTTTCCCATGTACTCGTTCTTAGTTCAAAATCTATTTAAGTGCAACTTGAGATTATGTATTGTTCCTTTCCTAATTGTGAGCTTAATTGATTGATGATTGGTCTGCACTGAGATTGAGACAATTAGGATTGCATGATGAGTAGCCAATGATAGGAGAATACCGCATGATAAGTTGCTCTCAGATGCTGGATTTTGCTTGATTTATCTGGTTTGAATTGGATACTGTTAGGGGAGAACAAAAGAACCAAGTGAGATTTGTGCCTTAAAATTTTCTTTCATGTGTGAACAAGTTTGCAGTGGGATTCTAGAATTTGGCTTATTTCTCTCTCGAGACTGTATTGATGTAGGACTTGGTGAAAATGATCTTAGGCATCTCTTTTCTTAGCCTTATCCCAAACACTAACCCTATAAATGATCACTTGTAGCCACTTTGAGCCTGAAAACTTCTTTGTTTAAATTAGGATGTGATATAGTGAGCTGATTGTGGACTAAATTGAAAAATTTTGAGAGGATAGTTCGATTTTGAGCCTGTGATTTGTTAAGATATAAATGTGTGTGGATATGAGCTAACTTGTGAAAATAAAGAGAAAGAAAGAGAAAAAGAGAGAAAAATGTAGATGTTGACTGAATTTGTCAGGAAAAAAAAAGTTGAGAATTTATGTGATGTGGGTTGACAGTTGGGAAGTTGTAAAACCATAAGCGTGTTAGTCACTCAGCCTAAAAACGACCTACCTTCTAGAAAAGCCTCATTACAACCAAATTAAAGACCTTTTTGATTCACGGAGTTGTTTTACTTTCTAAGCAGTGGAGAGATGAGAAATTTGCCAAACTTATGGTTAAGAAAACTGTATTACTTGATGTTGAGTGAAACACATGTTCTAAACACTTGAGTGATGAGTGATTGAAACAATTTTTCCTATCTGTGAGGTTCTTCCCGAAACAGTTGATTATTTGGATTGGATTTTGAATGCATTATCTTTTGGAGGAGAGTGTACTTAGATTATGACGAATCTTGTGAGGCCTTGCACATCTCTGTTTGCATGAATTTAAGTTTCTTTTGGTGTCTTGATCGAGGACGATCAATAGTTCAAGTTTGGGGGAGTTGATAATTGCGCTATTTCGTTCACTTATCTATGGATTTTCTCGTTGTTTTGATA
>JAPKLW010000418.1:58331-72673 GCA_026898455.1 Plectranthus barbatus
CAAAGTGAGAATTGATTAATGGATTTAAGAATTTTTAATATGGATTTCCAATCCAGGAAACCTGCCAACGAAGACCAGTGGAAAGATCCCAACTCCAGAGGTCTACACCGAAGCGCTCTGCACTTCGACACCGAGAAGCCTATCGGCTCAGTGTCGAGGTGCTTCGTAGCTCGTAACCCTAACGGCCTGGCGGCGCAAGACCGTTACAACCCTAACCGACCCCGAGAGACCCGAAACTGCTTCGAAAATCGCGGTGAACCGTTAGCCGTCGGCGCCTAGGGTTAGCCTATGCACCCCCACCCCTATCCTGTCAATAAATAGTGGTGGGAGGCTCATTTTTTGCATCCCTTCTTCGACATAGAAAAACTACGTTGTTACGCTGCTGTTTTATAACTCAATTTAATATACGCATTTATTTTTTCTCTAGTATTCACGCCCAACCACGGTTTCTTTATCATTTATTTCCGATTTCTTGTTAATAATTGTCACTATTTGATAAGGGTTTCAAGGGCTCATATTTCTTCGAAATTCGAACCTCAACAAATATAATAACATTTAAGTTATTTGGTGAAAAAATAATATGTGTATGTATAAGTAATGTTTAATATCCTAAGCATATGTATAACTTGTATAGTAAATAAGAATAACGAAAATTTAACTTTATTTTTTATCTTAATGCTTTTAATTTCTGTTTTTGATGCTATGAACTGAAGGATTGAGATTAAATCTTATTTAACACAAATATTAATTTTAATACATGATCACATCTATATATATATATATATATATATATATTGATACTATTAAGTAAAAAAAATATTTTTTCACTTCTCGGAATTTTTTCCAAAAAAATATTCCGTTTGAGAATTTATCCAATTTAACTAACGGTAGTTTCTTTGAAGATAAATCATCCTTTAAATTCCACATAAATATTTAATTGAAACTTAAATAAAGAAATATATATATATATATATATATATATATATATATATTAATGTGTTGCACAGAATTATTAAATTTAAATATTTAAAAATATATACATGTATAAATATTTTTTATGAATTTAGTAAACAAATGTAGATAAAAATTTAATTTTTAAAAGGTGGATTGTTTTTAATTTTGAGCGTGATCTAATATTAGTTGCAGTTTTTCTCCTAAATTTCTTGACCCAATTCCTACCGACCTTGACCCGATTCCTACCTTAATATTTCATACCCGATTCCTACTTCATTCCTACTGATATTGTTACAAATAAATTGTATTTAAGCATATTCCAAACTCATCAACACATTTTTAATTTTTTTAATATTTATATTAAATTATATTATTGCGGTAAAATACATTTTAAGTAATGATCTCATCATCATCACAACAATAATTGCATCGATTTTCGGCTTAACAAATTCCCATGTTAAAAATTGTACTTTTGAATATTTTTGTGATATGTTCATATAATTGGATATTTTAATGATATGATTTATAATTTTGGACATTTCAAAATATTTCCACAAATAAAAAGAAATTATGAATGTTCCCACCTTTTTACAATTACACATAACTTTCATTTAATATAATGAATAGATGGAAGACTTTCTTTCTAAATTTTAGCATGGTCTAATAATATTGGAATGAAATTTCAACGTTTGAATTTTATTATTAATTCAAAATTTTAACAACTTTTTTTGGCGCGCCTATGATTTTTTGAATTTGCTATATCATTTGAATTTTATTCGATAATTTAGATTTTAACACTTCTTGTTTCTAACAATAACTAATTGACAGTTTTTCAGTTTTCACATCGAAATGCAAAGATGAATTTGTCATACCTTTTAACTTTTTAACAAAATAAAAAATTTACATGTGCATGTAAAAAAAAAAATACATAGATATACCTACATTTTTTCATTTAAGTTTCAATTAAATATTTTAATAATATTTATAATTTTATATTTTATTATATAAATACTTGATATCTTAAGGATCAAATCTTCTACTTTTTTTATTATTATCTCATTGTAACTATTTCTAAATCATAAAAATAAGAATTATTTATATTGTAATATGTTCTAATTAATATTTATGAATAAATATTGAATAAAAGATGCAAAAAGGAACCCTAACATTTAATTTGATATTATATTAATTATATATTATGCCAATTATATTATTCATTTATTCGTATGACATATTAGAATCAGATTTTAGACATAGTTCTTATGTTTTAAATTGTATCTTATATAAGACAATCGAATTGTCGGCTTCATTCATGATATTTATTATATAGTTATAGTTTAAAATTAAAAAAAATGATTAATAAAATTGATAGATTTAAAAATAAAAACTGTATTTAATATTAAATTCTATTTAATATTGATTATAGAATTTATTTTTTTTATGGTTGCCTCGTTAGGCGTTGGCCGCGTTGCGAAGAATTACTGTTGAGAAATAAAAATCAATAATGCAAAAAATAGTTAAGAGAGAGAAAAGGGACAAAGGAAAGGAATGTAATAACACACCTTATGAATTTATGCTGTTATTGATTGTTTACGAGCCATCTATTTTTACCTGAAAAAAGTCGAAACAAAGATTGCAAGAATCCACTTGAAAATTCCCAAAATGGAGTAGAAATAATTGCAATGTTTTTACAAGCAACTTTGGAATGATTCGTTTTTCACGAGCAAGTGATACATTCCATTATTCTATGTAGACATTTCAACTGTCGATATTTTATTTTATTTTTTTTAAAGAAAAAAACTTTCGATATTTTTTAACATAAATCTTGCTTTATGATCAACTGTATTTTCTTCATCCTTTTATTAACTCCACCCATATTAATTATGTAACATCTCCCCCAAGGACCGATGTCAGGGTCTGCAGTCCGATACACCACAACCACATCTCCAGCTGTCGTCTATCAAGCCTGGAAGGTTGTTGGTAGGAGGGATCGAACTCATCCCCTACCCTTTAACACCAATCCCTAAGGAGTTGATGTCATCCACTAAGCTGCACATCTCTCTCTCAGGGACCGATGTCAGGGCCTGCAGTCCGATGCACCCCAACCACATCTCCAGCTGGCGTCTACCAAGCCTCGAAGGTTGTTGGTAGGAGGGATCGAACCTCCCACCTACCCTTTAACACCAATCCCTATGGAGTTGATGCCATCCACTAAGCTGCACTTTTTTTGTAACATCTCCCCCAGGGACCGATGTCAGGGCCTGCAGTCCGATGCATGCCAACCACATCTCCAGCTGATGTCTATCAAGCCTGGAAGGTTGTTGGTAGGACGGATCGAACCTATCCCCTACCCTTTAACACCAATCCCTAGTGACCCGGTGCCGGAGCAGGGAGTGATCGCCGGTGTAGAGAAGCACGGACAATGAGCGGCTCCCATAAGACTTCCATTAGTTGAGCGGAGGGTGACATGAATGAACCGGCCCCCACACCGGAATGAGAGAGATTCTGAGGCTATACAGGAATGAGACTGTATAGCTGAGGAGAGCTTAAAGAATTCGATATGTGCTATTCATACCAACATGGTGCATCATCTTTTCCGGCACCCATTCTAGGAAAAACTCCAATGTTAAGCGTGCTTGACCTTGTGTGGAACTAAGATGGGTGACCCCCTGGGAAGTTTCTCAGGGTGCGTGTGAGTGAGGACAAAGCACGCTGGGAAGGACTTGTGTTGGTTTGTGGGGTCAGCCGTCAGTTTGGAAGTCGGTCCAGACCATTGGTGGGTAACGTGGCCGACCTCGGGTGAGCTCGTTTGGGCCCTGGAGCTGGGGCATCACAAATGGTATAAGAGCCGAACCTCTTCCAGTATGGTGTGGTTCGGGGACGAACCAAGCGGAAGCTGGTGGGCATGTAGTGACCCGGTGCCGGAGCAGGGAGTGATCGCCGGTGTAGAGAAGCACGGACAATGAGCGGCTCCCATAAGACTTCCATTAGTTGAGCGGAGGGTGACATGAATGAACCGGCCCCACACCGGAATGAGAGGGATTCTGAGGCTATACAAGAATGAGACTGTATAGCTGAGGAGAGCTTAAAGGATTTGATAGGTGCTACTCATACCAACATGGTGCATCATATTTTCCGGCACCCATTCTAGGAAAAACTCCAATGTTAAGCGTGATTGACCTGGGGTAGAACTAAGATGAGTGACCCCCTGGGAAGTTTCTGAGGGTGCGTGTGAGTGAGGACAAAGCTCGCTGGGAAGGATTTGTGTTGGTTTGTGGGGTCAACCGTCAGTCTAGAAGCCGGTCCAGGCCATTGGTGGGTAACATGGCCGACCTCAGGTGAGCTCGTTTGGGCCCTAGGGCCGTGGCGTTACAAATTAAGAAAACAATTGGTATACCATATTGTTATGGAACATGGCAAGTTATTTAGGCTGTTTTGGAAAATTTCACAATATTGCATTTTAGATTTTAAAATATTTTGTTTCGAACCTTTTTCATGTGTAAATATTCAGCATAATTCAATATTTTTTAAGAAATAACTAATGTTTAAAATTAGGGATGGCAATTCGTGCGGATCGGATCCTTATCGTGTCAATTCATTATCGATCCGATCCGTTAAGGTCAAATCCGTATCCGATCCGTTAAGAAAAATCAAAATCCGTATCCGTATCCGATCCGTTAAGCTCAAATCCGTATCCGCACGAATCCGATCCGTATCCGTTAAGGATCCAATAAGTATCCAATCCGAATGATCCGTTATGTATCCAATCCGATAAAGATCTGATAAGAATCCAAATCGGATTAATTCAATAAGAATCCATTTCAATAAACACAATTATAATCCAATTCTAAACACAATTATAATCCAATAAGAATTTGATAAGATATTACAAAATATTCATATTTGATTGTTCAAATAATGTGTTTGATAAATAAATAAAACTGCAACTTCATTTGAAACTAAAATCCTCAATCAAATATTCGAAGATACATAGATAAATCTTAAATTCCAATTCTAATACTCATTTCTAAATACTGATCAAAGTCGTCAATACTCCACTTACAATTTTGTGAGAGAAAAATATTAATTAAAACTTTAAGATTTATAACAAATAAAATAAATTATAATAAATACTTTCAATCTACCATGGTGAAATTGAAAGAGTTGAGACAATGAATGAGAATCTACAATACTTTCATCAACATTAAAATTTAAGATCTCACCTTTTAGTTAATCCTTTGATACAACTTAATTGAAAACTTGAAGTTGAGAAAAAAAGAAAGTTATTAAATTATGATAGTAGAAGAAAATAAATATTAAAAAATATAATTTATAGATAAATAAATACATTTTTTTGGTGGTGAATTAATAAAATGGGACACGAACAATGAAGAACCAAGAGATTTGAGTTTTTAAATAATTTTAAAGAATTTTAAATCTATATTAATATATCAAAATCAATTAATTAATTATTATATTTAAAAAATAAATAATTTCTATTAATTTATTAACAGATATCCGTATCCGATCCGAATCCGATCCGTTTAATGAATTATCCGATCCGATCCATATCCAATCCAAATCCGATCCGAAATTTTCGTGTCCTTAAGCCTCAATCCGTATCCGTTATTATCGTGCGGATTCGTGTCGGATTATCGGATCGGATAAAAAATTGCCACCCCTATTTAAAATTGACTTGTCTCATTTCTTATTGAATGAAAAACTAATCGAATTATCCTTAATTTCAAGTTAATATTATAACTCTATTTTTTTTAAAAAATCAAATATTAATTGTAGCAATTGGATATATCATAAATGTAAGCAAAAAAGTTTAGACGACAAATGTAACATCTCCCCACTAGGGACCGATGTCAGAACCTGCAGTCCGATACATCCCAACCACATCTCCACTTCCCTACCAAATCTGGAAGGTTGTTGGTAGTGGGGATCGAATACTCCACCTACCTTTTAACATCAATCCCTAAGGAGTTGATGCCACCAGCGTGTTAAAGGGTAGGTGGGGTATTCGATCCCAACTACCAACAACCTTCCAAGTTTAGTAGGGAGCTAAACTGAAGATATGATTGGGGTGCATCGGACTGCAGGCCCTGACATCAGTCCCTAGGGGTGGTTAACCAGAGGGTATAAATGTAATTTTAAATTATAATTAATTAGTGTTCTACTTAAATAACCTTTCCTCTTAATTAAGAAATGATAAGGTTTTTATCTCTCCAAATTTAATACTATTTATATTTTCAATAACAAACATTATATTTATAAATAAAATACATATTTTTATTTTTATTAAAATGCTATCTATCATTATTCAATATTAAAAAAATAGACTTTATCTTGTAAGATAATTTATTAATATATATCTTAAAATAAATTATATTTTATACCACGTTCATTTTATTTGCATAATCATTTTAAAAAAAAGTTGAGATCAAAATTTTGATGGCAAGCACAACATTAATAATAAAATAATAACTTATAGTATTTGTTGATACAAGAAATTTCGTAGATTTTCTTTAATACTGAATACTTGAAAAGAATGAAGAATTATGATTGAAAATCATCAAGAAAAAATCCCCTTTTTACAATAACCTTTCCATTATTTATAAACAATTTTACATAAAAGAAGACCATTTCAATCGTGGCTTCCTTTTATACCAGCTTGATTGAGTCAAATTCTTTCGGATTTGACTATCTTTAATGTTGATTCCTCAATCCATGTGAGTTGACTGCTAAGCTTGAGCTTCCTTGTCGGCGTTTGAATTAATTGACCGCCCAGGTGTTGATTGGTTCGATTGCTTACTCATGAGCTAATTAGGTTGCGTACTGGTCGCTGTAAAATGACGGTCGAACCACTTTCCTGCCGTCAAGTTAGATGAAATGTCTAACTATTTAACCAAGAATTGATTATGTAATTTCTTGGGCACAACAGTATTTATACATGACATGTAATATTGAGAATATTAATAACATACAATTAACAATAATATATTATAGTGTGACATAAAATATATAATAATATATTAATAACATACAATTAACAATAATATATTATAGTGTGACATAAAATATATAATACCATTACTATAATTGTTTGTTTAATTATAACTCAATTAGATATAATATTCTATTAATAAAGTGATAAATTATGATATTTAGATATTGTAGCACACGAGAGTATCAAATCGAGAGTCCTTAATCTATGTAAATCGAATCTCAACAGTAATATCATAATATGTGTCACGAGTTATTACACTATAAGATACAAATGATTAAATAAAATAACTTTTTGATTTAGTGGTTTGGACACAAAAGTTCTACGTCCACTCTTTAAACAAAGTATGAGAATTCACCAAGTGTTGGATTACAGGGTGCTCCCATGATTTATCATTAGCTAGTGAATGTCTTGTCCACCAATTCACAAGTTCACTCGTTCGGTCCTCTGTTCGTCCTTCACTTCTCAGCTTCCTGGAGTGTGGACATACCACGCATCCTTCTAGCCGGAATTGAGGTTTTTATAGTTCTCCCCGTAACTGACGGTTTGCGCCGTGATAGTTAAAGTACTAAGTGTACTTGATTGTTGTGTTATTTATTGGAGATAAAGAACACTAAATAAACTCAAGGACATAATATTATGAGTCTCTTGTTCACGGAGTGATACACGATAAGCTTGTTAAAAGCCTCAAACGTTTGAGTAATAAGTTCTGCAGAGTTTTCGCTCACTATGAAAATCAGTTGTTCGATTGCGTAAAGTAATCTCTTATGTTGATGGTTGCATGAGCTGTTGCATGGGTATGCATGCGCATATATGTGCGGGTTTTGTATTTGTGAAGCACAACATGGTTGTTGAAGTTGCTATCACTTAAAGAAGCGTGTTTTATATTTTTGGAGAGGAAGATATAAAGCACGTGGAGGTCTAGAATAGGAGGAGAGTGAATATTATTGTTAGTTAGTTGCAACAGCTGGGTCGTCTTCTTCATCCCGTTTCTCTGAAAATTTCTGTGTGAGAGCTATGAGATCTGATTGTTTAGTGAATCAGTGAGAGTGTGTGAAGTTTGTATACTTGGTGCATCAATAAGATACTCCTTTACCTGCCCGTGGACGTAGCCGGATCTCCGGTGAACCATGTAACCCGCGAGTCGTGAATTTGTGTGTGTATTGTGTTTGTGTTGGTGTACGTGCGCGAATCATAACAAGTGGCATCATTTGTGGGAATCACTAAGACGCGCACGTCGATGATCTAGGAGTGGAAGGATCTACTGAGATCGATCCGAGGCTGATGCGAAACCAAGTAAGAATTCTTCTGAGAATAGTTTCTGAACCTATAATCCTGCTGATCTGTGAGCTTTCGAATTTGAGTCTCTATAGCCTGTATGAAGGATTGGTTCGTGTGTGATGATCACTATCTCTGTGTAGAACTGATGAGTAGTTCCCGATCTATATGAGATTTATCCCTGCTGTTCTAGTTTCTGGTCTTCCCTGTCATTGGAAGAAATAAACCCTATCTGCCTGGTTCTTGTGTGGTATCCTCTTGTTTTTGGTTGAACGGTGTGAGACCAAGATTGTGTATCTTGAGAGATATGGCCTCGGGAAAGTATGAGATTGAGAAATTCACGGGTAAGAATGACTTTGGATTGTGGAAATTGAAGATGCAAGCTATCCTAACTGAAAAGGGTTTGGAAGAGGCGATATTACCTGATAATGCGGGTTTCAAAACTGAGACGGCCGAGCAGAAACTCAAGCTTTTGAATAAGGCAAGGAGCGCCCTTATACTGTGCCTAGATGATAAGGTTCTCAGAGAGATATCTAAGGAGAAAACTGCAGCGGATATCTGGAAGAAGTTGGAATCCCTATACCACACCAAATCACTTGCAAACCGGCCTGTACATGAAAAGAAGACTGTACTCCTACAGATTCTCTAAAGAGAAGGACTTGCAAGAACAACTTGATGAGTTTAACAAGGCTGTGGATGGTCTGGAAAGTATTGGAGAAACGATAGCTGATGAGGACAAGGCCATACACCTCTTAAATGCCCTACCCAAATCGTACACTAATATGAAAGATGCTCTCACTTATGGAAGGACAGGAAAACTAACCTTAGATGAAGTGTTATCTGCCATAAAGGGAAAGGAAATTGAAATACTATCTGAAAACGTTGGAAATGAAGCATCCAACTTGGGGTTATTTGTCAAGAAAAATCAGAACAATAAGTCCCAAAAGATGACCTACGGAAATCAGAAACTTTCAAGCTTTGATAGAAAGCCCCACTGGATGAAGAAAATTCAAAACCTGCTATGTTCCAAAAGCAGGATAGAGAAGCCCATCAATACTTAGAGCAGAAGGCCCCCTTGCAGCCGCAAGAAGGGAGGAGTTGTCATTACTGCAAGAAGGTTGGTCACCTTATTAAGGACTGCCCTGTCTTGAGAGTGAAGAATCAACAAAACCGAGGGCCAAACACAGTACTCATGAATACAGATGAAGTGCTGAATATTGTTGATTCGTCATGTGATGGCTGGATCTTAGATTCTGGTTGTTCTTTCCACACGTGCTACAAGTTGGAGTGGTTCTCAGACATTGAAATGAAGGACATGGGCTCCGTGGTTTTGGGGAATGATCAAGTGTGTCAGATTCATGGTGTAGGCTCAATTAAAATTCAAAATCATAAGGGTGAAGAGAAGAAACTGTCCGCAGTGAGGTATATACCTCAAATCAAGAGAAACCTCATCTCCATTGGCACTCTAGAAGCCAAGGGATACAAGTTCATAGGGGATGGAGGCCAGATTACTGTCTGCAAAGGGGATGTGGACATCCTAAAGGGCAGAAGAATTAACAGCATATATTATCTGTTTGCAAGGACAGTTTCTGGACAAGTTGATGTTGTCCATGAAGAAGATATTAAGATGTGGCATTTGAGAACCGACCACATAAGTAGGAGAGGATTGGAAGAGTTGAGGAAGCAAGGGCTGATCAAGTACAACCCTGAAATTAATCTGGGAAATTGTGAAGAATGCCTGCTGTCAAAGAGCAAGAAGCTTCCTTATAAACCAAGCTGCTATAGGAGCAAGGCTCCTTTAGAATGTATACATGCTGATATAAGGGGCCCTTCAAGGACAGAGACACTTGGAGGTGCAAAGTACTTTCTGTCCCTAATTGATGATCATACCAGGAAGGTATGGGTCTTTGTGATGAAAACAAAAGATCAAGCAGCAGGGAAGATTAAAGACTGGTGCAATTTGCTTGAAAATGAAACGGGCTTGAAAGTAAAGTGCCTAAGAACAGATAATGGACTTGAGTTCCTATCTCAAGAACTAGATTCCTTCTGCAGACTAAAAGGAATTAAGAGGCACAAAATAGTCCCTTACAACCCTCAACAAAATGGGGTTGTAGAGAGAATGAATAGGACACTCTTGGAGAGAGTGAGGTGTTTGCTTTCAGGTTCTGGTTTATCAAAGAGATTTTGGGGAGAGGCTCTTGCTACTGCATGCTATTTGGTGAATAAGAGCCCTTCTACAGCCATAGACTTCCAAGTTCCTGATCACTTGTGGTTTGAAAGGGAACCAGATTACACCATATTAAAACCATTTGGATGCCTAGCATATGTACATCTGAAACAAGATAAACTAGATCCTCGAGCTCTCAAGTGTGTCATGCTTGGATATCCGAGTGGAACTAAAGGGTACAGGGTTTGGAGTTTGGAGAAGCAAAAGATAATCACATCAAGAGATGTGATTTTTGATGAGGCTAGAATGCCTATGCTGGAGAGAAATGCGAAGCAAGGAAGTGATACATCTTGCAAAGGTGGTCTGGAAGATGAGCACAGAGATACTCAAGTGATTCCATCTGATGAACTTAACGAAGACACACAAATTACTACAGAACAACAGTCTGAACAACAGACCCAAGCATCCCAGGCACCTGATGTGCCTCTTAAAGATTACATGCTAGCCAGAGATAGATTGAGGAGGGAGATCCACCCTCCCAGGAGATTCTCTGAGGCAGATGTGGTATTCTTGAGTCTAAATATTGCCCAGAAACTCCAGGAAGATGAGCCTAAGTCAATTGAGGAAGCCTGCAACAGTTCAGAAAAGGAGCTGTGGATACAGACAATGAATGAGGAAATGAACTCCCTGAAAGACAATAAAACATGGGTATTGGTGAATAAACCAAAGGGTCAAACATGTGTTGGCTGCAGATGACTGTACAAGAGGAAGGTTGAAAATACTGAGGAGAGGAAGGTGAGATACAAGGCAAGACTTGTAGCAAAAGGCTACACTCAAAGAGAAGGAATAGATTTCAATGAAATCTTCTCTCCTGTTGTTAAGCATACCTCTATCAGGATTTTACTAGCTTTGGTTGTTCAGTTTGACCTCGAATTGCATCAGTTAGATGTAAAGACAGCTTTTCTACATGGAGAACTTGAAGAGGTTATATATATGGATCAACCTCCAGGTTTTGTTGAAAAGGGAAGAGAAGATCAAGTATGCTTGTTGAAAAGATCTACCTATGGCTTGAAGCAAAGCCCTCGACAGTGGAACAAGAGGTTTGATTCCCACATGCTAAACATTGGTTTTTCAAGATCGGATTTTGATAAGTGTGTTTACCTTAAGAAGTCCACAGATGGAAGCCTCATATACTTGTTGCTCTATGTTGATGACATGCTTCTTGCAGGGAAGCATGTATCTGAGAATGCAACAGATGCTTTAACTAAGCCCATTCCCTCTGCAAGGTTTCAGCTCTGCATGAAGTTGATTGGTCTGGGCTGATCCTGCGGGATCAGTCTTTTGGGTCCTGTAATGGGACTAAGGGGCAGGAAGTGGAGGTTCAGGTGACAGATGCATCCAGGAGGGAGTTTTGTTGATGGTTGCATGAGCTGTTGCATGGGTATGCATGCGCGTATATGTGCGGGTTTTGTATTTGTGAAGCACAACATGGTTGTTGAAGTTGCTATCACTTAAAGAAGCGTGTTTTATATTTTTGGAGAGGAAGATATAAAACACGTGGAGGTCTAGAATAGGAGGAGAGTGAATATTATTGTTAGTTAGTTGCAACAGCTGGGTCGTCTTCTTCATCCCGTTTCTCTGAAAATTTCTGTGTGAGAGCTGTGAGATCTGATTCTTTAGTGAATCAGTGAGAGTGTGTAAAGTTTGTATACTTGGTGCATCAATAAGATACTCCTTTACCTGCCCGTGGACGTAGCCGGATCTCCGGTGAACCACGTAACCCGCGAGTCGTGAATTTGTGTGTGTGTTGGTGTACGTGCGCGAATCATAACATCTTAGAGGCCTCGACTATTTATAGATGAAGATCTAGATATCTATATAATAGAGATGTTTGGAAACAAATTGGATGTTGTCCAATCCGATGTTTGTGCCCTCTGCGGTGGGTAGGTCCATGTTGGCTGACGTTACTAGTCTTGAATGTTGATCCCGAGACTGACAAGTTTGATATTTGAGATTGGTGACTTCTAGACTGATCAGTTTCATATGGATCTTTCAGTCTGTTGGAGTCCTTTGCGCATCCAAAGACTGATTCTTCAACCTGTTATTCAATTAGCTCCAATTGCAATTTAATAAAAGACCTTACAGGACTTTACATTTAAAAAATAGGGCCAATTTATATACTTTATAGACTGGTTTTGACACACAAAAACTAAACAAATAAAAATAAGGAAATTTCTAACAACCAAATTTGGTAACAAAAATATTATATTGTATTTCAAGAAGTAGTTCATATGCAAGCTATGCATATATAAAATGACTATTTTTGAAATTTTTATTTATAAATTAGGCTTGTAAATTAGCCATTTCAGCAATATATATACTAAACACTTCTTCCTGCATTAATGAATAAATTGACTACCAAAAAACTGTGACATTTTAAAATCTAATATCATGATCAATTATCTTATTTTGTACAATAAATGTAATAATACGTATTGTATTTCAATGTTTTGTATTATTTTTATAGCATAATGTGTTATTATAGGTTACATCTGATATTATGAATTAATATACCATTTTATACTACAGTGTAATAATAGGTATCACATATCAATAGCATACACTATTATCACAATATATTATGCAATTATAAATAATTAAGAAGTTATAAAATTAAGATTTAAATAATAAAAAACAATAACTATTTTTTAAAGAAATTAAAGTACACTATTTAATATTATATTGAAATTATGATTAATTTTTTATTTTATTATTTCGGTGACTGAAAAAAAATGGAAGGCAAGAAAGATCACTTAATAAAAAATAAATTGAAATATTATTTCTTCTTTTGCGTTGATTTGCTCTGGCGGTAGTAATGGAAGGCCAAGAGTCAATTTTTTTGGAAATATAAATATGCACAATTATGACAGGCTAGTATTAAATTAAGAGTTTTTGGTGAGGAATTAACTAATGGGCAATATAATACTTTTGCATTTATGTTTTTAATTATTTAATTATTAATGTAATAATTAATAATGGTTTTTTCATCATTTATTATCAGAAAGAAAACACAAGGGAAATGAGAAAATTACTCCATAAAATTTCATATTCATTTTTTTTCTTTTTTTTATAAAAAATTTTAGTTTTTGTTTCACTGTCGCAGTCGCAGCCGCAGCCGCAGCTGTGGTGGTGGTGCTGATGCCTGGTTCACATTTCGCTTTCTCACTTAGCAATCCACCTCTCACGTGAACCATAATTGCACCCTTACTTTCTATTTTTTCTTTTTATCAGTTTTGTTAAATTTCTACTACCTTCGTCCCGGTTAAATTGTTCATATTTGACCGAACACGATAATCAATGCATATGAATAATAGTGGATGATAGTGGGATGAATATTTTATTGATGAGTGTAAGAAATTTGCTATTTTATGAAAGTGGATTAATATTGTGAAAATGTGGACAATTTACTTAGAGGAGACAGTATTTAAGAGGGCTTTCTTGAGATCCTCTATCCCATTCCCTGCTTCATTCTCTGTTCCACAACTAAAAAAATTATTTTTTATTTAATAATTTATTTTAAATTTATTTTTTATCAAACAAAATGGGAATGATTTAGCAATAGTTCATGGTTTTGCACCTTTTTTTTTTTTTTTTTCTCTCTCTCTCTTTTTATAATAAATTTGATTTTAGTTTTTTCAATTTATATTAATGCTATTTTAATCATTTCAATTTTATTTTTATCTAATTTTCTTAATATGAAATAAAAATTAAATACAAGTAGTAAAACTAAAACCATTTAATATAATTTATAAGTAATATACATTTATGTTTTCATAGTTTAATTATTTTTTAAACTAGACACATAATAAATTGATATCAAATAAATATAATAATTAATAATCGAATCCTCGCATATCCAAGAAATAATTTGAT
>JAPKLW010000418.1:72683-99273 GCA_026898455.1 Plectranthus barbatus
GAAAACATAAATGTATATTACTTATAAATTATATTAAATGGTTTTAGTTTTACTACTTGTATTTAATTTTTATTTCTTATTAAGAAAATTATATAAAAATAAAATTAAAATGATTAAAATAGCATTAATATAAATTGAAAAAACTAAAATCAAATTTATTAAAAAGAGAGAGAGAAAAAAAAAGGTGCAAAATCATGAACTGTTGCTAAATTATTTCTATTTTGTTTGATAAAAAATAAATTTAAAATAAATTATTAAATAAAAAATAATTTTTTTAGTTGTGCAACAGGGAATGGAAGGAATGGGATAGAGTATCTGAAGCCTTATTCCAATTACTTTTCCTCCACTTTTGTTGTCGTCGTATCTGAGCTCTAATTTCTTATGATCTACTCAATCTTTCTGTAGATCCACACACATTTAGTGCTCGTACCTTCAGAAAACTCGAGGGTACGATTTGAGCTTTGAAGGACTATGCGTGAAGTGGCCACTGTGTACATTGGGTCTGCTGAATTTTGATGTACGATGAAAAATGTCGGCGTAATTTGGATTGTCTTGTGTGAATCTTGGTTCCTTTGCTTTGGCATTTGTATTTTGGGGTAGGTTTTGAATTGAGTGTGGGGTTTTTACGTGAATTTTGTGTTGATATGCAAAGAGGATTACTAATTTTCATGGATTACTGAGAATGTGTGAAGTTGGGATTTAGTATTTCGCCTAAAAGTCGCCGGCTTACCAGCTTATATGATATAGTATTAATATGTAGTTTTAGGTTTGGGTTTTCTGAGTATTAGATTGAGATTGCATATATTGGGTGAATTAAGCGTGAGTGCTTCGGACATGCCTCCGTCACCTGCTATTAGAATTTCCCCTGGGAGGGAGCTGAAGGCAGATAATTACAAGAGAGGCCGTAGTCTTGAGAGGGGGCTTCTTTTTGGAGAGAAGGGTGATGATCTGGCTCTGTTCAATGATGTGCAGAACAAAGAGAGGGACAGTTTTTTGCTTCAGATAGATGACGACTTTGACGACATGTTTCGTAAGTTCTTGAACCCTGTATAGGTTATAATGAAGTATGAGTTCTTGACAATTCATTGTTATGCGCTTTTACTTGCAAATGTCTTTAATTACCATTAATGTTTGACAGCATCTAAATTAAGACACTTCCCTGCACATAAGCTTGGAACCTCCATTCCTGCTCGTGGGGAGAGTAGTGACCTTCTCAATGCAGAAGGTGATAAAAATGACTATGACTGGTAAGTTTTTCGCAGCTTTTGAGTTTTGTTCTCTGTGATATTCTTCTTCTGTTTTTTTTAAACATGCTTTTTTTAGGTAAGCTGTATTATTCTGTCTTGGATGTGTCACTCAAGAGCAAGAATCATTAATGAGTTTGCTTTCTGGACTTAGTTTAGTTAATTTAGATAATTGCGTATCTTAGTCTCTTTCTGTATTCACTGCATCCTGAAAATTGCAATTAATTATGATAACTAATAAGTAGTAACTTGCAGTAATTTCTAGTTTGTGGTCCATATAACTATTTCACAATTCATACCTTTTATTTTTGTTGCCATTATAGGTTAATAACTCCTCCCGAAACTCCTCTCTTTCCTTCTTTAGATGATGAATCACAGCAAGTTAGTCTTGCACCTTGGGGCAGACCCCGGAGTCAACCTATTACAATCTCGCGATCATCCACAGTAAGATATAGAAACGGTTGGGAGATTATGATCTTTTCCATCTGTTTGTGTCCTTTCTTGTTGATGGTTTATGAACGTTTTCAATTTTAGATGGAGAAGGATCACAGAGGTGGTAGGGGTAGTGCTAGTCCTCATCGCCTTAGTCCATCTCCTCAATCTGGTTCTAGTACATTGCAGTCCAGAAGCAGACCATCTTCTGCCACCCATTGTAGTCCTCCTCCTACTTTGCGGCATTTATCTCCATCAAGGAGGTTGTCTCCCCCACCCAGTAAGCTAATACCTGCTCCAAGGACTAGTACACCAACACCTAGGAGAATGAGCACAAGTTCATCTGGTGCTATTGCGCCGTCAAGGGTGAGAGGTGCCTCCCCTGTCAAGACTACTCGGGGTAACTCTGCTTCACCTAAAATAAAGGCATGGCAATCTAACATTCCTGGATTTTCCTTGGAGGCACCTCCTAATCTTCGCACCTCACTGGCTGATAGGCCAGCATCATATATCAGAGGCTCCTCACCAGCATCGAGAAATGGGTCGAGATCTCAAAGACAGTCTATGTCCCCAACTGCCTCTAGAAGCGTCAGTTCATCTCATAGTCATGAAAGGGACCAATTTAGCTCCTACAGCAGAGGTTCAGTTGCATCATCTGGTGATGATGAAGTGGACTCGCTACTATCTGTTCCAGTCAGCGGCTCTGCTCGCACATTTCCAAGAAGCATGAGTGCTTCCCCAAATAGTAGAACTGTGGGATTTTCCAAGAAACCTACCAAAACTTTGTCAATTTCTGCTCCCAAAAGATCCTTTGACTTGGCACTTCGGCAAATGGTAAGTGTCTTTCTTGTGTTATCCTACTGTTGATCTATGGATTCTATTATTTATTCAATTGCTTTCAAGCTTTCACTTGTAGATTTTTTTTATACGCAAAATGATTGACTGCTTCTTATAAATTGAAAAGATAATTAGTTTTTCTTTTTTCCTGTTGGATTGTGCATTTCCTTAGGTATCATTGTCTCATTTGCTTCGGAAGTAAAAATATTTGAATTTATACTAGGTAATAATATTCTGTCAATACATTACTGATTTATCAACTTTTTTGGATGGTTTTATTTATTTGTTTGGCAAAATTTAGTTTTTTCTACTTGTATTCTGAATATATACCTTTAATTGAGTTGGTTACATCTTGTACTCTATTATTGGTCAAGAGTAGATGTACAAACATGCATAACACATGTATCCACCTAGGTAGCTACTGAACTACTAGATCTACAGTGATGTGAGGTCATTAATACCATTATGTTGAAGACCTAGTCAGTGTGTTTCTTGCTCATGGTTGAGTAATACTATGCATTTATGCTTTGATGTATTCACCTGTGTCTGATCTGTTGACTCTAGTTGTGAGCTGACAACTTATGGCTACTATGATACCAAAGGAGTGCATGACTTCTGGCTTTATTTCCAAAAAGTCTTTGCCAAAAAAAATATAAATAAATAAAATAAGTTGTCATTGACAATAACAGCCTCCTGACAGATAGGGATTTTAACTATAATTATTTGAAATGAACACATTCATAGTTAGTAGCAGTAGTTGATTATAGTTAAAATGTGGCATCTTCTTCATAATGATAGGCCATAATTGGCGAACTTCTCGTAACTGGTTCTGTTAAATTTATTCACAGATTCTTTTTATAACATATCCCATGTGCAGGAGAAGAAGCCCCCCCCTCAGAACATGTTCAGACCCTTGCTCTCCAGTGTCCCCAGTTCAACATTCTATGTAGGAAAAGTGAGTGCACATCATCGTGCTCTGACATCAAGAAATTCTTCTATCACAACTAGCAGTAATGCCAGTTCTGATCAAGGTACAAGTGGGGCTCTTGACACTGAAGAAAATGAACAAAACCATGATGATGTTACCAGTGGCTTTGGGAAGGGACAATGCCCAACTATGCAGGATGAAGTATTTTCCATGGATCATGCCGATCCTATACATGAAGCAATTGGGAATAGAGCAATTGAGGAATTACCTGACCATCATGATGAGGAAAATGAAGATCGCTCTCGAGTTATTTCTAAATTCGATGCTGACCAACTTGATACCACCCAGGCTACGATATCTTCTGATGTAGTCTTGGATGGAAAATATGAATACTCAGTGGATTTTGGGACTCCAGATATAGAAGTGTGCTCTGGATGCAGTGACAGTTTCCCTTCTAGTGAGTTAGTGAGAGAAGGTGACCTATGGTTCTGCCTGGAATGCAAGAGTTCAAGAATTAATTCAATAGTAACATTTCCAGTGAACACAGTGAAGAAAGGTACGGAAGTTGCAGGAGACTTTGTTCATGATGTTGAGTTTGAATTGCTGGAGGTTTTGGACGAATCTGTCTCAATTCCAGAATCTATGCCAGTTACTTGTGCTGGTGAAACAGAAATGCTCCACCTTGACTCTACTACTAATGACGATCAACTGTCACACAGTGAGCCAAGCAGGGATCATGAAATATTGCAACCCGAGAAGAGGGGGCTTATGGTTGCTGACCAGTGGGAGATTGTAAGATCAGCGAATTTTCACTCAGGCGACCAACAATTAAACCAGTCTGGTGTCTGTTCGACTTCAGAAGGTAAAGGGATAACATTGCTTTTGAAGACATCAAGTAGCAGTAAAGAACATCTTGTGCAAAGCAGGAGTTTCACTGCAAGTAACATTTGTTATGATGATTTCTCCTATTCGAGGGATAGTGTAAATAGTTTGAGAAGCTCTGGCAGACATAGTAATGCATCCATATCATCATCCTCTGTTGATCTGGCGTCTTCCAGACCAACAGAGGCCCGTGTTCATCGGCAATCAAATGGCAAGAAATCTGATTTTGAAAATCACAGATATGAGATTCTTATGAAGCACAAACACTCGATCTCTTCTATTTCTGGTGCATCAGTTCATGGGTCCCAGATCCCAAGTGCAACACCAAGTTGCCTTGGAGATAGTTTTGATCTAGTGTCTTCCAACAAAGATATGGACTTCAGTGAGATAGCATATGCAGAGCCTCTTGAACAATCGCTGGTTTCTGACAACGAAGCTGATAGTGCACACACAGATCTGGAAAGCGGTACTATCTTCAAGGCTGATGTAGAACTATTTAGCAATTTGACAAATGCCCATTCAGGAGATACTTCAACAGAATCAATTATGGCATCTGAAGAGCCAGTATCACTGGAGGGTGGTGAAAACCCAACAAAAGAATCAAGTATTTCAATTGATGAAGTAACAGCTGCTGCACAGTTTCAGATTTCTACTCAGTTGAAAGACGCCATGCAAAGCTCTTGTGCTGGGGTGGATGTCACTGAAATTCCTCATCCGAGTTCTTTGAATGATATATCAGAAATGGAAAATCTGAATGCTGATACTTTATCTCGTGACACGCAATCTGATATTGATTCTACAAAATCAAAAACATTCACAGATGAATTACTGGAGCCTTCTGTATCAATGGAACAGAATGGTGCTGTGACAATGACTACTGAAGACTTTGGCATCTCTGTTCCTATAAATTGTGTCCTTGGTACGTGCAATCTTACATTCTAGATTTTATCTGGTGCTTTATCTTTCTCTTCCCATTTTTTCGCTTCAACTTCTTATATTTTCTGCCAGAGTGATTATATTGATTTTATAAGTCTGCTTGATCTTTGTAAGCTTAAAATTCTTGTATAGTTTAGTATACTTAAACATCAAAATATAATTCACAACACTTGCATATGGTACTAAAATCAATAGAATACAGCATTTGCAGGCCAATCTGGCTTTCTAAATGTGGATGGACAAGAAGGTTTTTCATGTGAATCTGTGCTCATTACCAACCGAGAAACCTATTCTTTATGTTTATTACTGCTAATATTAGTTTTACAGAAGCATTTGCTTAATTTCCACGCTTGTTGCAAGTGTTAGAGAAGCAATAGTGGAGTAGCATTGTCATCACTTTTCAAATGTTGTTGGACTATGAACGACAGAGAATGAAGCTTAGCCCTTATGGACCTACTTTTGTTTTCAAAGTATTACTTTTTCTGCTTTCAATCATTCTCATGTACAGCTCGACGAGCTCGTAGATGACTTCTGGTTTCATCTAATTTCAGTGTTTTTGAGTATCCGCTATTGGATTTAAGTAAAAATGCAGCCCATTAACCTTTTTATCGTACATTTATATATTCTTGTTAAAATATAAGATTACATTATCTTTCGTTGTGTATTTTCGGGGCCTCTAACATCTCTTTTAAATTTCAGAAGAATCTACTGTTCTACTAGAAAACCTTGGTGGAACCAAATCCATAAGCCTGACCCTTGAAGAAGCAACAGATACAATCCTCTTCTGCAGCTCCATTGTCCACAATCTAGCATTCGAAGCTGCTAACATAGCCATAGAGAAGGAGAACTCTTCGGTGGAATTTCTGAGACCGACAATGACCACACTGGTTGGAAAATCCAATTCCGACAGAAGGGACATGCGTTTAAGACCCCTTGGGAAACGCAGCTCCAAGTCCCAGAAAGCTCGTCAAAGAAGATTGGAGAATGACACAAAACCACGGCCAGCCATTGCTGAATCCAAAGAAAAACATTCCCCACACATTGTGAGATCTCCTAGTAAAGGCGACAGCATGCATCCGCCAAAGCTGGAGTCGAAGTGTAACTGCACCATCATGTAAGCTGGATACGGTACCGTGTGGTTTTGCATTGGTAGATCAGTTTCTTTTTTCTTGATTCTAATTGTTTTGCAAGAAGATGGTGATGTTAGAGGCATTCCCTTTTTGTAAAGTTGTCATTTTAATTTGGCCAATAGTAGTGGGGAGGCAAATTGTTAGTTTTTTTTTTTTTTGGTTTTGTTGGTATACGTGATAGAAAAGCAAAGGGTTAAGTAAATTCTTTTTTGTTCTGGTGCTACAGACCAGAATAGAACAGTGTATTCCGACAATTATTCTAGGTGGTTGTAATTGCTTCAGTTATAATTACTCTGAATTTCAATATGGGGTGTGATTTAATTAATTCAATCTAATTCAAATTAATGTTTGCTGCTCTAATCACTGTTGAGGTTCGATTTCGTACAGAAACGAGGCCCAATGAATCGTATAGAAAAATAACAAGAAACAATGCAATATAACTCAAAAATAAGATCTATCAGGGATAACAAATATCAAAATGATGCGAAATAGATGAACAAGAAAAATAAATTGAATGTATTCGAAACGAGAATAAGTATCCGTTAAATATCAATAAAAGCAGGTGCACAATATACTGTAGCAGGTGAAGTAGCTGGAGCAACAGAGTTTCAACTAAGCTAAAATGAGCGTTATAAGTACTGGAGTCAAAAGATGGTAAAATGACGTCGACTCCCCCTAATTATAGATCATAGGGGGATCAAGTACAAGTCTCCTGACGTTCTAAACCCTAATCGCCATGTTTTCCATTTTTCCAAGGGTAGTTGAAGTTGTTTACGTGAAAGTAGGGGGCTATTGCAGTTGTTGGCGCATTTCTCGCAACTGCTAGCTGCAACCTTGACGACCTTAACCAGAGACCTCCAGACGACCTCACTTGAGGAGGTGCACTAGACGACCTCCCCAAGGAGATCTCCTGAGACGATGTTCTACTGTAGGGATTTTCGTTGCTGTGAACCAAATCACAAAATATAAATAAGCCGGACCGTTCATGGATGTTGAAAATAATTATCATTCAATAGAAAAATTATTGATCCCGAAATCAGAGTACAAATACGTGCAGCGGAAGCAATAATTAAAGCACTTGCACTTGTTCAGATAAACAGAGGACAATCAGTTTAGTGTGTAGAAGACTTAAGCTTAGGTCTGTTCTTGTTAAGTCAGTTTCACAGAGTCTCTTCAATACTTGGACAAGTATTGAAGGTTTTAACAATCAGTTTGCGAAACTAAATGAGGCAAGAATATAAGTAAAGCAGTAAAGAACACACGAGATTTATAGTGGTTCAGATCTAAATATCCTACATCCACTCTTCAGACCTAAGGTTTAGATAATTCACTAAGTAAGTACAAACCTCCTTACGATCTATACACAGCCCGTTGGCGCCCCCGTCCTTCGGTCAACTGTGGCACTCACCTAAGAACTCCTTGCAGACTTAGTCTTCAGGTTGAAGTGAGGACGACACTGTAGGATTTGAGTCTACAATAGACAACGTGAGTTATCATTTAATTTTTTTAGCCGTTTGGATCGTTATTAGGATATCAAAAACAAAAAAAAGATTGAATAAATCAGGCTCACCCTATGCATGCTCCTAATATTTAATTGCAAAGGATGGATCTAAAGAATACGTGGACTCCAACGACTGATCTACAGATCTAGATCGAAGATGGCAACAATGGAGTAGATCTGGATGTGGGATCGATCCAAGCTATCTTGTTCCAACAGATTTGATCTGTTCCCTTGCTCCTCGGAAATCTGATGAGGATACACTAGCGAGTTGAATAAAAAATTCGGAGGAATCAATCACTTCCTCCCAATGAAACAATCGTCGCCCATCTCTCTCTTCTCACATAGTTGTGTGTGTAGATCTGATAGAGAGAGGGCTTTTATAGTGCTAGGGTTTACAAAACCCTAACCCTAATGGGCTCTGAGCAGATTGTGGGCTAGACCAGGGACCAAATGCAAATAATAAAGTGGGTCCTCTTTATTAATTAATTCCATGTTCAACCTAGAACATAATTAATTAATAAAATATTGTTTTAACCTTCACCACGGTAACAATGCTGACTCACCCCTTTATTACCATGTAATTTGGAACGGGTTGCATTAAACTTGAATGATCCACATATTTAAGGTTCCGGACATTCATTAATTAATTTGGCTTATGGCATTCATTAATTAATTGGGAACATACTACTTCACCAATATCTTAGGCATGTTTGGCTTCATCTCAGGTTTATTCAGTTTAGAAACTGAATTCTTTTTAGGTTTGGGAACTAAGTTCAGTTTGAGAACTGACTTTTTTCCTTTAATCTGATATGTCAAACTGGAGTTTTGAGCTACTCCTTTGCCTAACAACTTAACTTCGAAACTAGAATTTCCTTTAAAATGATGATCATTGAGTTTTCTAGTTTCAAAAATTGATGCATGATTGCTCGAAATATTTTTAGTAAAATCGATCCCTGACTTGTTAGACGGATCACTTTGAGCTTTCAATGCTTCCTCAGTTTTGCTAGCTGATAAGTAAGGATTTTCACAAACTTATCTGATTGTTCTTTGACTAATTGTGTGATGTTCAAATTGTTTTTAGTGTCTTTTTTGTGCATGAATTGGCTTTTGTACTTGTAATGTCGTGTTTGATGAATCATGCAGGTTTTTGGTCGAAAACAGAGAAGAGTCGGATTCCCAGTTTCAGGTCCATGTCGATCGACGGGGATGCCTCGTCGATCGACGAGGAAATTGGAGGAGCAGCGATCAACGAAGGAAAAGGAGAAGGTCGACGGAAGCATTAAAGCCCATGTCGATCGACGAGGGTGTTTCATCAGCGTTGATCGACGTTTTTCTCCCATGATCGACGCTCACGCGGGATTCCTAATCTGAGTTTGCTTTGAACATAAAGACATATCTAATCCTAGATACTGTTTGATACATCTTTCACTATTATAAATAGCCATGTGTAAATTCGTATTTAGGGTGGAAAATTTTAGAGCAATTAAGAGATTTTAGTATTGAAGATTTTTAGGAGATTTCTGAAGTTTTAGAGTTTTTATGTTTGAAGACAGAGTTCTGTGGGAAGACAATCAGACCAAAGTTTTTATGCAATTCAGGTTTTATTTTTCTATGATGAATTTATTCTGAATATGTGTAACTAATCTCTTCCTCAGATTCTAGGGTTTCGAACTATCAATGTATGCATGTTTTGATTAATTGAATTATTTTTCCTTTCCCTTCGTAGTTTGTGAAATATGGGTTTATTCATAATCTTGAGTTTGCTGGTCACATCTTAGGATTAATTAGTTGATTACTTGAGACGTAACTGTAATAGTTTTCAATGGAAAGAGATTTTCACAATATAATCTGATTTCTTGTTGTAACTGAAGGAGATTGATTCTAGGAATAAATCTGTAGATCTTTAGAGTTAGTTGATTTATCTTGAGACCGAGCGGAGGTAGGTAATTAATTAATCTACTTTATGAATTGTCAAACAAAGAAGTTCATAATACCTTTTGGATGTTTCACTACGAAGAGGAATTAAATTGGGAAATAATCAATTTATTCATCTATGTCATACTTGATAGGTAGATGTCCTTGGAATCTGTACTTCCCATAATCGTTTTCATCAAAAGTAATTTAGTTTTCTGTCTTAATTTTAATTAGCAAGTATTGAGATTTTCAAAATAACCGAAACCCAAAAATTTGATTTTCCCTAACCAGAGTTTTGAGAACTAATGTTTTAGTACTTAGGATTTTTCGTTACTTCTTTCCCTGTGGGATCGATAATTTTCATTTGTTGCTATATTATTAGATCTGCTAAGTCGCTTGTGAAATAATTTATCGATCAAATTTTGGCGCCGTTACCGGGGAAAGAATAGAATTAATCTTACTATTAAAACTGTGATGAAAATACTGATTTAGGGTGTAATTTTTGTATTTTTCATCGTTCACGTTGATCGACGTGCTTTCTCGTCGATCGACGTACTTTCTCGTCGATCGACGTGTTTGTCAGTACCCTGTCGATCGACGCTTTTGTTTGTCGATCGACGCCTTTGTATTTTCTGATTTTCAAATTTTCAAATTCCAGTTCGTTTCGTACCTTCTTTTGCTGTACAGGTAGTGTATGAGTACAAGAGCTAGAGGAAAGGACCCGCTTTATTACTACCCGGACATTGAAGCCACTTGCAGAAAGATCCGAAAGAATAAGTGTGCTCAGGAAAGCTCGAGTAATCAAACAATGGAAGATAACGTACCACCGTCAGTTATTCAACCGCCCCCACCAGTGCTAACTGCAGAGGAGCAAGCTGTGCTTCTCCAAGAAGTTCAAGCTATGAGGGCACAGATCCAATAGTTCAACCTGGAGAGAGACCTCGAGAGGAATAATCCGAATGGAAGGGATGTTTGCCATAACCCACTGTTCGATAACAATCTCGATAATGGAGAGGATGACGACCCGAATCCACCAGAGGAATCTGATGATGAGGAAGAAGAGGAGGCCATGTAGAACCGATACAAACCTCGATTCAAGGAGACAGACTTCAGGATTGGCATCAATGCCAACAATTTTGAGCTGAAGACTGGATTGGTGCAGACGGTGCAACAAAATCAATTCGGAGGAAGAGCCACTGAGGATCCTTACGCACATCTGGATAAGTTCCTTAAGCTCTGCAATACTGTCAAAATCGGAGGGGTCAGCAAGAGTGCCATCCGAATGCGTCTGTTCGCATTTTATCTGAGGGATAAGGCACAATCTTGGTTTACTGCACTAGACAAGGGAAGTATCAACACACGGACTGAATTGAGGAATGAGTTTCTGGAAAACTTCTTCCCACCAAATGTCATCAGGCAGAGAAGGAAAGAAATCATCAGGTTCGCTCAAAGACCCGATGAAAGCTTCAGTGAAACGTGGGAGCGATTCAAAGAGCTACTGAGGTCTTGCCCCGGACATGGTTTTCCGCCAGGAGAACAAGCAGAAGCATTCTATGAGGGACTCAATGAGAAGACCGTCAAGTTGGTGGACACCACATTAGGAGACACCATCATGACAAAGAGCGGAAAGAAAGCCATGGAATTCTTCCAAAAGATGGCCAACAACACTCAACGGTGGTCCTCCAATCGAACTAGGCCTGTGAAAGCAGTCGAAAAAGTGGTGGAAAAAGTTGCCGAACAACCTGATTTGGCAACCTTCGTTGAAAAAGCTAAAGGAAGAGTTTGCTACACTGAAGCAAGAGAAAACTGTCGCTGCAGTTGAGACGGTGCAAGTTTGATAACTGTAGAAACAACGAGCAAATAATAATTTTTACACCCAAGGGTGGTCGATCCCACAGGGAATGTGCAATGAAAAATCCAAAGTACTAGTATAATTTCTAGGACATAGAAGTTTGAGGAAATAGAAAAGGGTTTTGTTTTGAAATTAAAGATGACAAGTGCAGAAAAATAAAGGGTTTTGAAAACAATTAAAGGAAAGCACAGATCCTAGGGCAGATAATGTAATCATCAACATGCAAATATCAATCAACTCAGCAATGGGGAAAACATAGATTTTTGTGGATTAAATTCCTTGGTTAGACAATTAAATCCTAGATTATTAATTAGTGACTATCTTCTCTCGGTCTCAAGAACACCAAATTAATCAATCTCAATAATTATCTAATTAATTCCTATGCAAGTTTCTTCCTTTTGAGACAGAAAACAAACACAATTAATTCTCTCTTCCTATTAATAATTTTCATCTCTCGATCCATCAATTAGTAACTATAAACCTAGATCTCAATTCACCTCTCGGTCCTTCTTTTAATCTAGATTATAAAATTAAATCAGAGAATTAATCCATGCTATATGAGTTGATATCAATTAGACATGCATCAGAAAAGAAATCATAACCTTAGAACCTGTTTAGGGTTCTAGCCACAAAATATGACTAGAATTAAAGCAAACATATTATTAAAGAACTTACAAATAAAGAGGAACCTTGAATGTCTTGTAACAACTCCAAAGCTCAATTATTCTAAGTGTAATAATGCATAAAAGATGTCTCAAATTCGTGCCTGAGAGTTCATATTTATAGAGGGGGAAAAAGACCTAATTTGAGTATTGGGTCAAAATAGCAAAAATTGCCAAAACAGGCCAAAAATAGCCTTCTCGGACCTCTGTGTCGATCGACAGGCAGGCTGTCGATCGACACAACCATCCAGTCAAAATCCTGGCTGAAGTTTGTGATGTTTCTGAAATTTTGACCTCTGTTTCGATCGACAGGGAGGATTTCGATCGACAGGAATCCTGTCGGTCGACACGAATCCTGTCTCTCGATACAAATCCATATGTCTGCGCGGTCTCACGGTTTTGGCCATAACTTCCTCTCCCAAACTCTGATTGACCCGATTCTAGTTGCGTTGGAAAGCTAATTCAAAGATCTTTCCATGGATGTGCTCCATTAGCCTAGATTCCATCTGTGGAAGAAGTCGTTACTGTTCCTTTGAACATCATCTGCTTTTGGTACGGGTTTCCAATGAATTTGGCCTAAAACCTGCAAAAATCACCCATCAAAGGCATAACACCCTCTAAAATAGACTCATGCACAGAAATAAGTAAAAACATAACATAAATCACTTGAAACAATGGAGAAAAATATAGATAAGTGAGTATAAATGTGAGCTTATCAAAGTTCCACCTGATGGCGAGGGTGCCGAAGTAAACTTCATTCAAAGGGGCGGTTATCAAAACAACTACCGAGGAGGATATCAGCAACACAATCAGCAGCATAACCAGCCTTGCACTTATAATCATGCGAGGAATCACCCTGGATTTTCCTACGCAAACCCTCAAGCCGCGGAGCAGCCACCACCGGGATTTGCCGTGCAAGACGGGACAGTTGTGGAGAAGAAAAAGCCAAATCTCGAGGAGATTTTGGCTAAATTCATGGAAGGCTCCACTGATACAGTAGCCAAGCTAAAGCAAGAAATCTCGGGGGTGAATACTAAGGTTGACCAGATGCAGAAGCATGTGCAGATCATTGAGAACCAAGTCAGTCAGATTGTCGACGCCCTTGGAACCAAACATAAGCCGGGACACCTTCCGAGCAACACTCAGGTCAACCCCAAAAACCAGAATCAGAGGAACCAAGTGAACGCCATAACTCTGAGAGGGGGAAAATCCTATGAAGGGCCAACGCATGCAGGGAAAGATACCAGGGAGGAAGGAGAAGCCGAGCAGAACGAAGAAGCCGTCGAACACGAGATCCCGTCGACCGACGCAGGGTCTCCGTCGATCGACGTAGCTCCTGAGGCCATGTAGATCAACGTCAGCCCCTGTTCCACCTCTAAAGAAATCGCCTCTGCCGTATCCGCAGCGGTTTGCCAAGACAAAGATGAACGAGAGGTATGCACGATTCTCGGAAACAATGAAGAAGGTGCATATCAACATTCCATTGGTCGAAGCCCTGCAAGAGATGCCCGGATACATAAAGTTTCTGAAAGATATGGTCTCTCAGAAAAGACCCTTCTTGGAGCATGAGATGGTCAATCTGTTCGAAGAATACAGCGCCATTATTCAAAAGAGGATGCCGATCAAAAGGGAGGACCCGGGCTCCTTCACAATCTCTTGTGTGATCGGAGGAGAAACCTTTGGGAAACATCAAGCCCACTACAATCTCACTTCAGATGGTCGATCGATCAGTTTCCTACCCGAAAGGCATCGTGGAAGATGTGCTGTGTGAAGGTAAAAGATTTCATCATTCCAGCCGATTTCTTGGTGCTAGACATGAAAGAAGATCGGAACATTCCTCTGATCCTTGGAAGGCCATTCCTGAAAACCGGAGGGGCATTGATCGATATTCGAGACGGAAAACTGACATTCCAAGTGAACAACGAGTCAGTCACGTTCTTAATCTACAAGGCAATGCAGGCACAATGAAGGAAGCTATCAAGAAGAATGCCACATGATTAACTGCTTCAGCCCGGTAATGTCTTCTCCCTTCGCCTCTCTCAAAAGTGAACCAGATTTTCTGGAAAACTGCCTGCAACATTCGCTGTTCTCGTCAACAAATCTGGATGAGGTAGAAGAAGGGATCCTGGATCTGGTTGTAGAGCTGGATGTGTTCGAGGAGATAACTCGAGAAAAAGAAACCAAGAGAGAACCGCTGCCTAAGCACTACCGTCAGAACCAGCCGGAAGGAGACAGGGGGAGGAACAAGTCGATCGACACTACTGTCTCGTCGATTGACGCCCCTTCAAAGACCACGTCGATCGATGGGACCTCTCCATCGATCGACGCTGACCTTGGAAAGCTGATTTTCGACTCCGATCCACCACTTCTAGAACTCAAGACGCTTCCGGCACATCTCAGGTATGCATTTCTGGGTTCTGATGACACTTACCCTGTTATTGTTTCTGCCTATCTTACACAGGGGGAGTTGGACAAACTGCTACGAGTCCTACGGAAATATAAGTCCGCCATCGGATGGACTTTGGGAGATATCAAGGGGATCAACCTTTCGCTGTGCATGCATAAGATCATCCTTGAAGAGGACGCCAAACCAAAGAGACAAGCACAACGACGACTGAATCCCATCATGCAAGAAGCCGTAAAGAAGGAGGTTCTCAAACTCCTTGATTATGACATGATTTACCCTATTTCCGACAAGAAGTGGGTGAGCCCTACACAAGTAGTAGCCAAGAAAGGGGGGATGCAGATAGTGAAGAATGATGATGGATAAGAAGTGGCGACAAGACCGATCACGGGATGGCAATTTTGCATTGACTACCGTGCTTAGAACACCGCCACGTGCAAGGATCACTTTTCTCTTCCCTTCATTGATCAAATGCTCGATAGATTATTTGGTTACCATTTTTATTGTTTTCTTGATGGTTACTCAGGGTATAACCAGATAGATGTGGCACCTGAAGATCAACACAAGACAACATTCACATGTCCATACGGAGTATTCGCCTACCGTCGGATGCCCTTCGGACTATGCAATACACCGGCTACCTTCCAGAGATGCATGATGGCAATCTTTCACGACTTGATCGAAGATGTCATGGAGGTGTTATGGATGATTTCTTTGTTTTTGGTAGCTCATTCGATGTTTGTTTGTAGAATCTAGCTACTGTACTTGAGAGATGCACCGAGACTAACCTGTGCCTCAATTGGGAGAAATGTCACTTCATGGTGCGAGAGGGGATTGTGTTGGGACATCGAGTATCAGCTGAAGGACTTGAGGTAGACCGAGCCAAAGAGATAGCCATTGAGAAGATGCCACCGCCAACAAATATCAAAGTCGTCCGAAGTTTCCTAGGCCATGCCAGATTCTATAGGAGGTTCATCAAAGACTTCTCAAAGATATCTCAGCCCTTGTGCAACCTGCTGAAGAAGGATGTTTCCTTCGCTTTGATGATGAGTGCGTAAAGGCATTTGAGAGACTGAAAGAGGCACTGGTGACTGCGCCGGTCTTGACCGCGCCTGATTGGGATGAACCCTTCACATTGATGTGCGATGCCAACGACTATGCTGTTGGGGCAGTCTTGGGACAACTAAAAGGAAGGCTCTTCCATGTGATTCACTATGCCAGCAAAAGCATGAATCCGGCGCAATGCAACTACACCACCACGAAGAAAGAAATGCTCGCGGTCGTGTATGCCTTCGACAAGTCCCAGCCTTATCTTATAGGCTCAAAGACGATTGTCTACACCAACCATGCAGCCATCAGATACTTGTTCGCAAAGCAAGATGCCAAGCCAAGACTAATCTAGTGGATACTGTTGCTGCAGGAGTTTGACTTGGAGATCAAGGACAGAAAAGGGAGCGAGAACGTGATCACCGACCACTTGTTAAGACTCGAGCCACCGATCGAAGGAGATGATCAGTAGATGACAATCCAAGAGACATTCCCCGACGAACAGATCTACGCCATGAGGGATTTGAAAGAGATGTACGAGCCCAAAACTCCATGGTATGCAGACTTCGCCAACTACTTGGTTGGCGGTGTACTTCCTCCAGACTCTTCTCCATATGGAAAGAAGAAGTTTCTGCACGATGTCAGATTCTACTATTCGGAGGATCCCTATTTGTGGCGTAGATGTGTTGATGGCGTCATCCGCCGCTGTGTGCCCCAGTCCGAGTGGCAACAAATCTTCGAAGCCTGCCATTCATCTCCTAGTGGAGGCCATCATTCAACCAACCGGACGGCATTCAAAATTCTCGCCAGCGGGTTCTATTGGCCATCTATCTACGAGATCTATCATGGATGGATTACGAGTTGTGATCGCTGCCAAAGTACCGACAATATCTTGCAGAGGGATGAGATGCCACAGACGCCGGTTATTGAAGTCGAGATCTTTGATGTTTGGGGGATCGACTTCATGGGACCTTTTCCGCTATCCCAGGGGTTCTCATACATTCTTCTGGTAGTGAACTGCGTGTTGCGATGGGTTGAGGCCGTTCCAACGGTCACAAACGACTCCAAAGTGGTCATCAAGTTCCTGCAAAAGCTCATAACGATATTTGGGACACCAAGAGCCTTGGTAAGCGATGGGGGATCCCACTTTTGCAACAAATGGCTGACCACTCTTCTTGCGAGGTACGGAGTCAAACACCGAGTCACCACTCCATATCACCCTCAAGGGAATGGGCTGACAGAGTTGTCCAACCGAGAAATCAATCAAATTCTGGAAAAGACGGTGAAGCAAAGAACAGATTGGGCGGCAGTACTTGATGATGCATTATGGGCATACCGCACCGCCTAGAAAACACCCATTGGGACGTCACCGTACCAGCTGATTTTTGGGAAGTCCTGTCACCTTCCAGTGGAGATGGAGCACAAGGCTTGGAGAGCAGTGAAAGAACTGAACCTGGATTGGAGGGACAGCCGCAGAAGAGCGAGCCATGGCATTGAATGAGCTTGAAGATTTTCGGGATGAAGCTTATGAGAACAATGTCATCTACAAGAATCGAGCGAAGAGATTCCACGATAAGAGGATTCGGTCACATGTGTTCCATTCCGGTGATAAAGTTCTCCTCTTCAAATCCCGTCTTCGATTTATGCCCGAAAAGTTGCAGTCAAAGTGGGCCGGACCATACACCGTGATCTGTCAATTCATGAACGGTGTAGTTGAGTTAGCCGGCCAAGATGAGAAGAACTTCAAGGTGAACGGGCAGAACCTGAAACCATACTACACCCCACTTCAAGTCGAAGCGGTGGAAAAGTATTACTTGAATTGACAGGTATTGTCGAGCTAGTGACATAAAACCAAGCACTGGTTGGGAGGTAACCCAATAATTTACTACTTTCTTTATTTCTGTTATTTTAAATTCAGTCGAGTCGAGTCATTTGAGTTTCGTACTTTCAGAATTTTTTTGAATTTTGTCGGGTCCAGTCATTTGTCGGGGCCATGTCGATCACTACCTTTTGGCATCGACTGATGTGTGTTTCTGGTCTTTGTCGATCAATGCCATTCTTCGTCAATCGACGAGGAAGTTTTTGGCCACGTCGATCGATGGGCTGCCTCGTCGATCGACACGAACAAGGGTTTAAAACCCAAAAGCCCTCATTCTTTCCCTCACAAACACACACGCACGATTTCTCTCCTCTCCCAAAACACTCCTCGAATTTTTTCTCTCCAAATTCATCGCCACAATCCACGGTATGTATCCTAAACCTCTCATCTTCGATTATTTCATATGCTTTGAAGGATTTGAGCATGATTTTTTATGAAATTGAACTTGGAGCCCTTGTTTCCATTTTTTTTCATTCTTGTCGATTTTGTTGCTATTCATGATGATTATTCGATATGGTTAGTCGTTTTAGTCGATACACTTGCTTATCATGGATTTGTTACTTTGATTTCATTGAATTTGACGAACATGAGTTTGAGGGATAATTCTTGTTGGTGGTGTTGCTCTTGTCATGTTGCTTTGGGGTAAAATTCTTTCAAATTTGGATGCAATATGCTAGGATAGTAGTTGAATTGCGTGAATTTCGAATCAATTTTGCATGGGTAGATACATTTTGTGGATAATTGCACATTTTGTCATATTGATGTTTGGGAAAATTTTGTGAAGTGATTCATGAGTTTTGACATTTTTCCTGCTAACCTTGCAGTTTATCATGGAGTTTCGCCCAACATTTGCAAACAAAGTTTATGAGAGACGCTTCAGAAAACTCTCAAGTGACGAGTTCACCGTCCGGCAGACACTCTACCCATGCCCAACGACAATGGAAAGGCTGGTAATTCAAGCTGATGTGGAGGCTCTCCTGGAGAGAGTAGATTGGAGTGCCTGGATGACAGAGCGGTGGCCCACGTACCCATCGCTTGTCCTGGAGTTTCTGGCCTCACTCCATGTCTATGAGGTTCAGCCGGAGTCAGAGCCTACCACCATAGCCTTCCGACTTCTGAACGAGCACTACGAGATGCCAAGGGACAAGCTTGAAGAAATTTGAGGAGTCTGAAAAAGGGGAGACGGTTTTCTTCCCCCTAGTTTTGACATTGCCCGCTTCTAGAGCCAAATAGCAGCCGATGCTAAAGAGGATTCGCGGGAATTTGACTCAGGGAACTTGAAGGCTTCCTCCATTGACAACCCAGTCTTCCGGTATCTCTAGAGATGCATGGGGTGTCCATCACTGGCAGACACGAGAGCGGCAAGGCGAGAGTTGGGGAGTTGTATGCCCTCTACTGTATGCTGACGGGAGAGGAATTTAGCTTCGCGGCATTGGTCATGGACCATTGGAGGCATCAGATCAAGGCCTCCAAAGGCAACATTTGGAGCAGGGGATTGATCACCCTGATTGCGGAGCATGTGGGCATTGACTTGACCCAGATTGAGGCGCTCAAGGACAACAACCGAGGCCTTGGCACCGGGGTTTTGGTGAAGATGGTGATGCTTTCACCTCGGGAGTCAGGGTGGTCCCTGCGGATGTCCAATGGGGATAGGTTTCCACTTCCACAGAGGGACCTCACTCACGTCACTGATTATCACTTCCGTGATAATTGGTTGATGAGCACACCCGCCCATTTGAGGCTCATGGTCGGAGCACATGGAGGACCCGGTACCTCCAGACTTCGTCACCGCCCGCTGACTCGGCCGGACCAGCGACCGCCACAGACTCCCCCAGCCGAGCCCGAGGATGAGGAGCCAGAGGATGAGAGGCATGATGGAGGAGGGGGGCACATTCCTGATCAGACCGGTGGATATTTGTTTGGCCACTTCGCGGGAGAGTCTTCATCTTCCGAGGTGGATCTTGCGATGATCGACCAGTTCATGCAGCAGCAGGCTGCTTTGCATTCAGAGGAGCATACCCGGCAGGCGGAGTTTCGCCAGCACGTGACCATGAGGCTCAACAACCTTGACATGCAGATGCAGCGCCTCCTCTTGAACACCGAGCCCGACTGTGTCTATCTCCGATGCCAGAGAGAGCACCAGGACCGCCGGAGGCGACTACCCGTGTGGCCATCTCCCGATGTTGAGATGGAGGATCCTACGGAGGAGGAATGAGGTACCGTTTCCTTTTTCCTTACCTGACTTTCAAACTTGTCCACTCCTTCGAGTGAAACAAGTTTGGGGGGGTGAGGATTGGAAAAGGGAAACATTTGTTTTTTTTAATTTTTTTGCTTTATTTTAATTTTTCGTTGTTTCGTTGTTTTTCTGTTTTTGTTTTTCATTTTTTGTTTTTTCTGAACCATCACCATCCTTGTTCTTTTGCTTCAGTGTGAACAATTGCTCTCTGCAAGGTTTTTCACTCAAAATTAGTATTTTTGAATTCTTGATTTGTGGTACTTGTTCTGTGTTGAATAAGTGTTGAACTCTTGATTTGTGGTACTTGTTCTGAGTTGAATAGTCTTGAGCATTGTTTTAGGAGCTTTTGAACATAGAGCAGTCAGAACTACTTTTGATTATATTGGTGTTTGAATTGATTACTTGTCTTTCCTTGAAATTGAATTGTTGATTGTTAATAGAGATATTTGCTAATTAAGAATGATAATCTGTGTGATAGAGTAGCCGATGTTAGGAGCTGTTTTACTTGATAAGTTGATATTTGAAGTATAGATTTTTGCATGATAACTGTTCGGAATTTGGGTAATTATTGAGGAGTAACGCAAATTTCTACCCTGTGAGAAAATTGTGCCATCTTTTCGTTTGATGAGTGACAAGGTTATTAGATTTACTTCCTAGAATTTGACGAATTTCTCTCTTGAGGTTGCATTAAGTGTGGTAATAGGGTGAAAATAATTTTAGGCATGTTCTTTCGTAGCCCATCTCCCATACACTAACCTTTAATTGCCACTTGTAGCCCATTTGAGCCTTGAAAATTTTTCTTTCTTTGATTAGGAGGGTTGATGGACAAGAAATTGTGATTCATTGGATGGTGTGAGTTATGGGATTGTGATGTGAGGTTGTGTGCAAAAATAGGGGTTCCTGTGGGTAAATTAAGAAAAAAAGTGAACATTGGTGAAAAAGAATGAAAAGAGAAGAGAAAGAGAAAGTTTGAGAAGAAAAACTTCATATGTGTAGTTCACAAAAGTCAAAATAAAGCTTAGAACCCTGAAAATTACAAAAGAAAAGGAACAAGATTGTGTGTTAAAAGAACAGAAATCATGTGGGCAAGATATGCTAAAGACTTGGTGTTTGAATGTAATATTTTGAGTCACTTAGCCAAAAATATCCTACCTCTTAGGTAAGCCACATTACAACCAAATCAAGACCTTTCTGATTCCCTGAAAAACCACACTAACAAGCTGTGGAGAGATGAGAAATTTGTCAAACCTATGGTGAGGTAAACTAAAACTTTGAATGAGTGAATTTCAAGCCCTTTACTTGATTGAGCGATGAGTGCAAACACTGCCCGGTAAGGTTCCTCCTCAATAATTTAACAATGAGAATGTGTTTGGATTGCATGATTTATGTGAATAAGTGATACATAGATTGCGAAAGAAGCTTGTGAGGCATTGCACACTTGTATCTGTATTTGATTAGATTTCTTTCCTGTGAATTGATCGAGGACGATCAATGGTTTAAGTTTGGGGGAGTTGATAAGTTAGGATTTTCACCAACTTATCTGATTGTTCTTTGACTAATTGTGTGATGTTCAGATTGTTTTTAGTGTCTTTTTCGTGCATGAATTGGCTTTTGTACTTGTAATGTCGTGTTTGATGAATCATGCAGGTTTTTGGTTGAAAATAGAGAAGAGTCGGATTCCCAGTTTCAAGTCCAAGTCGATCGACGGGGATGCCTCGTCGATCGATGAGGAAATTGGAGAAGCAGCGATCGACGAAGGAGAAGGAGAAGGTCGACGGAAGCAACAAATAAGAATTTGAGAGCACACGAACACAACAGTGTTGTACAGAGAAAGACAAACACGCGGTGTTAAAGTACAAAGGAATAACAACCAGAACAATGTTCAAAGTATGAATGAATAACAAACAAAACAGTGTTAGAGCCGAGTCGAGGAGTCCTCTTCCCGCAAGACAATTACGCCACCGTAGTGCTTGGATTCAGGCGTGTTGTCCCCAAAGGTAAAACGGCTATGTCTCGGTTGAAGCAGCACCACAATCAAACGAGCTCCGGCAAACTGAACGGAGTTTGGACTGAATTGACCGGTGATGTTGGACAATTTTCAGAGAGATTTTTTGGCAGAGTGTTTGCAGCTGAGAGCTAAAAATATGCAATATATGTATGCACCTAGAGATACCTATTTATAGGCTTCAACTCATGAGGGAGCATGTCTGCCATTTATGGCATGACAACCGTTACAGACTCAAACATGAAGTCTGACAACAGTTACAGACTCAGACATGAAGTCTGACAACAGTTACTAACTCAGACATGAATCTGACAACAGTTACAAACTCAGACATGAAGTCTGACAACAGTTATAAAGTCAAACATCGAGTCTGACACCATTACACTCTCAAACATCAAGTCTGAGACGTTACAACCTCAACAGTTACACTCTCAGACATCAAGTCTAAGCAGTCATAACCTCAGACATTAAGTCTGGACAGTTACATGTTGAAGTTAACGATTGACATTATGGTGTTGACCGTAACGGTCCAGAATTTAAAACATGTGACAAAAACCGTCCAGAATTCAAAACATATATGCTGACTCATCAGCCACGTAATAGGAACTTAACTAAACGAAGTCAAGTCCATGTTCAACATTCTGGTGTTCGACAAGATCCAACAACAAGTCCAACACCCTTGTGTTTAACAGGTCCAACACTCTCGTGTTAGTCGTCCAAAAAGTTAAGGACATCGTATATATGTTAAACCATTCCATACCCCATAATGTTCCAACTGTTGATTTAATTTCTCACTCACCGAAATTCGGATTTGTTTACACAAGTAAATCCCGAATTTCCAACAATAAGTTCTTCAAAATCTTCAGTTATTCACCTTTACTATTCCATACTATTCAAAGACCACCATACCAGCATAGAGGCGATCTCCGGAGAGTGAATCTAACGATTGAAGAAGTGCTGCTTGGTGTCGTTTAGGTTGGTTAGTAAGCATTATAATCAAATTTATTCTAAGGAGTGAACTTAGAATAAATTTGAGTCTTTTGTTGTCTTTGATTTCCTTTGTAAAACTCAGTTTTATTTTAGTGAAATCACTTTCGCCATGAGGCACTCTGGGGTTTTGCAATAAATCCCAGAACATATTTTTAAATCCGCTGTGTATCTTATTCTGAGTTAATATGTTAAACTTTTTTGTATCTTTAACACTAACATGGTCCTATTAAACTTTGGCACCACTTTAACATATCCGTGTTTCTGATTTTTCATAGTGTTATATATCTGGTGAGTTTCTCACCAGTTACAGAAATAAACGATGGTTACTTTGTCTACTAACATTTTCATATTACATTAGTAAATTCGGGCACATAATTATTACACTTCTGCTTCTCCGAGCTAAGTATTGACCTTCGTGATCTTCAAAGGTTCGTTGGCTATCATTTCGGCCATCACTGGGTGGCTGTTCTTCAACATGAGAAGAGATATTTTCTTCCATGCATTGTACTTCTCGGCAGAATACTTGGGAAGCTTTACAATGTTCATCATCTTTAAGTACCTGAGCTAAATCAACAAGAATCAGAAAGAAACATGTGTAAGGAAAATGGATCCGGTCTTAAGCGACTCAACAACGACTAGCCTGTAAGGACTGACCGGCGCTGATACCACTTGTTGGTCCCAAAATCACAGATGTTTTGTATGCAGTGGAAGTTTAAAATTAAATTGCACTTCTGAAAGCTGAATCTCAGTTTCAGTTTTTGAAAAACTCATTTTAGCTCATAGTAAGTTTTAAGTTTCGGTTTCAAGTATACACTTCAATACTTCGAAAGTATTGAAGATTTCAAATAAGTATAAAAACTTAAAAGAAACAGTAAACGACTCAGGATATTTTACAGTGGTTCGGAGCCTTAAGTCCTATGTCCACTTTTTGGAATTTAATCCAAGAATTCACTAATGATTAGATTACAAGCCTTCTCACGATCTATAGCTAGCCCGTTGGAAGCCAATATCCTTCGGCCTGCTAGCGCACTCGCCCAGAAACTCCTTGTTGTTTGCTTCCTTCTTTAGTCGTGAAGTGAAGACGCACCTCACAACATTCAAACTGGATGTTGGATGTTTATTGTTATTCGAAGAACGAGGTTGGTTGGCAATCGCTCGTCGGAGTAAGAGTTTCGGACCGGAAATTGACTGTTGCGTTTGTTACTTCAAAAGTAATAAACACTAAATAGGTAGATTAAGCTTGGAAAGCTTCAACCTCATGTACTTAGATAGATCAACGGAATGATTAGCTTGAGCAAAGATGCTAAGCCTCGTGTTCAGGCACGGAGTGTTCAGAGAACTTTTAAGTTTTCACTATGACAGAGTTTTTGCTTAGCTTCTCATGTGATTCAGGTGTTATTCTCTGAAGTGGCTATCTCTTATTTATAGGCAGCTTGGTCGTTGATTTGGATTATGTCCGTAAGACACAAAGATTCAGCCGTTAGAGACAAATGGAATGTCGTCCAATCATCGCCCATTGTTTATCTGCTGTAGTAGCCTGCTCTCTGCTCTGCTCTGCTCTGAACTGCTTTTGATTGTGGTAGTGTACTTTTCACCTGCTTTAGACTCAGTTTCAGTGCCAGGAATCTTAAGTTTAAGTTCCTCGTACTGATTTTTTGATCGACACTTTAAGGAATCTTCGATATAACTTTGAGCTCCACTCGGATTTCTTTTGTCTTCTTGAATTTCACGCGCTCTTCAACTTCTGAAACTGAAAACTTAAATTCTCATGATTTCAAGTTTTAAGTTTCGTGTAACGCCCCCATCTGACCTTCCCAATATGAGGCCATGTTACATTGATGATTCAGGTTTTGATAAGCATTCCCAAAATATTTAAATAAAAAGAAGACTTAAATTCAAATAAAAGATAGTTTAACAGTAGCAACAATTCCTTCGAGTCAGTTAACAAAACATAATATCAGTCAAACAAACATTCAAACGAGGGAAGGGGTTTTCAGAGAGCGGTGCAGCAGTGTGTGTAGCGTGATGGTGACATGTATATGAAGATACATGTCACAGGATCCATAAACATTTCAAAAGCTACTCCTTCTTCACCAACTTACACGCCGCTACTCCCATCCTTGCTGCTTAACCTGCACATTTTAGAAATAACGCGAGGGGCTGAGTACTTCCGTACCCAATGAGAAACAATGCCAGGAAACATATATTATATAAGAAACATGCTATGCAACTCACAAAGCTAAACGCGGGGTTTTGTTGAAAAGAACCGTGTTAGCCAAAACATTTTATTTTGCGCGCGTTATTTTAGGTGTTATCATATCTGTTTCAGTATCATTTAACTTTGACACACGGTCGATCTAATTCATAAATTCATCATAAGGTTCGCTCGCCTTAGATGTTGGGTTCGCTCACCCTTTCATTTCACATATAATTCATTCTAAGGTTCGCTCGCCTTAGATATTTGGGCTCGCTCACCCCTTCTTTTCACATATATTTTATCATAAGGTTCGCTCGCCTTAGATGTTTGGGCTCGCTCACCCTTCCTTTCATGGATTAACAAGGTTAGCGCAAGCAACTAGCAGATGTTGGTTCTTATCTCTTAGTCAATCTCTCTGTTGATGGGAATCAACCAGAGGAACATATATGGAACATAAACCAAGCATAGCAGTTTCATTTTAAGAACAAAACAGTTTTCACATATTTTTGAAAAGTAAAAACAAAAAAAACACGCATTTTGAGTTTTTTTACTGAAATAGTTTCCCACCTCGTTCTTTTGGTTTTCAATTAGATGCTTGAGCTCAATGGTCCTTGCTTTCAATTTTCGGAAAATGTGGTGGTGGCGGCGGTGGAATGATTTTCCGGTGACAAAACTCGAAGCTCTCGGTCCCAAAATGTTCCCTTTCTCACAAGGAACATGAAAACACACATTTTAGCTCGAGAATTTCGTGCATGAACGAGTTACAAGCTAGAAACCCAACTTACCCAAATATTCCGGCGAGGCAACTTCTCTCTAGATTCTCAACCCCACGAGCTCCACTATAGCTCGAATTGAAGCCTGGAACAAGATCTATCAATTGGCGGTGGTTTCACGATCAATGGTAGCCGGAGCCGGCCGGTGGCTCGTCGGAAAGGGAGGGTGGCGAGGTGGTGGATTTCTGGAAATTATCACCCTGCTCACTCTCTCGATAGAAATTAGGCAGGGAAAATGAATTATGGTTTAATTAACCATATAATATATGTATAATATTTATCCCCACTATATTGTAATTATACATTTTTATATCTATATATATAATATAATATTACTTATATAATTGCCCAATAACTCCACATCTATACATGTATATACATCCAAATCCCAATCTCCAATACAATATTATCTCTATAATATCCTCCAAATTTATCAAAATATGAATATATTTCTCAATTTAAATCTCCAAAATTCAAATAAATCACTCCTAATTATTTCTCAATTGAGATTTATTCATTGTTACATCCGAACTATTTAGACAAGATAGAATTTAAACACGGGGTATTACATCCCCTCACCCTTATAAAAATTTGGTCCCGAAATTTACATAGCTTCAAAAAGTTCGGGGTATTTCTCTTTCATCTTGTCCTCTAGCTCCCATGTTGCTTCCTCATGCCCATGATGGCTCCACAACACCTTAACAAGTGGAATTGACTTATTCCGGAGCTCTTGTATCTTTC
>JAPKLW010000418.1:99673-118023 GCA_026898455.1 Plectranthus barbatus
ATTTGCCGGACTATCTCGATCATCTCACCAATAGCATCCGGTCCAATAACTTTTCTTTCTCCTACCTCATCCCAATATAGAGGCGAACGACACTTCCTTCCATACAGAGCCTCATAAGGAGCCATTCCGATTGTTGCCTGATAGCTATTATTATAAGCAAACTCAATCAAAGGCAAAATCGGCTCCCAACTGCTTCCCCGATCCAAAACGACTGCCCTCAGCATATCCTCGAGAGTTTGAATTATTCTCTCTGATTGACCATCCGACTGAGGGTGAAATGCCGTACTAAAATTCAAGCGTGTACCCAACTCCTGCTGCAAACTCATCCAGAATCGAGATGTAAACTTTGCATCTCTGTCAAACGTGATTGACTTCGGCACCCCATGCAGTCTGACTATCTCTCGGACATAAATCTAAGCTAACTTATCTGACCCATAATTTACCTTAATCGATAAGAAGTGAGCACTCTTCGTTAGACAATCCACAACAACCCATATCACCGTATTTCGTTTCTGTGACCTTGGTAACCCTGTCACAAAATCCATGGTGAGATGTTCCCATTTCCACTCAGGAATGTCTAACGGCTGCAACTTTCCATAAGGCCGTTGATGTAAAGCCTTAACTTGTTGACATACCAAGCATTTCTCTACATATAAGGCTACATCCTTCTTCATACCATCCCACCAGTACTTAGTTTTTAGATCCTGGTACATCTTAGTACTTCCTGGGTGAGCGGTATACCGCGTATCATGTGCTTCACTCAATATCTCGTTCCTTAATTCCTCACTGCTCGGCACTAAGATTCGGTCTCGGAACAACAGTGCGCTATCAGGTGCTTCCCGATACTCTCCTACTGGCTTAATTCTCAATTTCTGCCGCAATTTTTCCAGTTCCATATCCCTTCTCTGTGCCTCAACAATTCTCTCTCAGATCTGGCATTACTGATATGACTGTCAATTCGCATCTCTTCCTTTCAGAAGGCGAAATCACTTCTAAACTGAGTCTCTCAAATTCCCTGATCAATCTGTCTTCTCTTGTAAGCATACAGCCTAACTGTGCTTCCCCTTTCCTACTTAAGGCGTCCGCTACCGAATTTGCTTTGCATGGGTGATAATTTATGGTTAAGTTGTAGTCATTCACGAGCTCTAACCATCTTCTCTGCCTCATATTCAGGTTCTCTTGTTCGAAGAAATACTTCAAACTCTTATGGTCTGTGAATATGGCACACTTCACCCCATAGAGATAGTGTCTCCAGATCTTTAATGCATGAATTACTGCTGCCAGTTCCAGATCATGGGTCGGATAATTCAATCCGTGCGCCCTCAACTGCCTTGATGCATAAGCTATTACCTTGCCATCCTGCATCAACACACAACCCAATCCATTCTTGGATGCGTCAGTGTAAACCTCAAAGTTCTTATCCGGTTCTGGCACTGCTAAAACTGGTGCGGTTGTCAACAACTGCTTCAGCTTCTGAAAACTTTCTTCGCATTTATCCGACCATTCAAACTTCACACCTTTCTGTAATAACTGCATCATCGGTTTTGCAATCTTCGAGAAGCCCTCAATAAATCTCCTATAATAACCTGCTAGACCCAGGAAACTACGAATCTCGTTTGGCGTAGTCAGTGTTTTCCAGTCCATCACTATTTGAATCTTGGCTGGATCTACCTTAATTCCATCTGCCGATACAACGTGACCCAAGAATGTTACTTCCCTCAGCCAAAATTCACACTTGCTGAATTTGGCGTACAACTTCTCGTCTCTCAGAGTCTGCAAGACTGTCCTCAGATGCTGCTCATGCTCTGCTTCATTCTTCGAGTATATCAGAATATCATCGATAAACACCAAAACAAAGTTGTCCAGATACGGATGAAATACTCGATTCATCAAATCCATGAAGACTGCAGGAGCATTTGTAAGTCCAAATGGCATTACTATAAACTCGTAGTGGCCGTATCTAGTTCTGAACGCTGTCTTTGGAATGTCCTCCTTCCGAATCTTCAACTGATGATACCCTGATCGGAGATCAATCTTAGAAAATACTTTAGCTCACATGAGCTGATCGAAAAGATCATCAATCCTCGGCAATGGGTATCTATTCTTCAGTGTTAACTTATTCAACTCTCTGTAGTCAATGCACATCCGCATCGAACCATCCTTCTTTTTCACGAAAAGGACCGGTGCACCCCATGGTGACACACTTGGTCTGATATAACCCATATCCAACAACTCTTGTAGTTAGACCTTCAACTCCTGCAATTCCTTCGGGGCCATTCGGTAAGGCGCTTTAGAAATTAGTGTCGCACCGGGTCCTAGATCAATGGTGAAATCAACCTGCCTGTTTGGCGGCAACCCCGGTAACTCTTTTGGAAAAACATCTTCAAACTCTCTCACAATTGGTACATCTTGCACTGTTAGCTCAGGTTTCTCTTCTCCCTCCAAATACACCAAAAAGGCTTGGTTTCCAGTCTTTCGCAACAACTTTGTTGCCTGAATCGCAAAAATTACAGGTACTCTCTGTCTCTTCTTAAATCCATGAACAGATGCCTCCTCATTCCCTTGCTGAGGAATGATTACCCTTCTTTCACGATACAAGATCGTCGCCTTGTTCTCAGACAGCCAATCCATTCCCAGGATTACGTCTACATCATGAATATCCAAAACATTCAGTTCGGTTACTTAAATTTCATTCTCGTTCATCTTGATTCTCAAGTCTCGGCACACTAAAGTAGAAATAGTTGTTTCTCCTGAAGGTATTGCTACGTTCAAATCCTGACTATTCTTCTCTACTTTGAGTCCTAGTGCCTCGACACATGCAGATGAAATGAATGTATGTGATGCTCCAGTATCGAATAATACCATAACAGGTATATCATTAATGCATCCCATACCTGCCAGATTACCATCATCTTGGTTTCCATCCAGAGCATAGGCCCGGGCTCTCCTCGGTTGTTCATTCCCGCCTTGTGGGTTACCCTCCTGATTCCTCGGTGGCGCCTGATTGCCCTGCCGGCCTCCTCCTCGATTTCCAATATTGCCTCTCCAAGGCTGGCGGTGACCCCTTATTGCTCTCAACTGTTGATTTCCGGGTCTCTGGAAGTTCTGACGGTTTCCTTCCCTTGCTTGGGGCGTAGGACACTGATTTGTAACGTGCCCCTGACCGCCACAGTTAAAGCATCTTACTCCTTCCATTCGGCACTCTCCTGGATGCCTCTTTCCACACTTCCTATAGTTTTGGCAGCCGGTATCTCTCTGGTCCCTTCTTGGAGCCATCTGCTGATTATTCCTTGGGTTGTTCTGTTGGCCTTGCCTCCCTTGAAAATTTTGCTGGCGGCCCTGGTCATGGCGCTTCTGACTGCCCTGACCTTGCACAAATTTTCTTGGCGGCTCCTCGAACTTCCTCTTCTGGTTCGATCCCAAAGACTGCGCTCCCCATTCGGGCATTTCTTTCATGTTCTGAGATGGCTCAATGTCCAAAGCGCGGCTCAGCAATTCCTGATAACTCAATCCTTTCATGGTGGCCAAATGCGTACGAATATCCTTGCGCAGCCCATCTCTGAACTTCTCAGCCATCTTCTGAGGCGTATCCACCAGATGTGGTGCCATCTGCAGAAGCTCACCAAACTTTGTATCGTACTCCTCAACTGACAGCTTTCCTTGCTCAAACAAGAAGAACTAGACTGCCTTCTCTCTCCGATACTGCTTAGGGACATATTTCTCAAAAAATGCCTCTTTGAACCTTTCCCAGCTAATGTTATCCCTTTCTGCAGGTGCAATCGACTTCACATACGTCTCCCACCATCTGTCAGTGTTACCCTTGAGTTGGTAGGACATACAGTTAATCATTTCTTCCTCTGAGCACCTCATGTGTTTAAATATCTTCTCGAGTTCTCTGATCCAATCTTCTGCAGCAGTGGGTCCTTCCGTACCATTAAAGGTTGGTGGGTGCTGTTTCCTGAATGTCTCTACCCACATGACTGATGGGATTTCCGGTGCATTTCTTTGGGGTGGTGGATTTGGGCCTTGCTGACCTGCTGCACTCTCTTCATTAGATAAAATTTCATATTCTTCATATCCCTGGTTCATGGGACCTTCTTCCCAATCAGGTTCCTCATATACGGGTGGTGGAATGGCTCTTCCACGCCCTCGGCCTCTCTGGCCTCTGCCTCTTCCTCTGCCTCTGCCTCGGCCCCTACCTCGGCCTCGACCTCTTCCCCGACCTTGACCTTGTTCAATATACTCCATCACTTTTCTCTGTAAAACAATATCAATTCAACAATTCCATATTAATTTCACCATATAACATCCATCTTGCCAACAAATCCCTTAACACCCATTCATTACTCACTCAAAGCTTTTAAACATTCCACCCATATCATCCACAATCAAAAGAGGTTTCAAATCAGATTCATAAATCATTCAACAAGGTTCCAACAACCATAATCCCAATATATCAAAGAAAGTGCAGAACTAAGAAAATATCAAGGTTCAACAGAATAATACATCAGTCTCTCTCAAAACAGTAACGAAATCAAAGTACAACAACAACAATAACATCATCTGATCAATAGGATCCCTCAGACGGGTCCTCCTCCTCCTCATCCTCTCCTGCCTGCGCCGGCTCCTCCCTTCCATCCGGTATCACTGGTCTCTGACCTCTACTGCCCTCGGTATCGCTGGACAACACGATCAGCGCCTGACTCAAGCCATAGGGGTAAACAGTCACGTAACCTGCAAACATATCTCTCTACCCGCTGGACGTCTGCCTGGCCACATATCATTACTATCCCATCCTGAGTCATGAGCCGACCTACCCCGGCTGGGTCCTGCCTGATCCTGCTGTGGCCGCCGAACTGATGGCGCTACTGGTCCAGGGTGCCCAACTGATGGCGCTAGATCCGGATGCATCATAGGGGACTGCACCGAAGCAATGGAATCACAAAACGCATAAGGATCATAAGTACCTCCCTGCGGATATCCAGGTGGAAAAGGCATATACGCTGAAGCAGGTGTACTCGGTATCGCCCGCACTCTCGGTCCCGATGTAGGTGCGTGTACAGGTGTACCCTGTGCATCAGCTGGCGCCTGCTGCGGAATCGGGGTCTCAGATGCCAGTGTGCCTCTGGATGATGCTGGAGAAGGCTCCCCTTAGCGACCACCTTCTGAATTAAATCTGCCATAAATTGCCTGTAATTCCTCACCATACCAGTCGAACTATCACTGTGCCAATTAGTCAATGATAATGCCCATCTAGTCCATCTTTCCGGCAAAAAGGTTCAAAGTCAGCTTCGTCGCCTCTTTATCCGTCACTCCTAGGTAGCGCACTCTCTCCCATAAATTCAGATACTCCAACAATGCTGACGCGAGGTTATCCTCAGAAAAAGGAAGGCGTTTCCTAAAACGTCTCACAATCCGATCCAGAGATGCCATCTGTCACCAAAACAATAATATACGATTAGTGCGGGTCATATAAAATACATATACTACATACCCAACTGAGTTTCCTTTGGATCCTCACACACACCAACTCACTCCAAATCCATTTACACCCAACAACTACTATGTACATTCTGTACAATCACATACTCACTTGTAGTTTCTACAAGTCAACTAACTCTCACAACTCCATTAAACCAACAATCCAGGAAATTTTCAATTTCCACACAAAATCCAGTCAGTGCCTTTTCAAGGCCCACAATTATTCAGTTTAGTTCATTCAGGTTATCCTTCCATTCAATAACAGATTACATCACTGTATAGCTCATTATTCTCTAATGCATCTATAACCATATCATTGAGGTTTAGTTTCTAGCAATTTATTCAAATATCAAATCAGTACTTTCACAATTAAATCACATTTTAAGAAGGTCACCTCACCGGTGCCAAAACACATAAATTTTCCACGTATAAACATCAAAACCTTCCAATCATAAAATTTCTCATCCTCCACAATCAAAATTTTTCAACCACTTTCAACAACAACAATATTAACATTCTCGTTCAATCACAAAATTTCAACTCAATTCAATCAACCCATCCTTTTCACTCCATAATAAAGCCATTTTTCTTTCCAAATCTCAATTGCTTTCTACAAGACTCATACTGTTTCAAATCATTCAAATCGTAGTAAAATTGCAAGTAGGGACACTTTTTAAACTTTAGAAACTTGAAAACTTTAAAAAAACTTGAAAACATACCTCAGTTAGCGCAGGATGGAGTAGGGTGTAAGCATGAGTGAGCATTTCCCAAAATTTTTCCCAAAATAATCCACTTCCAAGACTCGAAGTTTTCAAGAAATTTTTGAATTTCTTTTAAAAATTCGAAAACTAAAGCTCTGATACCACCTCTATAACGCCCCCATCTGACCTTCCCAATATGAGGTCACGTTACATTGATGATTCAGGTTTTGATAAGCATTCCCAAAATATTTAAATAAAAAGAAGACTTAAATTCAAATAAAAGATAGTTTAACAGTAGCAACAATTCCTTCGAGTCAGTTAACAAAACATAATATCAGTCAAACAAACATTCAAAAGAGGGAAGGGGTTTTCAGAGAGCGGTGCAGCAGTGTGTGTAGCGTGATGGTGACATGTATATGAAGATACATGTCACAGGATCCATAAACATTTCAAAAGCTACTCCTTCTTCGCCAACTTACACCCCGCTACTCCCATCCTTGCTGCTTAACCTGCACGTTTTAGAAATAACGCGAGGGGCTGAGTACTTTCGTACCCAATGAAAAACAATGCCCGGAAACATATATTATATAAGAAACATGCTATGCAACTCACACAGCTAAACACGGGGTTTTGTTGAAAAGAACCGTGTTAGCCAAAACATTTTATTTTGCGCGCGTCATTTTAGGTGTTATCATATCTGTTTCAGTATCATTTAACTTTGACACACGGTTGATCTAATTCATAAATTCATCATAAGGTTCGCTCGCCTTAGATGTTGGGTTCGCTCACCCTTTCATTTCACATATAATTCATTCTAAGGTTCTCTCGCCTTAGATATTTGGGCTCACTCACCCCTTCTTTTCACATATATTTCATCATAAGGTTCGCTCGCCTTAGATGTTTGGGCTCGCTCACGCTTTCATGGATTTACAAGGTTAGCGCAAGTGTTGTGTGCTATAGTGTGACTACAGAACTAATGTGCAAGTATACACAGATCACAAGTAATATAGTCTAATGAGACCAGATATCGTACCTAAGGGAGTGGGTTTCTAAATCGTGCACTATGAATTGTTTGCAATAAAAGAGGGTAGTTTTTATCTAGATCCTAATAAAGCATGAAATGTGCAATAATTATAATTCCAAGAAGAGCTAAAAACAATAATACTTCTTCACTCCACAAAATGATCATAAACAATCAATCGGATATCACAAATGTTGAGAAAAACACACTTAGGTTATGGAATACAAAGCACCTCAGCTATCCTATATGCTAGAGCTTACGTCTCGCAATACTCTGAACCTTGGAACTTTTTCTAAATCTGCCTAGTGAACTGTCGCCCAACTAGATCTACACCTTCTCACTAGAATGCATATGTCTATGACTTTCATAGTGGTCGGATGATGGCAAAATGAAACAAAGCTCGGTCAAGTTGTACCGTTTCATATGTCTATGAAATCAACACAATCATCTAAAATCTCTTCGGCTTATTTCTCCTTTCGGTTTCCATAAGTGATGGGTTCCTTTCCACTGTCGTGCTCAAGAAACGATTTAAAACAAGATCAAAGATAAGTTCAGACATGCGAAACTTAGTTCTAACATATATTCAAACAAAAGGTACTTTGATCCATAACCCAAGTGCAAAAGAAATTAGTTCATGCTCGGTATTGAAAGGTTAACAGCCACAAGATCATTCATCATCTAAACCCAACAATAAAAGAAAACTAAATCAAACTATGCGTTGATCCCCTGCTGCTTCAATGCCTTCCTTTCCAAGCTGGATTTTTATCTTCCTCCTTGTCTCTCTTTCTATTCGTGTGTCTGTCTTCTCGTCCTCGTGCTCCCTTCAATCTGATAATCCCACTTCTTCTTGCACAGCCGTCGGTTTTCTCACCCCTCATGGGATGCGTCCACGTGTCGAGAAGTCACTACTTTTCCCAGACAAAAGATCAGCTCCCTTTTTCGCCACCAATCCTTCCAGCAGACAAGATCAACAAAAGTTTCATCCTTGTCAAAAAGTGGTCCCGGAGAGAGAAAGTCTTCAGTTCTCTTGGCCATGCGCTTCTGATGCTAAAGCATAACTCCAGGCAACATGCCGCAGGTAAGCTCCAGCATTCCAAACCTGGTCAAAACTTGTCCATAACTTGCAAAAACTTATTAATATTTGCAAAATGTAAAGCACCACAACTAATTTGCAACTGGACTTAAATAAGCACAAAGGACCTTGATTTCAAAGCATCTTATTCGAAAACAACATCTAAAGTTCAGTAAAAAGGATCAAAAGATAACTCTAAATGAGAGTTATCACCCCCCCCCCAAACTTAAGATGTTGCTTGTCCTCAAGCAACAAGAACAAACCAAACTAGACAAAACTTGCAAGTAATAAGCTACAATAGTTTATCTCCTTCTTATGAAGCCCTCAGCAAAAATTAAAAAGAAAACATGAGTGGTGGTTCTCTTGATTGCTCAATTTCAGTCCCCATCCTTCACAAAGTTTAACAATGTACAATCGTCAAATCTTTCAATCCAAATTTTTTTTAAAAAAAGAAAGCAAATCAACTTCAAGATAGCCTAAACTAAGCTGAGCTTAACCTTAACTACTTGAACAAGACTCAATGCTCATCAATGACATGTCTCTTTTCCTACCCATTCGTCTTCTCTTGTTCTCCACTAGTAGGCTTTGCATCCTCCCTAGATCAAAAGGGCTTTAAGGCTTCTAATGTTAGGCCAAGGTTCCAGGTGAGAAAATTTGGACAAAAGTGACTAAAGTTTAGAGGTGCTGCCCTTCTAGTTCTATTATTGGACTTATTTCATCTTCGCACAACACCCCTTTTCTTTTTTTATACACACTTTATTCTGGGCACTTATATTCATTAGTGCCTAACATTGCTCTTCTTCTCTTTTCTCTTCTTCTTTTTTTTAACTTTTTTTTATACTCTTTTTTATACTCTTTTTTTTTATAGAGAGTAGAAGGTTTAAAACTAACACTTCTAGAAGTAGTGATACCCCCCCCCCCCAAACTTTGAATAGAACATTGTCCTCAATGTTTAACTAGAACTAAGGCACGGAAACACTCTAAACTAGGACGTGTTTGGATTCTGGCTAAGCATAAAGAGGGTTCGAACAAAGAAAAGGCTCATGCTCAAGTTCTAGGTGCAAAGGGATATTCATTTCATAGCCAAGAAATCTTCTGAAGGCACAAAGAACAAGTAATTGCCTTAATCATTTCTAAGTAGTGTGCTCACACCTATGTTGACCAAGATTGAACTAACGGTAGATGGCATTTCACAATCTAGAGTTCAAGTTGTAGTACCAGCTAAGCTCAAGCTCATGTCTAGCATATCAGGTTTATTCAAAACAGTGTGGAGTCACAACTTTGAATTTTAGACCATGACACCATGTATAAAGTTAAACATCAAAAGAAAACGGGGATTGACTTTAAGCAATCTCGATCACAACCACACATGCCAAAAGGGAGAATGAACAAAATAAAACATCATCGGGCTAAAAGGAGAATTGACTACTAGACTTAAAACATATTATTATAATAACCCAAAAGAACAATCATGCTTTAACATAGGACAAGCATGAAAGTTCTGACACCTAATCAAAAACTAACATCCATACTTAAAAACATAAACAACAAAAGTAAACATAATCTTAAATTGTTTTTGCAAAATAGAGGCAGAGTTTAGAGGGGACCCTGTTCTTCATGCGGAACCACCAACAGCTCTCATCTTCCTTCCAAGACTCCTCCTCCTCATCAGTCGGCTGGTGTGCGATTTGATTTTCAGCACCACCTTCTTCATCATCTTAAGTCCTTTCAGCAACTTCACTTGCTTTGCTTTGATGGCGGACAGCTCTTTCTGCAATGCTTTCATCACATCACCCTCTGCAGCACGTGCTTCTCCCTGGGTACGAGCTTGAGCTTGAGCATGCCTCTTTGTTAGATAGGGGATGTTGAAGTAGCTTTTGGCAATGCTTCTTGGCTCATCGGAGTGAAAAGGAACTCCTGCACACTTACACAGCTCAGAAATCAACGAAGGACAGAACAGTGGTCCGGCTCTTTTTGTAGCTTGGCTAACAATAGACTCGATGATGAAAGGTGCTATGTCAATAGGCTCTCCTTTCACAATGGCTGCCACCATAAGGATTCTGTCCTGCCCCACCAAAGTGTTGTGGATTGTTGAGCTAATTCGGTTCCTCAAAAAATGAATCCAAGTGTTAGCCTCAGTTGTGAGGAAGCTGGCCAGTGCGGACAGGTTGTCCTTAGTCTCATCGACCCATCGAGCACCTGGTACTGTCACAACACTTAATGCCTCATCCAACTGTTCCCTTGTTGCGGAATCGATCAGATCCATGAATGTGTCTGGCTGCGGCTGATGTGTCCCGTAGACTTCATGGACTATTTTCGGGTTCAACACCACCTCCTTCTTTCTGACAATAGCTCTGAGTTCATAATCCACCCCTGTGGATTGCTCACAGTTTGCATAGAATTCTCTGACGAGAGCGATCACTGGTGCTGGCTGCATTACCACAAAAGGTTCCCAACCTTGTTGCTCGACACTACGAAGAATGGGTTCAGGTAGCTTGGAGAGATCTTTGAACCCTCTTTCCATATTAAACTTCCTACTTGCAAGCTCCAGCATCCGAGCTTTGTGTGGTTTCGAAGAGAACTTTGGAATTCGATCAATCTCTTCTGCAGTCAAATCCACCACCTTGGTCTTACCCCGGTTAACCTCTTTCTTCTGCTCCTTGATAGCAACTTGCTTCACATGCTTTCCTATTTTCTTGCCTCGCAGGATTCCCTGGTCATCCTCAAATGTTTCCTCCCTCTTTCGCTTTGCAGAAGTTGGAGTTTTCTTTCCTTGTGCAACAGACTTCCCACCAGATGTGGGTGCATGCTTCTCAGATGTAGCAGCATCAGTCTCTTTATCCTCTTCTCCAGCTTCTGAGCCTTCAGATCCTTCTTTCTCATCGGTAGATGACTTGTTCTGATTTTCTGAACTCTTCTGGGCACTCAGCTCGCTCTCCACTGTAGGCTCTTCAGACTGGCTTGCGTTTGTTCCTTTGGTGCTGGTATCCTCCTCTGACTTCTCAAGACTCTGCTCTGCCTCAGGCTCCTCAGACTGGCCATCAGCATTCTCTCCTTCTTCTTCGGATTCTGCATCATCAGACTGTGCATCCTCCTCCTCAGTAACATCTTTCTCTGCAGGTTCCTCGGTAACTTCCAACTCAGGTTTTGAAGTGGCTGCATTAACCAAGTCCATCAGATCTCCCTTCTTGGATTTTGTTGAGGTCTTAGGCTTTTTGGGTGATTCGTCATGGACCTCCACTGGGTTTTCTGCACTAGTGGGAGGCAATTTTGCATTCCTCTGGGCCATAATCGAAACGACCGCTCTACTTGACCTCCTCAACTGTTGAACAGGTTCTGGTTTCTTTGGCTTTTTCGTAGCCTTTGGTTTCGGAGCAACTGGACTGCTCTTCTCGGGGGTTGTGTCAGGGGTCTCTACTTCGATCCCCGATCACTTCTTCCCAGACTGCTTCACCCTCATATTCACGTCCGCAAAAAAGAGAAATTCAGAACCTTTCTCCACAAATTCAGAAACACCCGCAATTTGAACAGGAAACCCAAGAGCAAAATTTCGTATTTAGTTGTTAGATTTCTACAAAATTCAACAGTGGAAAAACTTTCCTCCCCCCCCCCAAACTTTGAGTTTTACTCAAAGTTTTAGAAAACGAGATCAACATTGGTTAAAATTGGAGATTCATCTCAAGCCCTACAAACCTTGTCAGACAATCCTGTCAAAACTACTGCATACAACTCGCACTGATCACAGAAACCCAGACAAATATATATATTTTTTTTAAATTTTATCCTAATCCGAGGGTTCAATAATCATGCTAACATGAAATATCCGTTCATGCTTCGAGAAATAAAGACAGCTCAAATTTTCAGAACCCAAAACATACCAGCCATCGCGATATCAACACCAAACAAAAACAGAGCGAGTTCGAGTTTAAAGGAGAAATGTGTAACACCCCAGAAGTAGAGCAGGGATAATGTGTGAAACTTCGTACCTGATATTCGACAAGAACTCCTTTAAGTATTGCAAACCTTGCTGACTCTTTCGCTCAATTTGCCAAAGTCGGAGTGGTTTTTGAAAAGTTTCAACAATGAAGAACAACTAAAAACTACTCTACTTAAAGAAAGTCTGCCACAGGAAACGCGGCAACCCTTCAACTTACCATGATTAGACATAACTTTTCTTTTAAAACAAAGGAAAGTTAATTCCAAAACCGTCATTCCTAAAAGGTAACCATATTCTCTCTCGCCTCAACGGCTATGTGGCTAACCCCCATCCACAGATTTCATACTTTTCACTGTTTCCTCTTTTTTTTTTTTTGAAATAACTCTAAATAAATACTAATTAAAAGACTTAAAGTATTTACAATCTACGATGAACAGTGCTCAACACCCATGCTACTCACAGGCTGTAGCATTCACTATCCTAAAACTAATTTTTGCATAAGGTTTAAATTTAACTAGGCAAGAAAAATAAATTCAGAATAATAAAAAAATAAAAATTCTAAATCCTAAGCTATCATTTCATGATTCATCTACTCCTCATGATAGCTTAGGTTACCTCAATCTTAAGGTTCTCCTGGATCAGTGGAAACTCTTGGATTCTCCCAGCCCTTGTTGTGGTATCTCTTCACTCTCTGTCCATTAACCTTGAAAGTGCTCCCTGTATTTTCATCTCTCAAATCAACGGCCCCATGAGGATAGATTTTCACCAAGGTAAAAGGTCCTGACCACCTTGACTTTAGTTTCCCAGGGAACAACCTCAATCTTACATTAAAGAGCAACACTTGTTGTCCTTCCTCCAGATTTCTATTTACAATCTTGTTGTCATGCCATCTCTTCACCTTTTCTTTGTATATCTTTGCATTCTCATAACTCTGCATCCTCAGTTCCTCTAGTTCATTTAACTGCAACATCCTCTTTTCTCCACTGGATTTTGGGTCTAGATTCAGCTTCCTTGTGGCCCAAAATGCCTTATGCTCTATTTCCAGAGGCAAATGGCAAGCCTTTCCATACATAATTCGGTAAGGAGACATCCCCAAGGGTGTCTTGTAAGCTGTGCGATAGGCCCATAATGAATCATCCAAATGCTTGGACCAATCCTTCCTTGTGGTGTTTACCACTTTTTCCAGGACACTCTTCACCTCTCTGTTAGACAACTCTGCCAACCCATTAGTCTAAGGGTGATAAGCAGTCGAGACCATGTGATTGATGTTGTACTTGGCAAGAAGAGCAGCTAAGCTCTTGTTAATGAAATGAGTCCCTTAATCACTAATGATTGCCCTTGGAGTCCCAAACCTTGTGAAGATGTTCTTGTGCAGAAATTTAATCACAGTGGTAGCATCATTGTGAGCACAAGCACAAGCTTCCACCCATCGAGTCACATAATCGACAGCTAGCAAGATATACTCATTCCCAAAAGAGGATGGAAAAGGCCCCATAAAATCCATACCCCACACATCAAAAAGTTCAACTTCAACAATGTTGTTCAGAGGCATAGCATAGCATTCTTAGCTGGCAAATTCCCTACTCTTTGGCATCTGTCACAATTCTTCACAAACTCAAAGGCATCTTTGAAAATTCCTAGCCAATAAAACCCTGATTGCAACACCTTAGCAGCTGTCCTCTGTCCTCCAAAATGCCCCCCGTATGCTGAAGCATGACACTCATTCAGAATATTTGGAATTTTATAGTCTGGCACACATCTTCTGAAAATCTGATCAGGGCCTAAACTGTACAAGGTTGGGTCATCCCAATAATAATATTTAGAATCATGCAGAAATCTCTTCAGCTGCTGCCCATGCAACCCATATGGTTTCCTACCTGTAGCAAGGTAATTTGCAATATCTGCAAACCATGGTGCATCTTCTTCCTTGCATGCCAAGAGTTGTTCATCTGGGAATGCATCATTGATTTGTGCTGTATCATCCACCCCAAATGGATTTTCCAACCTCGAAAGGTGATCAGCAACTTGGTTCTCTGTCCCTTTTCTATCTTTGATTTCCAAATCAAATTCTTGTAATAAGAGGATCCATCTGATAAGCCTTGGTTTTGCATCTTTCTTGGCCATCAAGTACTTTATTGCTGAGTGATCCGTAAATACAACAACCTATGCTCCTACCAAGTAAGACCTGAATTTGTCAAAAGCAAATACAACAGCCAGCAATTCCTTTTTTGTAGTGGTATAGTTTTTCTGTGCACCATCCATCGTTTTCCCGGCATAGTATATAGATCGGAAGATCATGTCCTTTCTCTACCCCAACACTGCCCCAACTGCATAATTACTTGCATCACACATTAGTTCAAAGGGTTCATCCCAATTTGGTGGCTGCATCACTGGGGCTGTAACAAGTGCTGCTTTCAGTTTCTCAAAAGCTGTCACACAGTCATTTCCAAACTCAAACTTCCTGTCCTGTTCCAGCAGCTCAGACAATGGCTTGGCTATCTTAGAAAAATCCTTAATGAACCTCCTATAAAAGCCTGCATGGCCTAGAAAACTCCTGACTGCCTTCACTGATCCTGGGATTGGCATTTTGTCTATCACTTCAATTTTTGCAGGATCAACTTCAATACCTTTATTAGAGATCTTATGCCCCAGTACCACTCCTTGCTGCACCATAAAACAACATTTCTCCCAGTTCAGAACCAGCTGTGACTTCTCACACAATTGCAACACCCTTTCAAGATTTCCCAAGCATGTATTGAAGTCCTTCCCAAAGACTGAGAAGTCATCCATAAACACTTCTAGCCCATTCTCAATCATATCAGAAAATATAGATATCATGCAGCGCTGGAAAGTTGCTGGTGCATTGCAAAGACCAAATGGCATCCTTCTGAATGCAAATGTTCCATAAGGACAAGTGAATGTGGTTAAGCTCTGATGTTCAGGGGCTATTGCAATCTGATGATAGCCTGAATACCCATCCATGAAACAATAGTAATCTTGCCCTGCTAATCTGTCCAACATCTGATCCACAAAAGGTAGTGGAAAGTGGTCTTTTCTGGTGGCATCATTTAACTTCCTGTAATCTATACATATCCTCCATCCAGAAACTGTTCTTGTGGTTATCATCTCATTCTTCTCATTCTGAACCACAGTTACCCCCCCTTTCTTGGGTACACATTGCATCGGGCTATCCCAAGAACTGTCTGATTTAGGGAAAATGATCCCTGCATCCAACCATTTGATAATTTCTTTCTTCACAACTTCCTTCATGATAGGATTGAGCATTCTCTGTGGCTGCACTGAATTCTTGCTGCCATCCTCTAATAGTATCTTATGCATGCAGATCGTGGGGCTAATTCCCTTGATATCTGAGATAGTCCATCCAATTGCTTGCTTATGCTTCTTCAGCATGTGCATCAATTTCTGTTCATCCTCATCTTTCAGATTTGAAGCAATGATCACAGGTAAAGTATCTGCTTCTCCCAGGTAAATATACTTCAGGTGATCAGGCAGAGGTTTTAGTACTAGTTCAGGGGGTTCTTCCAAAGAGGACTTAGGTTCTCTTTGCTCCCTATTCATAAGATCTAGTGATTCGGAGGCTGTTTTGTAACCCCCAAACTTTATACCATGCTCAACCCATGCTACAGCATCTTCTTCTGTCCTGTCTTCATTTTCACATTCACTCTGCTGTAATCTTTTAACATGTTCTGCTATCACTAATTCCAAAATTCCAATGGTGAAACAATCTTCTGATGCATCTGGTAGCTTCATAGTGTTAAAAAGATTAAAGGTAGCCCTCTCTTCATGGACTCTCATAATCAGTTCTCCTTTCTCCACATCAATCAATGTTCTCCCTGTAGCTAAGAAAGGCCTCCCCAGAATAATAGGCACTTCTTTATCAGCTTCATAATCCAAGATGATAAAGTCAGCTGGAAAGATAAACTTATCAACCTTGACCAACACATCTTCAATTTTTTCCTCTGGGTGAACAGTTGATCTATCTGCAAGTTGTAATGTGATGGTAGTTGGTCTGGCTCCTCCAATTCCTAACTTCCTGAATATTGAGAGTGGCATTAAGTTCACACTAGCACCCAGATCGCATAGCGCTCTTCCAACATCTCTTCCTCCAATTGAACAAGGAATGGTGAAACTCCCTGGGTCCTTTAGCTTTGCTGGGATCTGCCTTCTCAAGGGCCCACTAACTTCTTCAAACAAAGACACAGTCTCAAACTCCTTCAACCTTTTCTTTTTGGTAAAAATGTCTTTCAGAAACTTTACATAGGTTGGCATCTGTTCCAAGGCTTCCACCAAAGGGACATTTATGTGGATCTGTTTGAGCATGTCCAAGAACTTTTTAAACTGCCCCTCTTCCTTCTGTTTCTTGAATCTGATAGGGTAAGGTGGTTGGCGTAGATTGTGATCATCCTCCACTGATTTCCTTTTACTGTTAAAGACATTTTCTTCAGGAGGGTCAACAGGTTTTTCTTGATTCACCAGCTTTTCATTGGTTACTGGATGAGATTCCTTGACTGGTGCTTTCCCTTCCCTGTGAATACTGGTTCCACTTTGTTCCCCCTTTTCAGATGACCCATTATTTTGCTGCTGAACTCCTTCAGGTGTCTCCTCAATCTTCCTACCACTTCTCAGAGTTACCACCTTGCACTGCTCATTTCCCCCTCTAGGGTTCTCTGTATTGCAAGGTAGGCTCCCTTGTGGTCGATTTCTGATATCATTAGCCAACTGCCCCATTTGCACCTCCAAGTTTCTTAAAGATGAAGCTTGGCTTTTGATAACTCTCATTTAGAGTTATCTTTTGATCCTTTTTAACTGAACTTTAGATGTTGTTTTCGAATAAGATGCTTTGAAATCAAGGTCCTTTGTGCTTATTTATGTCCAGTTGCAAATTAGTTGTGGTGCTTTACATTTTGCAAATATTAATAAGTTTTTGCAAGTTTTGGACAAGTTTTGACCAGGTTCGGAATGCTGGAGCTTACCTGCCGCATGTTGCCTGGAGTTATGCTTTAGCATCAGAAGCGCATGGCAAAGAGAACTGAAGACTTTCTCTCTCCGGGACCACTTTTTGACAAGGATGAAACTTTTGTTGATCTTGTCTGCTGGAAGGATTGGTGGCAAAAAAGGAAGCTGATCTTTTGTCTGGGAAAAGTAATGACTTCTCGACACGTGGACGCATCCCATGAGGGGTGAGAAATCCGACGGTTGTGCAAGAAGAGGTGGAATTATCAGATTGAAGGGAACACGAGGACGAGAAGACAGACACACACGAATAGAAAGAGAGACAAGGAGGAAGATAGAAATCCAGCTTGGAAAGGAAGGCATTGAAACAGCAGGGGATCATCGCATAGTTTGATTTAGTTTTCTTTCATTGTTGAGTTTAGATGATGAATGATCTTGTGGCTGTTAACCTTTCAATACCGAGCATGAACTAATTTCTTTTGCACTTGGGTTATGGATCAAAGTACCTTTTGTTTGAATATATGTTAGAACTAAGTTTCGCATGTTTGAACTTATCTTTGATCTTGTTTTAAATCCTTTCTTGAGCACGACAGTGGAAAGGAACCCATCACTTATGGAAACCGAAAGGAGAAATAAGCCGAGGGGATTTTAGATGATTGTGTTGATTTCATAGACATATGAAACGGTACAACTTGACCGAGCTTTGTTTCATTTTGCCATCATCCGACCACTATGAAAGTCATAGACATATGCATTCTAGTGAGAAGGTGTAGATCTAGTTGGGCGACAGTTCACTAGGCAGATTTAGAAAAAGTTCCAAGGTTCAGAGTATTGCGAGACGTAAGCTCTAGCATATAGGATAGCTGAGGTGCTTTGTATTCCATAACCTAAGTGTGTTTTTCTCAACATTTGTGATATCCGATTGATTGTTTATGATCATTTTGTGGAGTGAAGAAGTATTATTGTTTTTAGCTCTTTTTGGAATTATAATTATTGCACATTTCATGCTTTATTAGGATCTAGATAAAAACTACCCTCTTTTATTGCAAACAATTCATAGTGCACGATTTAGAAACCCACTCCCTTGGGTACGATATCTGGTCTCATTAGACTGTATTACTTGTGATCTGTGTATACTTGCACATTAGTTCTGTAGTCACACTA
>JAPKLW010000418.1:133023-160132 GCA_026898455.1 Plectranthus barbatus
TTCGATGCAGCACAGTCTAATATAAATCTCTGGTGAACAATATCAATATTACGATTAACTTTCATAAACTCTCTATGTGAAAGCTCAACCAAATCATGATTATGTTCCTCCACAAAAGCATGTACTACATAACCCTGATAAGCCACATACTTAAAAACGACCCTAGCATTGCACCCACACCTCGAAGAAATTCTTCTTCTCACCTTAGAACTAGAAACTTCTAAGCCTAACATATCAGTATCTGCAGCTACAAACTTATCACCTTCTTCGAGCTTGACAAACGAGTATCAAAACCAACAAGTTTCGCATACTCTCTATAGAAATGAACGCCTTCGTCTAAACTTCTGAATACTTGACCAACATACGATTTTGCAGATGCATCACATACCGGGGTAATAGAAACTACAATATCCAAAACAAAAAGTATAAATGATTCACAACAATACATAAGAATAAATAAATAAAAAAAAACATGTTACTATTATGAACTATAACTGCAACTATGCAGGCGGAATATCTGCAACATTTTACCTACTAATATTATAAATAATAAAAAAAAAAGAAAAATAAAAAACATAGAAACAGATATAAAAAACACAGGGAAATATTGTCACGAAAAACAACAAATACAAACAAAAAAATTAAACAAACATCAAAACGAACCAAACAAATCAAATAAATTTAAAAACAAACATTCATGCAAAAAAAAAACAAGTTAATAAGAACATATGCATATATTTATAACTATAACTGCACTTTTACAGGCGGAAGTGCTGCACTTTCTTCACTAACAAAAAATTCAAAATATTAGACGAATTTTCAAAAAACGACGAATAAAACCCAGACTTAAAAAAGGCCGAAACAAATTAAGAACTAAACAAACAATTAAAAAAACAAAACGCTGAATTTACTTTATACACTGGAAAAAAAAAACAAGAGAAACGCGAAAAGAAACTCGACCAATTTCATACAACATATAACACAATCACATAAATTAACAAAAAAGATACAACAAAACAAAACAACTAAATATAACAATATACACAAACACAAAAAAATAAGAATAAAAAAACGTACCTTCATCATAAATGTCCATGATTCAAAGATAATCAATAGCATGAATTAACTTCAAACGGAAAAAAAAAATAACGTAATGTTTCAGAGAAACTATCAAAATTAATATAAGACTAAATCAAAATAAAAATACAAAGAAAATAAATAAAATTGTACGATTTATGATAAAAGATATATTAAAAAAAAGTAAAAACGATTTTAATAAAAAAAACGAAAATATAGGAATTAGTTACAATATCAATAACTCCATTAATTGAAATTCCATAAATATCCTAATTAAATAATAAACAAAATTAAATAAATAAATAAAAAATAATCTAAAATTTAATCACAGCTCTTAAAATAAAAAAATGAATGGTTGATTTGAATTGTCATCTATCATCATCTGAAAGGTGGTATTACAAGTCTATATTTCTAGAAGTGTGATAAAAGAGGTGCTTAGTTGGTGTCACAATGGCGGTTACCGATACCATCGACCCCAACACCGGCTTTTCTCCTCAAACCAATATCTTCCACAGTCTCCGCCCCCCTATTTCCTTCCCCCCCATTTCTCTCCCTCACTACGTCTTCTCCCTCCTCCGCTCCTCCCCCACCGCCGCCTCACTCATCGATGCCGCCACCTCTCGCCGCATCCCCCTCTCCCACCTCCCGCACCTCGTCCATTCCCTAGCCGCCAACCTCCGCCGCAAATTCAACATCCACAAGAACGATGTCGCTTTCGTACTTTCTCCCAACTCAATTCACGTTCCCCTCCTTTACCTCTCCCTCTTCTCCCTCGGCGCCATTGTCTCTCCTTCCAACCCTCTCTCTTCCGACTCCGAAATCTCCCGCCAGATCCACCTCTGCAACCCCGCCATCGCCTTCGCCACCTCTGGAAACGCCGCCAGGCTACCGCCGCTGCGCGAGGGGACGGTGCTCCTCGACTCCCCGGAATTCGAATCCCTCCTGCTCCCCTGTAGCACCGAGTTCGACCGAGTGGAGGTGTTCCTAGATGACACGGCGGCGATCCTCTACTCTTCTGGCACGACGGGGAGGGTCAAAGGAGTGGAGCTCACTCATCGGAACTTCATCGCAGCGATTGCTGGTGTGCATGCGGTTCGTGCAGTTCGCCCGTCGCCTGCGGTTACGGTCTGTGCGGTTCCGCTTTTTCACGTGTACGGCTTCGTGATGTGCCTTAGGGAGGTAGCCCTAGGTGGGAGCGTGGTGGTGGCGCCGGCTGGGACTGGAAGGAGTTTGGAGTTGATTCTTGGAGCTGTCGAGGAGTTCAAAGTGACACATTTGGCGGTGGCGCCACCTACGGTGGTGGCGATGGTGAAGAGTCCGGTGGCGGAGAAGTACGATTTGAGGTCCTTAGAGGTGGTGATGAGCGGCGGAGCTCCGTTGGCGAGTGCAGTAATTGAGAGGTTTAAGCGGAGGTTTGCGAATATTTCCCTGGCGCAGGTTTGTAAACTACTTTTAATTGTGATGTGAGTTTGATCAGAGATTTTTTCTCATAAAAATAGTGAATTGTTTGCAGGCGTACGGGCTAACTGAAACAACTGCGGGAGTGACTCGAGCGTTAGGAGCTTCCGAAAGTGCTGTGATAGGCTCCAATGGCCGTCTCGTCTCTAACTGCCAGGCCAGAATCGTTGATCCCGACTCCGGCCACAGCTTGCCGCCTCTTAAACCAGGGGAGCTCTGGATAAGAGGCCCAACTGTCATGAAAGGCAACATCATCATCATCTCTCTCTACTTTAGACATGAGTAGTAGTTCAACTTGAATCAAGATTCTAAATAATATGTGTCATCATCCATTGGTTTGCTGCAGGATATGTAGGCGAAAAAGAAGCGACTGCAGCAATGGTAGATTCAGAGGGGTGGTTGAGAACCGGTGATATTTGTTATTTCGACGGCAATGGGTTCCTGTTCTATGTTGACAGAATGAAGGAATTGATTAAATACAATGCCTACCAGGTTATATATATATATATATATATATCATTCTCATTCTCACCTTATGTGATGTTGTAGGCTTGTTCTGATCATCTAATATAACAAGCAGGTTGCTCCTGCAGAGCTGGAAGATCTTCTGCTATCACATCCAGCCATTGTTGATGCAGCTGTGATTCCGTAAGGATAATGATTGATTACCAACACATGAATAGTGCTTAAGTTTGGGTTCTTCAAGTGTTTTGCTAATTATATATAAATAGATTCATCATATCAAAACAGTGAAAAGAGAGCACTGCCTTTCTATGTTTCATCACTTTGCAGGTATCCTGATGATGATGCAGGCCAAATACCGGCAGCTTTCATAGTTAGACAGCCGGGAAGCACAATAAATGAGTCGATGATCATGGAATTTGTGGCACAAAAGGTAACTGAAAAACAGTCATCCAGAGGAGACAAGTAGCAATACAATAACCATTTGCTGATTTCTCACAGTACTTCATCTTGATTCTAGGTGGCTCCGTACAAGAAAATTAGACGGGTGTTCTTCACAGATTCTATACCAAAGAATGCCACAGGAAAAGTTCTGAGAAAGGAGTTGATCAAGCTAGCAACCCGCATGGCTTCAAAGTTATAATAGTATCATCATCTGCTGATTCTATTTATTAAAAACTCAATTGAAATGCAATAATCTATTTCTATACCGTGAGTTGATTAGAATGATGAGTAAAGAAGCATGTGTTTTTTTTTTTTTAACTCTAAATGGATCACCATGTTTTTTCTTTTTATCTCCTAGTCTGATAGAGGCACATATAGACAGTGAATAACATTTACACGCAAACTCAAGAGATGCAGGAGCAGCAGACCTGTTAGAAGGAAATGCTGTTGGGAACACTAGGAGGTAAAAGCAATGCATATTGAGGATTAGACTTAGATTGATGATTCCTTCCATTTCTTCTAATACAACAGAGTTTCTCGTTGAAGTTCTGAACTTGAGGATGATTAGAGGGAAGTCTGTGAATATGGTCCAACTGAATAAGGTACTCTTCATTTGGAGTATCATTAGATGAGATCTGATTAGGTATTGCATGAAGGTTTATTTATGGCTGCACGCTGACCTGAAGCAATCCAAATCCACCATGATTGTAAATTCTGTATTCAGATGAGATGGGAATTTTTGCTCTGATGAGATTCTACCATTTCCTTTATGAGAAGTTCATCTGCATAAAACCCATCAGGGTTTGAGTGAGAATTTCTACCTTGGAAGTAATACTTTCCACCACCATTGGTCAAACTTTGCCATGCTAGACTAGAGGGATGATTTCCATGGTAATGGTATAGTATAGTGCATTGAGCTTTACTTGTTCTGTTTTCCTAGTTATTTAGTAGAAAGGGCATCATTTCTTACTCTCAAAAGTGTTATTTTAAATATTAAAAACAATATCAGATTTACTTTACCCCTGGAAAATAATGGCTCGTTTCTTATTAGTCAGTATTTCTTTTTAGATTAAGAAATGAAGTCTAATTTGCATGGTTGTTGGATTAAAACTTTTAATTTCTACATTTTACTATTATACTCTCTAACTAACTGTTATCACATTATAATATGAATAATTAAATAATATAATAAAACAGCATCACCCTCTCTCAACAAACAAAACGCCTACGATCAATGGCAGCCATATATAGCATCCTGAATTAACGAATTTCATAATTATGCTCATCCCTTCTTTCTTTTTTTCAAAAATCACAAAATAAAAATGTTTCTCACTTTCATCTGGAGGCTTCCTGCAAAGATTCGAAACTTGTTAGTTTCCCCTGTAAGAATCAAGATTTTATTACATTTTCATTGGATTTCTTTTATTCATTCAATTCATCCCATCAATATAATCATAAACACAAAACTGCATGCATGAAAGAAAAGCAATTTGAATTGGTGTAAATGGCCCCTCATGCATTTATCAGGAACCAAGCGGCCAAAAACCGGCACGGCGGCGCCCCCTGCACACGTGTGGGTCTTCATGTCTATCCATAGCTCGAAAAGCTTGCACCAAAGCGCAAGATCTGGAGGGACCCCTGGGCTCCAGGATCAAGACTTCAATCGCCCTCCTCAGTTTGTTCTCTCCCCTGGTGCGTCGATGCCTGGCTCTGCTACTCATCTTCGACGATCAAATCCTGTGGATGGAAAGCAATGTCGAGAGGGTGGTCCCTCGGTCGGCGTGTTTGTTTGATGGCGTGGACAAGCTAGTCCGCGGCGCAGAAGCTCTGCCGGAGCAGGTGGATGACGCAGTGAAGAAGACTCGGGGGATGATCCGGCAGTTCCCTCTCCTGGAGTGGGGCGTGGGCCATCTCATATGGTGTGTCAGCTTTCTGATACGGTTCAAGGAGAGCAGCTGCAGCAAGGGTGGTGGTGGTGGTGATGGGCGGGGGAATGAAGTGGAGCAGACGAAGACGGTGCAGTTCGAGAAGCCATATTCGTACGTGAACCAGACGTCGGAGATGAGCAAGGCGGAGGTGACGCATTTGTCGGTGAAGAGGCTGCAGTCGTGGAAGACAAGAATAAAGGCGCTGGAAGAGCCGCTGTCGGCGGGGGATTCTCCCATGTACTCCTCCTATCTCTCTGCGAACTCGTCTCCGGTATCGGATTGCTCGGTGGATGAGAATCATCCCTTCAGCCAACAACCCAAGGACATCATTGGGGATGTAGACGACGTCACCGACTGCTGCTGTATATCCAATCAACTAACTGACTGACCACAATACCATCATGCTTTTTTCCATGTTATTTACCTACCACTACCACTACCACACACATTGTAATTTGTACATGTGCTACCTGCTGTGAAATTATATTATATTTTGGCTGTTCAGAATTCAGATACTCTCTCTCTCTCTATACAAGTATTTTTGTTATACGTGATTTGGAAATTATTCTTGTTAGTATATACTGAACCTATTCTCCTTCTTTGATTCCATTGCTTGTATAATCAATAAAATAAGCAACTAAAGTAAGGTATTTTTGTATAATCAAAAAAAAATAAGTGGCGTTTCTGCAAAAAATTTACAATAAAAATTAAAAAAGACACGCCCACCGTGGGGCTCGAACCCACGACCACAAGGTTAAGAGCCTTGCGCTCTACCAACTGAGCTAGACGGGCTTCTTATTTTTTTTTACGAAATAAACTTATATATTTATTATCTAACTAATTATTTTTCAAGAAATCCGTAAGCTATCGGTGGGAGAACATTTGGTATACTAGTATTAAAATTGGGGGAACAACAAAGTCGAATCAACTTCTATTATTATTAACAAATTTACAAAGGTGCTATTGTAGCTCCTGCAATTACAGCAAACGAAATTCTATTCAGAAAATACATGTACAAAATTTGCCGATTGCTTTTAGTACTAGTTCTAGGCTTATACCAAAACATTACTCAGCTCCATCCATAGCTGAATCCGAGGATTTAATATAACAAACACTATTCACACCTGTCTTATGTTTCAAGACATCGCTCTCTATATTCTATGGTTTCTATTAAAAGATCAACACAACTTTACAGCGCCTAACTCCTCTAGCACTGGTGAACGGAGAAACTCTTCTTCTTCCACCAAGAACCCCATACCTTACCTACTTTTCTTCTCGACACCGTCTTCGACAATGCCTTTGGGTCTTCACTTGGCTCCTCACTACTCTGAGATTCCGACTGTGTTGAGCCTGGTGGTGGATCCTCTTCCCGCTGATCTCGGAACAACGTCAGAAGCTTCCGCGCTTTCTGTTTCCCTCTCGCAGTCCCATTTACTGAAATGGATACCAACGAGGGTATCACACCTTCTTGAAGGACCATTTGACAGCACTTCTCATTTGTGTTGCACAATATCAGAAGGCAAGCCACCACTTGTTCTTGTACGATGGGCTCCCCAGTATCCAGAATGGCGGTAAGTGAACCAATCAGTCCAGGAGTCCTCACAATCTCATCTCTTGCACTATTGCTTGAAGCTAAATATATTAATACAGCGATGCATTTCTCAGTCCAAGTTTGGTCGCTGGGATGCGTGATGAGAGCTTGGAGGGCGTCAAGAATGCCAGCTGACAGGAGGTGAGGAATGTTCGTGGGTTGACTTGAGATGTTATAGAGTGTGTGGAGAGCATCAAGTTTACATTGCTCGTGAGTTTCATTCTTAAGAACCCAGATCAAGAAAGGGACAGCCTCCGAAGTTCCAATGATGGACTTGGCCTCCTCAAGGCACGAAAGATTCAGGTAAAGAGCCGTAGCTGCTACAACAGAAACAGTATCAGCAATCATGTTCTGCAGTATTGGAAGCACTCCCGATGCCAACATCAATTCTTTGTTCCTGAAAAACACAGAAAAAGATAAATCACATGAGCATCCTAGTAGAGGAGCTGCTACTATCCGTTAGCCTTAGAATTTTGACTGGTAAGCAATGCACACTGGCGAAGGTAGAACTCAACACGTGCTACAAAAACTAGTTAAATGACTTGGATGGGGGAGATCATTCATGCTTAAAAGCACGAGCAAAAGACTTTTAGTCCACTGGTGTATCTTGTGGAGCTACTCAAAGATTCAGAAAGTGTAAAAAAAATCCCAGAATACCTGTTATTATTTACAGCAAGGTTGAAGAGAGCCATTGCCCCAATTTCCTGAGCCGCCCCGTCTCTAGCAGAGACAGATGAATCCAAAAACAGCAGCAATGCCTTGACAAAACCATTAGCACCCATATAAATCCTGGTTTCTTCGTCATCTTTTAGCAAGTGCCTTATTTGCTCTACCACTTGGCATTTCTTGATCAAGTTGTCCTCTTTCTCCAAGATCCTCAAATAACCCTCATATTTCTCAAAAACATTAATTTCACAACCATCCTCCGTAGAAACCAATTCCTCTTCATTTCCTTCAGCCTCCTCAATGATCCCACTGTCATTAAGAGGTACCACCTTGACACCCTTGCACTTGCACGAACCAACACTTTCTAATGACTTTGAATTTGCTGAATCACTTTCTGATAACACTAGCCTCCAGTAATTAAGGTCAAGAGACTCCGGTGGCCCATCTGGAACAGGAATCCCGTTCTGTTCACACCAACTAGCCACCAAACCTTTAACACAGTAATTTGGAGTCAAAGAAAGATGAGGAAGCTGCTGTTGAGTTTTAGGACATGTATCGTGCCCATCACCGAACCATTTTTCTATGCAAACCCTTTCATATGTTTGCCCTGAAGCTATAATAACCGGATCATACATAAGTTGCAATGATATTGGACATCTCAACTCTTCAGGGGGGACTGTCATCTGTTCTGATCTCCGGAAATTAGACTTGAAATTAAAAGAACTGAGTTTTGACAGTTGTCGATCAAATGCAAAACCGTTGCGGCCCAGGACATTACCATCATCCAATGATCCCTGGACAGTAGGCGAACAAGGTGTTGAACCTTGTGAATCATTATCATCTGATAAGTCACTCCTGAACAACTTTGAATACTTCCTTATGAGATGCAGAAGATACGCAACAATTGACTCTTTCCTTTTGTCTTCCTCAGCGCGGGCTCTGTCAATGAGTTTCTTTAAAGCCCTCCTCTCCCTAAGTGCTGCTCTTGAAGAGGTTATACCCAATTTAGAAGCAGCTTGGTGAAAGGATTCAAGCTCATTGTTGTCATTCAAACTGCTGTTGAAGTTTCTCCCTTGCTGGAGCAAGGCAATGATCTCATCACCAATCTGCTTCTCCCCAGGATCAAGTGCAAACTCGATCCTTCTGAGCACGGTTAAAATCTCAGCAATCTGGAAAAATGCACCCATTTATATGAGAATACGTTAACGTACCAAGGAGGCACTATATAAAGATTGAAAAATAACTCCCCAAAGCACACTAGAAGAGTAGGAATATTCATAATCCCAAATCAGAGAAACGATTATATAGATGCATTATGAATCAGTTCCTACGACCACAAAAATGAGAAGAATGCGAATATTCAGCAATCAACAAAATGAATTTCTCTGGTCAAAGACTATGACATCAATATTTTGAAATGGTTAAGTTGAACACCTTTTAACCATCAAAGCTCATATTTAAGACTAAAGACAAAAGCAAAAAATAAATATGATCTACCACCTGAACACTAATAGCTTGTGGAACAATATCTTCCACCCGATTTAAACTATCTTCTAGGGCAGATCTAGCCCTCTCAAATTTCAGAACGACAGAGTCTCCAGTAATTGCCTGATGATATAGAAAGGCAAAATGGTCAGTCCCAGTAGCAGATATGCTTTCAAATAGAATTGCAGGCTTGATTTCAAATCTTTTTGGACAATGAAGTAGTGAAAACCAAGAAAATCATGAAAGGTGCATTAGCATAAAGAAATTCCTTTAAACAATTGTGGTAAAAAGTATGAAATGCATTTGAAACAAATAATCATTGTTACATTGTACCAACTAGAAACTGCCACTTTGGTTGTCCAAATGAGGATCCATTATTGCCTGGGCAATAAAACAAATTAGAAACCAGAAATGTCCGTACCAAGTAAAGTTTACTACACTCCGCACAGTGTTGAAGAATATTCTTCGTCTTCTCAAGTGCGATGTGCAGAGCACATAGTGCCTGAATGCCGGTTGTGCTCCTTGGCCTAGCTGCCTCTAGGTCTGGAAAAATCGACAGCACTTTTACATACAAGGAGCATAGGCTCTTGCACATCTCGCCATGTAACTGCACCAATATGATACCTCACCAATCAGTAAACTTACCAAGCCAAAAACACTAAGATTTTCTAAAATTGGTAATCCACCAAGAAAGCAACAATTATCTCTAACTTTAACTGAATAGAAAGTAAAGATACTGCACACATAAGACTCATTGAACCTGGAGGCTCAATGGAGCAACTATAACAATTTACTAGGTTGAACATATCTCTGAAACAAAATCACTATTACTCAAACACCAAATAGTATGGAACAAGCTAGCAACCATGTAAAACAAATCTCGGGTTTTGCATTCCATACCTTTGGCTCGCCAATGGATATTAAATTTTCTTCGATCTCAGAAACATCCATGTTCAGGATGGAAACAGAGGTTTAATTTAGGATGGAATTGGCAAAAACCTGGAAAATCAACGAAAATTTAGAGGGCATTTCATCATTGGAGGAAATATGAACTAATTAACCTTCTAAAAAACACATTAAATCTATCTTTTTCGTCAACCAGTTCATTATTCTAAATAGCAAATTTATGATGACCCAGTATCTTTTAACTTGTCACATCATCTTCGTAACGGAAATCATTCACTTAGTAAAAAGAAATCATTAGTAACAAACAATGATTAGTCATCAATGCCACTTTTGGAAAAAAAGAAAAAGTTATTTAAATCCCTTCTCCTTAAAAATCAATAACTAATCCAAATTGCAACGACACGTTAGAAACTCTTCGCCGAGAATCAACACCTCCAACGCAAACAATTCAAAATCCAGGATAGAAGAAAAAACACTAAGTTAACGGATACAGATGTTATAAGGGAAATCAACGTCACAATACAAACAACATTAGCCATTAGCTGATTCTCTTTCTTTTATTGTCTCTGACCATTTTTCCCAAAGCAAACAAATCAACCAATATTTATTATTTAGTAAAAACACAAACGACGCAATATGACAACAAAAACAACCCCAAAACTACACACATGGACAAAAACGCACGCAATACACGACATTCAAGAAAAAACTCCGAAATCGTCCGGAATGTTTTCAGATTGCAACCGTAGAGCCGTACCGAATCAACCAAAGACGATCCAAGGAGGCTTCATCAATCGAAGATGAGAGATGAAACAAACAATAATGCTGAGAATTCAATTAACATCAGGAAACGATAAGGCTTTCCAAATTTGGATCGGCAGGTTTTTAGTGAGAGAAAGAAGAAAGATGAGAGAGAAAGGATGGGAAGATGAGGAGGGGGCTGAGGGTTATTTTACAGTCCGCAGGGTGGCGTAAATGGTGGAGGAATATTAGAACTAATATTTTATTCGCTCAAATAAATGAAAATAAATGATTTGGGAATTTTTGCATTTTTTTAAATAGAGAGGCATTTATTGAAAATGATACGGGGGCTGAAATGTAATTTCGAAAAGGCGGGATTGTCTCCCCGGAATGCTGCTGGCCGACATTTGCCGACCTCCTCGTTTGTCGATTAGCAGATGGTCGTGAAATGTCCTTCTTGACCCTCCACGTGTATGGTTGGTTGTTATTAATTTCAATGATTAACGATAATTTCTTTGACTTAATTAAGTTGAATTCAACAAAATATTGTGTTGTCAACTTCCAATCAATTGGGAAAACGATCTTTCAATTGTTCGCAACGGTTTATTTTTTAATGATGTATATTGATAATGAAATATAATTGCGGCTTAAAAATTTCAATGTTTAATTATCAATACAGTAACTTTGAATGTTCCCAATTTTAGGGTACTGTTGTGTTGAGTATTTTGTCTAATTAATTAAATTATAATTTCATGTAATGAAAGAGATACTCCTTTTCTGCCCATTTAAATAGGGGCGCTTTATTGATATGAATGATATCATACATGTGGTGAGTCATCTCCTATATGTCCGGATATAGGAATGTATTATTTCTTTCGTTCCAATTATATAGTTCGGATTACTATTTTAGTGTTTCAATTATATAGTCCAATTTCTATATTTAATATTATTTTTATATGATCATTTACCATAACATCCCCAAATAATCTTGGAAAATGAGAATATTAAATGTAATATTATGAAAATGAGAGGATAATTAATGCTTTAAATAAGGGTTATAATATTGGAAGTTTGTTTAAATATTAAATAATTTTTTACAAACGTACAAGATCAAATTGAACTATATAATATTGGAGTATTTGTTAATGGAACAAAAATTGTATAATTATTGCTTACTATACTCGACATATGAACCACATACAATAATAAGGCAAACTTGTATTGGCTCGGTGCATTTTAACTCATAATGATTACCTATTTCAGTTCATTTTGTGAATTTGAGATACAACACGGGCAAACAAATCCACCAAATATTAAATTGCTAAAAAAAAGGACACAATATATAACTATATATTACATCCAAAACATAACGGTACAACATAAGATAAAAGAATTAAAACTTATAATTTACTTCCTCTCTCTCTTTACTTCTATTGCACAAATAAAAACCTTTTTTTTTTTACATTAATTTGTTTATGATTTTATTTGGTTGAGAATCTGAAATTCTTATTAATTACGCTAGATCTGATCGACAGTACTTGGCTTCTAAGTTTTATGTTGTCTTTTTTCTTTTTAATTGAATGATATCCTTTTTTCATAGTGTGTTGGTACTAGGGGTGTACACGATCCGGTTTGGCCGGTTTAATGGTTGAAGTATGGACCAAACCAAATAATACGGTTTGAAAAATCCTCAAACCAAACCGGTCAAATTAATATTTCAAACCAAACCAAATAAAACGGTTTGGTTCGGCCGGTTTAACGGTTTGAAACACGACCTTAACGAGCAAAGTCAAAACGTAAAAAAAATCTTCTACTTTTAGCTACAATATATTTGAGAAATTAAAAAAAAAAACTAATAGTGGCTCTCATGGCAAAGTACGAGATATCTTAATAAAAACAAACAATTAATGACATCCAAAAAATAATAGTTCATATCGCATTCTCAAACATAATAGTAGGATCAAATTATTAAGATATGATAACGGTAAAGCCGACCCATAGAACAGAGAAGACAATAAGGGTAAAAAGAGACATTTGAATAAAATTGTGAGATTGAAATATTTGATAGTGTAAGGCTTATTTTAGATTTAAAAAAATAAATAAAAATGAGATTGAAATATTCGATAGTTTAAGTTTTATAGTTTTCAAAAAACAAATAAAAATGTAGGAAAAAAATAAAAATTATATGATGTTGCATAGAGTATTTGAACTCATGTCACTTAAAACACAAAGTTTAGCTAGAAACGCTATACTAAATGTACTATGTTTATTCTTTTAGTATAACATATAATCAAAATATTTATTTTTAATATAAACGGTCCGATCCGGTCCGGTCTAAATAACCGGTTTCTCTACTCAAACCGTGGACCAAACCAATTAATACGATTTGAAACTTACGGTCCGACCGGCCAATTTTCACACTTTTCAAACTGGCCAAATCATTTCAATTTGGCCGGTTTGAACCAAACCATGTACACTCCTAGTTGGTACCCTTGAAAATTGTTGTAATTAAGTTGTAACGTAGTCAAATTATGTGTCTTGTTGGATAGTGCCGACTTAGACAAACAAATTTCAAAATCAAAGCAATTATGACCCAACATGTGCTTATACATTTCGGATTCAAAAGGGAGGCCGAAAAACATCCCATTTCATAACATAGTAAATTATTGATTTGATTTTTTAACAATAATGAATGAATGTTGATTTGAGATCTAACAGTATCATAAATAATAGTATAATTTTAAAATTAATGTCCGAGTAGAAACACCTTGTATCTTGAAATAATGATTCGAGATCGATATTTTTTCCTTTTTTATTTAAAAATAAACAAAAAAAATGAAGTGAATGTCGTTAATAGAGGAGATAAGATGATTAATATATGAGTAAATATAATAAAATCTGGTATTATATTGGTAATAATTCATAATCTTACAAGTATAATATTTTGTGAGCATGGAGATGGAGAGGAGCAATTATGTCATACGATTAGTCCACGTGGGCTGTAAATTTGGGAGATTTCATTCCACAAACCAATCTTATTTGCAGAAAAGGCCTGCCAGATCCGTAATTCTCGGAGGCCCCCCCCACTCATACTCAGTAGATTTATGATTTATTTTAATTTTACCCCAAGGACTCTCCACACGTGTGGACTGTGGAAATTGGGGCCAAACTAATTTTCTGGTCGCAAAAGCTCCACGCTAAAACTAACGTATTTAATTCACCACAAAAAATATCTAATTATTGAGATGGGTACTCAATAATGTTTACAAAAATAACATAAAATTTACAAAATTATTAGTTAATTGACATTATTTCTCTGTTTTTGTAATGTAATATTTTTTATACTGAAAAATTATGTTTTAATGTATAAAACTATTCATTTCACAAATTCATGTATTTTTTTAACGTTTTATTTAGTAATAATAGAGGTAAAGACAACATCTAAATAAATAATTGTAATTTGAAATAAACCAAAAATTAAATAGTTCTGATAAAAAGAATTTTAAATAAAGAGAATAGATTGTTAACTTATAATTTAATTATGTCTCATGATGCCAGACTATTTTATTTTTACTTAATTATTAGTTGGATAACACAATATTATAAAAATAGACTATTTCTCATTTAAATTACATATGCTTTTATTGAAAAGATTTAAAAAAACAAAAACAGCTGCTATAAAATTTAGAGTAACAAAACTATCATATAATTTAAGTGGGAACATTTTTGGATGAATTTGTTTACTTTAGTATATATATAGGTTGGCCAAGTCTAGTAAGTATTTAATACCTGATATTTTATAGAAATTTATTTTATTCAAAGTAGATATATATTAATAAAAGTAGATTGATTTTTCTAAAATATTGAGAACAATGTTTGTTCCAAGTTTGGGGGATACACACGAACGTTTTTACGCGTTGTAATAGTGGTGTTTTGTGTTTTGTTAGAATAATCAATGTTGAAGCATTGCAGTAACATGAGTTGTATGGCTGAAAATATTGAAAAGCCAAAGTTATGTATTTTGCAATAATAATAAAAATGATAGAGAAAAAAAAGTTAGAAAAAAAAAAAGAAAAGAAAAAAGTTAAGAAAAAAGAAAAAAAGGAGTATAGTTTGTTTTATTTTTATTTTTTGGTAGAATGTGCATTTTTCCTTCATTAATGTTGCAGTTTAGAATAAATCATAGATTAAGAGAGTTGAATTATGCTTCTAGATGATAGTCACTTTAACCATATTTACTCACCATTAACCTTACCCACACGTTACAAGCCTTAAAGTCCTTTTGATCTGTGAGTGACATAGATTTCATTAGTGTAGAAAACGCTAGAGGTCAAGTGGGAGTAAAAATAAGCAACATTGATGATCACTGAGCTTGATGAAATAGCTTGAGTCATGTTGAAAAGTTGTGCTAGCTGATGTTAGAACAAAAAAAGGTAATCTCACATTCTTTCTCTCCAACCCACAACTGGCGGAGGCGATTCTGGGAGGAAGAAGAGCAGAGAGGAGAAATGATAAAAACAACAACAGCTTGACAGAGTGTTGCCTATTTTCTTGTATCTTTAGTATATGCTCTTAATCAATACAATGAAGGATTGTTGAAACTTAGTTTTCATTGTTTATTTCCTGATTTCTAGTATGAGCTAAACTTGTTTTACATTTGGGTTTGTGTGTTTTGTTATATTTTGGTTCTCTATTCTCGTTCTTACCTAATATGAATCTGTTTCTAGCTGGATTTTATTATTATTGATTTGTTTGTGTTGATTGATCACCTGCACAACTGTTTTATCCATATTGTTGGGAAATCTGGCTAAGTTTCCCTTCTCCAGTTGATAGCTTAGATCTTAGATTTGGTGTTTAAGTGTTTTGGTGGATCAAATCCTAAGTCCAACCAGCGTCAGTTTGTCTCTAGAATAGCTCTAGTCTCAAATGTAAAGTCCTGTTTAGGTCTTTTGAGTTGTAAGTCGTAGCTGATCAAGACTCATGTTGGCTACTGTTCACCAGCATGAGATGTGCTTACCAGTTGAGAGAAGTCTCACCAGCAAGCGGCTAACGAAGACTCATGCTGACACTGTTCATCAGCATGGAGTAGAGCTATCGACTGGCTACTGTTCACCAGTGGGAAGATTTCATCAGCAGGAGGCTGACAGATCTACCAGCAGAATATGTGTTCAGGTTGACACTATTCACCAGCGGTGAAGCCACCAGTCACGGGAGATTCCAAGAGATAACATCAGACGAATTGGTAGACCTTGATTGTGCTAAGGAAAGTCACCAGCAGAGACTGCCAGCACAAGATCACCAGTATGATCTACCAGTCGGAGGTTATCAGCAGAATTCAAGATTCGCTCTCCCAGAGTCTTAGAGACAAAAAGAAGATTCGTCGAGGAATTAACTGACAGAGTATGACTTTAAGGAGGATACCTTAAAGTCTATCAGTTCAAGACTACCAGTTCCGATTCCTCGTACTGACGAATAGAGTCGTTCTGACACAAAGAGATCTGTGTCAGATAAAGCGATCAAAGGTATGGCGCTTTCCGGAAATTCCTACCTGCCGCCTGCAGAAGGACATGCGAGGACAGAGACTTTTCCGGATGTGTCCAAACGGCTAGTATTTGAATCTGAATCTCACGTCTATAAATACGTGAGATCCAACAGCATTCAATACTCTTAGCCACTCTTGACCTACCGAAAGCTCAAACGCATTCATATCAGCGAATAAGCAATCTTTCGAGGCTTTTCTTAAAGCTACTCCGTGTGTCAATCATTTGAACACGAGACTCCAAGCTTCTAGCTTGTGAGTTATTGATCTCATTTGGTGTTCTTTCTCATTCCGAGGAAGAACATAGCAGCTCTTGAGCCAGCCAGCTCCAGAGTTATTACGGGCAGTTTTGCCGCCAGCAAGAGTCAAGTTCTTGGGAGAACTCAACACCCAATCAGTCGGAGGAGGAGGTTGAAGTGACGTGCTCGCACTCCATCCATCTGACGAGAGTTGAAGAAGGACAAGGACCGGGAGCGGTTGATCCAGTGGACTGGTAGACGAGGCATCTACCAGCTGGAAATAGATCGTAGGAAATCTTGTACCGGATTACTTTTTTTAGTGAATTTCCAGTGCTTCGACTGGAGAGTGGACGTAGATCAGTTGATCGAACCACTATAAAATATCCTTGTTATTTACTGCTTTCAGCATTTACTTACTGATTTAAAACCCAGCACCCAAGTGCTGGAGTATAACTGAAACCAGGTTATAACTGTGCAAACTTGACTCTAAAATTTTCTAAGTCCTGAGTCATCAGCTGACCAGCCAGTTGCCAGTCAGCTGAATACTCAGTTGCCAGTTGACTTACCAGCTGACAAGGTCCCAGTCAGCTGTGTAACCAGCAGAGTGCAAGAAACGAACTTACGTATTTTCCGCTGCCAAAGTATACCCTGATATCCGGGACCAACAAGTGGTATCAGAGCGGACGGTTCTTACAGACCGTTCGTTTCTGTGTCGCTTAGGACCGTGATCCACGTTTCCTTGCACTCCTGTTTGTTTGTCTGTTTGTCTAGCTCAGGTACTTCAAGATGAATATCCCAAAGCTAATGGACTACAAGACGGAGAAGCACTCTATATGGCGAAAGAGGACGCTTATCTCCCTGAAGAGCATCCATCCAGACATGAAAGATGTACTGGAGACAGGGCCAATAGAGATCACCAAGATTCAGCATCAGCTGGGAGATCGTCCAGCTGCGGTGGTCCCAAAGCCCCAAGATGAATGGAATGCTGAGGACAGAAAGCGGAATCAGCTGGATTCCATTGCACATGAGCTGATCCTTGCGTGCCTTCCAGAATCGCTGATGGAGGACGCACTGCAGTTTGATACTGCTAAGGGAGTATGGGATTTTCTTGATAGTTTATGTCAAGAAACTGACCAAATGAAACGCAACAAATTGCAGGTTGCGGTGGATAAATATGAGTCCTTCCAGATGCTGACTGGAGAAACCATCAAGGAGATGGAGGCGAGATTCAACGCCATTGTCAGCGAGCTGAAGTCTCTGGGCAGGGAGTACGAAAATGCTGATCTTAACTCGAAGATCCTGTCCAAGATGCCGAAGGAGGATTGGTTTGTGAAAACCACCGCACTAAAGGAGAAAGATTTATCCAAACTAACTCCTAAAGAAGTGTTTGCTCAGTTGCAGGCACATGAATGGGATATCCAGATAGTGAATAAAAACGAGGCTATCAGGAATGTTGGATCCCCCAGCGTTAAGGCTCAGGACGAAGCTTACTTCGTCAAGAAGGACTTCAAGCGGATGCCCAAGAAGCCCTTCCATGCTGACAGGCCTGCTGGGCAGACCAACCAGCCGAAGGAGATCCCATCCACGTCAGGATCTTACTCCAAAAGTGGCGAGAGCTCTATCGCTGAACTTGAGCAGCAAATGAAACGACTGGCCGTCCTACTGGAAAAGGCTAAGTCAAAGCAGGGAGTCTCTTCAAGCTCAACTGACGGGAAATTCGTCAAAAGAGCTCCTCGTGCTTGCTATCAATGCCAATCCCCTGACCATTTAAAATTTGAATGTCCGCAGGTGGACAAAACTGAGAGGGAACGACTGAAGAAGCTCTTTGAAGAGCGTGCCTCCAGGGCAGTTGCCAAAGCCATGCTGACAAGGACTGAAGTTCCTGATATCCCCGACCATGATGATGGGGAATACGAGTCAGATGGAGAGTCTGAAGAAGAAGCTCTTCTGGCATTCATGGCTGCTCTAGGAGAAGTGTCAGCTGAAGAAGATGCTGACAAGGAAGAACATCTGGCATTGACTGCTGATGATGAGGTACAATCAGATCCTCAATTGCATATCATGCCTGTTCAAATCATAGACGATTCTGAGTCGCATTGCTCCGACTCAGAAGATGTCACTTTAGATGTTCTTCAGCATGAGTTTTTAAAATTTTATGAAATGAAAAATGTTTTAGCTGGCGAAAACACTTCGCTGAAAAATCAAGTTTCCATTTTGACCAGTGAGATTGAAAAATCTAGGTCACTCAGCGAAGAGCTAGAAACTTTGAAAAAGGCTCATTTCGACTTGCTCCAAGATTTTCAAAGTACAAAAACTGAGCGAGATAACCTTCACAGTCTCGTTCTGGAGCAAGAAAATAAAATCAATTTTCTAAACAAGGGCTCTAAGGATTTAGAGGCAGCTCTAAGTCATTGGAGAAAACCTTATGATAAATCCGGGTTGGGATTTACAAATGATTCGAGCATAAACCAACCCAATGCTGGTAAGGGTAAGGGCAGAATGGTAAATGAGTCAGCACCAGCTGGTGCTGCCAGCATACCTCGTATGGCTGATCAGCAAAGGAATCATCAGCCCAGATATAGAGGTGAGTCATCACGACAACAACCTCGACTGGCAAATTCCTCTGCTGACAGGACGCCAGCACACCCTAAGAAGCTGACTAAGCCAAAATATTCCAAGGCAAGGAAGTCAGCACCAGCAGCCAGTGGAACCCGACAGCCAGCACCAGCTGTCCAGAGGTTCCACACACAACCTTATAAGTATGCCAGTTGCCAGCATACTTACAAGGGGTCCCACTCTCAGCAGAATACTGAGAGAAGGACAATTCCCGATAGGAGGAATACCTATCGGAGGCCTGAGCCCAATCAAATGTTTTCATCAAGGGCTAGGAAGGCTAACCACCGTGGTCCACAGTTCCAAAGACCACCAAGGCAGCACAAGCGGTCGGAAAGAAATTTCCGATCTCCTCAGAAGAAGAATACTTCTAGAGGAACTGCACACACAGCCACACCTTCCAAAAACAATTCCATGCATTATTTTAAGAGGAAGGGAAAGGCCATGAGTGATGTCAGCAAGGGTAACACTGAGCTGAAGATTACTCAAATCTGGATTCCGAAAGGAATGTTCCAGAGATCTAACCCTGCAGGACCCGCTGATGATCGGGGACCTAAATGATTTCATTTTTCTTGCAGGAACAGGATCATGCGTATCAGCTTCAGAGGTCGAGCGAGTGGATCATTGACAGTGGTTGCTCCGCTCATATGACTGGTGAGGAGTTCTTGTTTTCGGAGCTCACCAAGGTCAGAGGACCTCCAGTTATTTTTGGTGATAACTCCAAGGGCAGAGTTATCAGCAAGGGATGCATAGAGAAGGATGATGTGCGTATTGTCAACGTGTCCCTTGTTACCAACCTGAAGCACAACCTCCTGAGCATCAGCCAGCTGTGCGACAATGGTTACACCATTGTGTTTGACAAATCCGGGTGCCAGATCAAGAATGAAGAATCTGGCGAGACCAAGCTGAAAGGTGTCCGCAAAGGAGGGTTGTATGTCGTTGACTGGCAAAGCGGGAAGACTGATACATGCTTTGTTGCCACCAGTTCCATGGAGACCAACTGGCTGTGGCACAAAAGGTTAAGTCATTTGAATTTCAAAACTATTAATTATCTAACCAAGCATGATCTTGTAGATGGTCTTCCCAAGGGCGGGTTCAAGAAGGAAGGGATTTGCAAGGCCTGCCAGCAAGGCAAACAGACCAAGAAATCCTTCAAGAGCCAGTCGCCAGTTCACCCTAGTACCAGTCAGGTACTCGAGCTGTTACATATGAACCTGTTTGGACCAGTAACGCCGCAAACCATTGGAGGAAGACGATATTCGCTGGTGGTAGTCGATGACTACTCGCGCTATACATGGGTGAAGCTTCTCAGAACAAAGGATGAGGTGAAGGTGATTCTTCCAGAGTTGATCATCCAAGCTCAGAAGCAGAGAGAAGCTGTCGTGAAGCGAATTCGTTCGGACAATGGGACTGAATTCTGCAACGGTCCGCTGATGGATTTTTGCGCGGAGGCCGGGATCAAACATGAGAGATCTACACCAAGGCAACCACAGCAAAATGGACTGGCAGAACGTAGGAACAGGACGCTGAAGGAAGCAGTCCGATCCATGCTGGCTGAGTCTGGTTTGGGTCAGAGTTTCTGGGGAGAGGCGTTGGTGACTGCTTGCTATACTCAGAATAGGAGCGGGATCAACGACAGACTTCAGAAAACTCCCTACGAAGTGTACTTTGGTCGTAAGCCTACTTTAGCTCATCTTCGTGCATTCGGTTCTCCATGTTATATCCATAATAATGGGAAGTCGAACTTAAATGCTTTCTCGCCTAAAGCTGATGAGGGTGTGTTTGTCGGATATGGACACCCCTCTCACAAGGGCTATAGAGTATTTAACAAGACGACCCAGCTTGTGGAAATAACATGCAATGTTGTTTTTGATGAAGCTACTTTAGTGCGCAGGACCTTACGCCAACTGGCTGAAGATGTTCCTGAGGTCAATGATGTCAATGACCAGTTGGGCAGGAATTCTTCCAATGCTCAACCAACTGGTTCGACTAGACCGATGAATGGATCATCTTCACAACCAGTTACCTCAGGTGCCCATCAGCAACCTGAGAGGGTCGGTGATGCAAATGACCTTGCTGAGACCTTACACTCAATCTCCCTGAGTGGATCATGCATTAATCAAGGGGGGAATTCTGACTGGAATCCTTGAGCCAGAAGACGCGGAGCCAGCTGGAAGAGAGGAGCCAGCTGATACTGGCGAAGGCGCTGGAAATCAGTCAGAGAGTGAAGCTGAAGAAATCCCAACTGGTGAAGTTCCAACTGGTCAACCGCCAGTTGCTGTTCCAGCCCCGACTGGTGAAAATTTGGAAGCACCAGTCGTCAGGACAGATGAACCTGTTTCACAGCCGGCACCAGCGGTCGCTGGTCCTCCCAAATGGCTGAGGGATCACCCATCTGATGCTATTCTCGGTGATCTGGAAGGTTCTGTCCAGACCAGGCACGGCAGTGCGCTATTGAGTTGCTTTATCTCTCAGATGGAACCTACATCCATCAAAGATGCGCTCGAATCTGCCGATTGGATCAATGCCATGCACGAAGAGCTTGCGGAGTTCACTCGCAACAATGTTTGGGACTTGGTAGAGAGACCATCACACCAGTCAGTGATCGGCACCAAGTGGGTTTTCAAGAACAAGCGAGATGAAGATGGCATTGTGGTCCGGAACAAGGCTCGTTTAGTCGCCAAGGGCTATAGACAGTGTGAAGGCATCGATTTTGATGAGACCTTTGCACCAGTTGCAAGAATGGAGGCGATACGGCTGTTTTTGGCTTATGCAGCGTATCACGGCTTCACGGTGTTCCAGATGGACGTGAAGAGCGCATTCTTGAATGGCGAACTAAAAGAGGAGGTTTATGTCGAGCAACCTCCAGGCTTTGAGATAGGCACCAAGGTATACAAGCTGAGAAAGGCCCTGTATGGATTGAAACAGGCGCCCAGGGCTTGGTATGAAACGCTGTCACAATTTCTCACCAGCAATGGATTTCGGAAAGGGAAGATTGATAGGACTCTCTTTCTTCTCAAGGATGGTGGTGACATGCTGATGGTGCAGATCTATGTCGATGACATCATCTTCGGATCCAAGAACATATCTCTATGTGAGAAGTTTTCTAAGCTGATGCAGACCTCATTCCAGATGAGTATGATGGGCAAGCTGACATACTTCCTAGGACTTCAAGTCCAGCAATCAGCTGATGGTATTTTTATCAACCAACGGAAGTATACCAAGGATCTTATTCAGAAATATTGCCCAGAGAAGACTAAGTCTCTAAGGATCCCGATGAGTACCAGCTGCCAGATATTTCTTGATGAGCAAGGGGAATCAGTTGATCCTACTATATACCGAGGAATTATTGGATCACTCCTCTATCTCACTGCCAGCAGACCCGACATTTCTTATTCAGTCGGAGTGTGTGCCAGATTTCAAGCTAATCCTAAGAAGTCACACATGGAAGCTGCTAAACGGATTGTGAAATATCTGAAGGGGACAGAATCTCTTGGAATATGGTATCCCAGAAATGATGAGCTTACGCTTATCGGATATTCAGATTCAGATTTCGCTGGATGCCGTATTGACCGCAAGAGTACCAGTGGTACGTGTCAGTTTCTCGGACACAAGCTGATTAGCTGGTTCAGCAAGAAGCAGCACTCTGTAGCTACTTCTACCACTGAGGCTGAGTATGTTGCCGCTGCCAGTTGCTGTGCTCAAATTATTTGGCTCAAGCAACAACTGGCTGATTATGAAGTGGACACTGGCTGTGTTCCTATTTATTGCGACAACAACAGTGCTATGTGCATCACGAAGAATCCGGTTCATCACTCCAGGACCAAGCACATAGACATTCGACATCACTTCATTCGTGATCATGTCGAGAAGAAGGATGTCAGCGTGGACTATATCAGAACTGAAGATCAACTGGCTGACATCTTCACAAAGCCCCTGCCAGAAGCAAGATTCAAGGAGTTGTGCATCAAACTCGGTCTTATGGAGATTGATGCGAGCCTTAATGATGAGGAAGAATGAGTCCAAGCTCTCATTCTGTTCTTGATTCTCTGACGTATGCTGATTACAACTGAGTCCAAGTTCTCAGTTGTGGTGTTTCTCGACTAGTGGTGTCTACCAACCACAGATGATATCTACTGGCGGACTTTATCCCTAAATTGTCCAAGGAAATGAGTCCCAGCTCTCATTTCATCTTGCCAGCTTTTATCTTCTGCTGAAGCGAAATTGGGTCCCAGCTGCCACCTTCTAGCAGTGTTGAAGAAATGGATCCACTTCCAGTTGCCAGCAGATAACTGGTGGTCATTCCCACGACTGGGGAAAATTGAGTCCAAGCTCTCAATTTGGTTAAGGTCGCTAGTCTGATCATCAAGTGGTATCAGTTGCTAACTGATGAGTTTGCCAGCAGGACGTGCTACCAGCAAGTGGTTGATTTCTCAAGTGGTCTCAGTTGCTAACTGATGATGTATATCTACAAGATGGTATCAGCTGCTAACTGAAGAAATTTTCATCAAGAGGAGAAATGGCTCTTCAATAAGTGGTATCAGTTGCTAACTGATGAGTTTGCCAGCAGAATGTATTATAAGCATGTGGTATCAGTTGCCAACTGATGAAGAGGCCAACCAGTTAGGGGGAAGTATGCGACTGGCGTATGCTGGTGATGCCCAGCCAAGCCAGCTGTCGCAGAAATGGCGGGATTGTTCAAATCCATGTAGCGTGTACTGGCCTCAGAATTTAATGCGGCATTGAATGCAACATTTAATGCGCACAGTGGCTGCGCAGTCCGCCTTTTGGTTTCCACCAATCGCTGAGCGCCACGTCAGCTACACGGCGCGCCCCACGTCAGCACGACCGCGCACGTCGCACAGGGAAACGGGCCTGTTGATGACCGTCGATTCCCGTTTGCTGAGCGTTGATCCTGGTCGTCTGATCTTGCATGGACTTGAGTATAAATACTCGAGACTCTTCATCGGAAAAACCTTTACGATCTTTCAAGTTTTTTCCAGCCCTAATCTATCTCATTCTCTCTCAAAATTCTTAAGTTTCCTGAGATTATGGCTTCATCTTCACGCCCCCCAACTGATAATCCCCCGGAAGACAACCCACCTTCCACATCTTCATCGTCTGGTGAGCCCAGACTACCAGTTGCCGAGCAGCACATGCCGACGTACACCGGCATTGTGAAGATTGAAGATATAGATTATACTCTTCCGTTCGCTCGACTGGTTCAGCTGAACAAGCCGGCGACCAGGGCTCAGCTCTCGAACGCACAAATGAGGGCAGCGCAAGTTCAGAAAGAAAAGATTCTGAACGAGAAACTGGCACGCAAGAATTATGGGGAGGAGTTGATCGAGATGATCGACCGGGAAGGCCTTCGTCAGTATTTGACGGCAAGGCCCGAGACCTTCCATCCGCACATGGTAGCCGAGTTTTACGCTCGGGCCGTGGTTGCTGACGACAGGAGGTCGTTCACTACATCGGTGTTCGGCCACCTGATCACCGTTACCGCCGAATACCTCGCCAATCTCTTCGGCCTGAGGAATGAAGGAGAGGAAGTCGCCACGTATCATCAGGATGATACGGTGGAATTCCGAAGGAGGTGGACACAATGGAAGAGGGACGAAGTCACCGTCTTCCGGACTGGTATGAGGAAGTCGGAGATGGATGACTGGTGGCAGATGGTGTGCGACATCGTTGTCAGGATGTTGCAGTGCGAAGTCGGATCCTACGCCGAGCTGAGCCTGCGCAAGTTTTCGGTGATGTGCGCGTTGGTGGATGGGATTGAGGGCAACTGGGCCGAGTTCTTCTTTGGCCGGTTGCTGGAGAATGTAGCCAGGAACGCCAACATTCCAATTGATGGGACGTTCGCTCACTCCGTATCCTTTGGGCTGCGGATCAGCCATATCCTGGAGATGGAGATTGGAGATGGAGTGGACCAGGGGGAACAACTGGTGAGTTCGGACTTCATTCCGCCCACCAAGGAGCAGGCCAAGCTGCCTCGCCCTGACTACCACAAGCCGCGGAGGCTGAGGGGAAAGTCAGCAGTGGATCCAGCTGAGGTCGTCTCGGAGGAAGAAGAGGAGGATAAGGGGGAACAGGTGCCAGTCATGGCACAGCCGCTGACGGAGGAGGCAAGGGCCGAGCTGAAAAGAAAGATGGAGACTGAGTCTCTTTTTACTCAAATGGAGGAGGCGGAAGTGGATGCTTCTGGCAGTCGCCATCAGCCAGTTCAGCAGGTGCCAGTCACCAAGAAGACCTCCCGCAAGAAGCCCAAGACTTCTCAGCACCAGCAGCCACCATCAGCTGTGGTATATGATCCCGAGCCTGGGAAGATCTCCATCCCAGTCAAGAAGAACATTCTTGGATTGACTGAGGAAGAGACGCTGGAGAGGATGACTCGCAAGAGGAAGCGCATCCAAACCAGAGCTCAGCGGGTGGTGGAGCAATCGAAGAAGGAGAGAAGTGCCTCCATTGCGAGGAAGAAGCAAGCCAAGGCAAGGCTGAAGGCCTTGGCAGCCCAGCGAAGATTAGAGGCTGAGCTAGCAGCCCGCGATGAAGCCTATGCCAAGGTGCAGGCTGAGCATGCAGCCAGGCGCCAGGAGGAGCTGGCTGAACAGCTGAGGCTGGCAAGTAAGGGCAAAGGAAAGGCTGATGAAAGTCCAAGTGCCAGCCCACCAGCTTCCCCACCACCAGGCGAGATTTTACCAGAAGATACATATCAGCGCCTGCTGGTGATGGGAGTCGACGAGGACATCATGTCCATAGTCGAGCACTACCAGCCGGATGAGGAAGAGGCTGGGAGCCCGCTGGCTGCGCAAGGGGATGCCAGCGGTGCTGATGCTAAAGATGAGGGTCCGCTGGCTGCGCAAGGGGATGCCAGCGGAAGCGGAGTTGCCGCAGAAGGCCCGCTGGCAGTGCAAGGGGTTGCCAGCGGAGGAGTTGATGAGCGGGCGACCACCCCGGAAAAACTGGCGGAGGAGAAGGAAGAGAAGGAAGCAGAGAAGGAAGAAGAGATGGCTGTGGAGACTGGTGCAAGGACTGCTGGGAAGGCTCCCATTGTTATCTCTGATGATTCTGAAGAAGAGGAGCCACCAGTTGTCCAGCACTCCACAATCCAGAGGATGGAGCCAAGGAACCTGTTCCCAGATTTTGCAAAGGAAGGGAAGGCTCAGCTCGGTCGTCAACAGTCCCAAGGAGCCTCAACTTCTGGACGACCAGCGACATCCTCACCAGCACAGCCTCGACGTGCTGATTCGCGACCACGACGTGACATAACCGTCAGCGTCCTCAATTACAACGTGGTCGACGCTGATGAATATGAGGAGATGGTCAATGGACCCCATCGGTGGGAGTTACGCGGGGAAGAGGCCTTCGACACCTCTCAAGTGCCTGACTACAGCATTCTCAACATCATTCCTCTCCGCGGGCTCCCCCACCAGTCGGTCTTAGCTTCCCGCATCCAGGACTGGTGCCTGCCCCTGAGGCCGATGGAGTTCTACAACCGTACTCTGTATGAGTACGCAGAAAATATCACGGTGGAGGTCGAGGATGCCGTTGATTTCGACATGTTCAATGACTTCCGGTATCTGTGGTTTGTCAACCCGACCCTGTACTGTGAGCTGCGGCGATGGAGGATCTTTGACCGTGTGGAGCGGTATCTCACGGTGGAGAAGCGCTCAGTTCTGTACGCTAGGCTGGGGCTGCAATACTGGAGGAATAAAGAGGACTGGGCGAATGAATTCATGGATACATTAACTGACGAGCCAGAGCCTTTGTCCCTTAGGCGTGTCCGGCAGCGAGTGCAGAAGATTCTTGATTATCGCCTAAGGACTGGCAGCTCAGGACTCCCGAAGCCAAGGCGTGTCCGAGTGCCCTTTCTCCAGTTCCACCGCACCAGCCGGGGCTTTCAGGTGGTCTACGCTCTCCGAAGGATCCGAATACTGATTGCCCTCCCACCGCTCCT
>JAPKLW010000418.1:170132-184777 GCA_026898455.1 Plectranthus barbatus
GTGAGAAAGTGAGAAAGATGTTTGATTGCATTCACGACATTGCTTGATTGTATTCAGGTCGTTGCTTGATTGCAATGTTGCTTGATTGTGCTTTAGTTGTTGCTTGATTATTTTGTTGCTTGATTGCATTTTAGTTGTTGCTTGATTCAATATCAACCATTGATTTTTTTAGATCTGATGGACATGATTCATTCTTTTTTCTCACATGAGGATTTTTTTTTACATGATCCCTCCTCTCTCTCTCTCTCTATATATATATATATAGGGATGTGATCCAGTGAGAACCACTGTTACCATAAGAAATAAGAACCAATCTCGACCGTAGATCTTGCTCAATCAATGATCCAGATCTAATAAAAAAATGCGGGCATTTTTTCCCCAAAAACCTGCATTATTGGGCAATTTAGTCTTTTCGCTTTTAATTAAAATTCGCCCTTCAATTATAACCTTCTTAATACACATACAACGTACATGCATTATAGAGTTCACAAATTATCATTATATAGAGAAGATACTATCATTATATATTACCCCCCTAATTTCACACGAATACACAAATATTACTAACATGTGTTATAATTCAAAGCAGTGGGTTTCATCAAACAAAGCAGACATGCATTATATAGTTTATGGACTATCATTATATACTACAAATATTATCATTATATATCATTATATGTTGAACTTAAAAAATATGTTAATATAATTTCAATGTGTTTTTTCTTCTTTAATTAATTAAAAATAAATGTGCAAAAGCAACGTAAATTGTGGCTTGCGAATAAAATTGTAATTAAATCTGAATTAAAACAAGTTACAATCACTCATTGAACCTCTTCTAGAAACATCACAAGTTGCAAGAATGAGGGTTGACAAATAACAATACAATACAATACAATAATAACAATACAATCCATTGTGGAACAAACAAGGGACAGAACCTCCTCAATCATAATCAATCATCAATCTCAACATAGCTAGCTCCCAATCTTATACAGAGTTGATGTCAAGAGCTAGTTGAGGTCAAGGAAGACTTTGGCCAAGGGATACTTAGTCTATGAGAGATGGTGAGCCTCCAAGATCTCAACAATCTCACATTGCCAACAAGGCACACCACATCACCTATCATTTACATCTGCTTGGTGTTGTGTTATCACACTTTGGAACAAACGAATCTGTACAGAAAAAATATGAATTAAATTTGAAACTTATAACATATAATGCAAGATTCATAACTATATAATGCATGCATTTACACTATATAATGAATTCTCGTAACGAAACAAAACCTACATAAACTAATTATAATTGACTCACATATAATGCAACTATTACAAAACAATAATGCAAGCCATAACATTATATAATGCAGATATAAAACAAATTTAAAAGTACATAAACTAATAATCAATCTTTCAAATATAACCTAAGTACTACAAATATATAATGCAATTCATAACAATACATAATGCATGTATTTACACTATATAATGAATTCTCATAACGGAACAGAACCTTCATAAACTAATTATAACTGACTCACATATAATGCAACTATTACAAAACAATAATGCAAGCCATAATATTTTATAATGCAGATATAAAACAAATTTAAAAGTACATATACTAATAATCACTCTTTCAGATATAACATAAGTACTACAAATATATAATGCAATTCATAACGATATATAATGCACATCTTCAAATTAAACAATTAAGAGTGAAAACACCAAACCATAAACAGCAATCTACGAAACCTGATTCAAAATCTGGAAACAAATCATCAATAACTCATACAATGAATCTTCGATTCTATCACCGTAATCTGATAACTAATGATCGAACATCATATCAGAAAACAATTGATTCTATTACGTAACATATGGAATTTATCAATTCTTACCTTTCAAAGGATCCATAACTTGCCGACGACGATGACGAACACAAACGACGACGAACACAAACAATAACGAACGCAGACGATGACGAGCAGATTTCACAGAGAGAATGAATAAAGAAAATATATAATCACGGAAGGAATGAAGATCGCAAATCGCAAAGGAAAGAAAGATCGCAAGATTTAAATTAAGATTCTAAAAAGATTTGAATTCATTTAGTACAAAATTATCCCTCATTTAACAATAATGAAAGTCAATACAAACAATAATGCATAGCGGGTGAAATTAAATCTAAGCTGTTGATTTCATGATTTGGACGGATAAGATTAATTCTTATTTTCACATGGTAAGGCTGGTTCTCATATGATCACTCCCCTATATATATATATATAGTGTAAATTTTGAAATAAATAAGAAAATCAATTTAATTGATCAAGCGCACGTGTCTCTAAGTCATCATAAAGGATGCAAATATTACTATGACTATAGATTCCACAAAAATTATTTTATTCATTTATTAAATAATTCAAATTTAAGTTTCATAATATTTTATTTGAAAAAAACACAAAACTTGATTCGATATTAACATAGTGGAGCTCAACTTACTTAAGAAGTTATCTCCATAATTATTGACTAGATAAGCTTGCTTATTGAATTCTAGCTCGAAGCTAGTGATAAAGTTTGACTTATGAATTTTATTGAGTTTAACATAAATTAATTTTTTTATTGTTAGATTTATAGTTTAATTATAGATAATTAGAAACTTTTATTATAAATAAAAACAAATTAAAAATCAAGCTCAAACATAACCAAGTTAAACTTAATACTGAATTAACTTCAAATTTGAAAACTTGAACTTGAAACTCAAGTTAATTATGCTCGGTTCAACTCCACTCGTGATCCCTTAATTATCGTCTAAACATGTTTGTAGGCAAACTAATAACAACTCATAAGTAATCGACAATTCAATATAAAAATAATAATGCCTTGGAATAAATAATGCATGTCCTACACGTACGTTACATGGTTGGATCATCCAAATATACATTTCCAAACTATTGGGCGGTTAATTGGTTGTGATACAATGTTTTTGCATATATACAATTAAAAATAGTGAAGTAGATTAAAAAATAAGAATAATGGCTTGGGGGGTGGGGGTGGGGTGGGGTGGGGTTCACCGATTTATAGCAGTGGGGACGAATTTCATCCACACACATTCAATTCCTAATCTACATTCATTCATTCATTCGATGCATGTGAAGTTATTGCTTGCAATTCGCAACCCCTCCATCACTTTCTTCGTCTTCCATTTTTTTTTCACTTTATATTCATATTTTAACAAAATAGATGTTGATTTTTATAATTTGCAGATTTGTTGTAATTTATACTTGTATTAGTTTTTATAGGTCAAGTAGACATTTACTTAATGTTTTCTTTGGAAAGGGAAGTGGAAAGAAAGAATCACATCTTTGTGCACCTCAAACCATGCTCTCAACCGACATTCATTAATTTAACTGTTAGTTACACTACTATATGCTAATATTTATTTACTCTTATAAAACTATTGTTGGGATCTAAATCATATTTTATCCAAAGTACCATAAATCAAAATTAAATTTTTTTTTTATATTAAGCTTTCACATTTGTATCACTGATCCTCCTAATTTTTCATTACAATATTACATACACTATTTGTACAATAAATTATGCAATCTCACTATTTTTCATTTTTTAAAAAATAAATGAAATCCAGCATAAGATATTGGGCCTGCTATATTGAATTGGCCCAAGACAAATGGAAGTGAGGCCCATAACTTCTAGGGTTTATGCAGCAGCTGCATATAGTTGCTTGTCGCAGTTGCAGCGGGTAGAGCAGAGACAAATCCTTTGACGGAGATAGGAGCGAATAGCAGAACAACATGGCGACCGGTCAAAGGGTGCTCTCGACGAAGGAGGCCGACCTTCAGATGATGTTGGCTGCCGAAGTTCATCTCGGCACCAAAAACTGCGATTTTCAGGTGGAGCGCTACGTCTTCAAGCGCCGCAATGATGGTAAATCACGCCTGCGTTATCCTCTGTCGTTCCTATTTTCATGATGATGAGATCTGCTGTTTATCATGTTAGGTGTTTTTTTGTTTTATAATTTTATGAACTTTATTCTCTACCTTTATTATATGAAAAACATGGTGGATTTAGAGTTTATGGGAACTGAAAATATTCAACGTAGTTGTATGCACATTGCCTTATGCTTTTCTGTTGTCACAATGTTCTGATTTTAACTCAATTGCTTATAAAGGACGCGGTTGTTTGCCCTGCATTAGTATTATTTACAAAGTAAAAATATTTCCGTATTGTAAGTCAGAGTTTTATGCTAGATTCGATTTTTGGGCTTCATGAATCTATCTCATAATTGTTTTTTCTATTACTGCATGCTGATCCAAACGAACGAATGTAACAATGTTATATATGCAGTAGTTATAATTTTTTTTTGGGGGGGGAGTTTTATAGAATGACCTTTTTACTTTGTATGTACCGTCAATGTATCAATTGCTTTGTGATCTTAACATATATTTGCTTGTGAGCTAGTCTTTTAATTTATGCTTGTTCTCAATCGCTTAGGTATTTTTATCATCAATGTTGGGAAAACTTGGGAAAAGCTAATGATGGCTGCTCGGGTTATTGTTGCTATTGAGAATCCCCAAGACATCATCGTCCAGTCAGCCAGACCCTATGGTCAGAGAGCTGTGTTGAAGTTTGCACAGTACACAGGTGCTCAAGCAATTGCCGGGCGACACACCCCTGGAACCTTCACCAATCAGATGCAGACATCATTTAGTGAACCAAGGCTTCTCATTCTTACTGATCCTAGAACTGATCATCAGGTCATTGCCAGCTCCAGCCTTGTTTTAACTCTGCTGTAGTTTCCATGTTTTAGGTTTCTGCATGTTTTTATATGTCACAGCTCTGATATTCTATTCATTTGCAGCCCATTAAGGAAGCTGCTCTGTATAACATCCCCACCATTGCCTTCTGCGATACTGATTCACCTATGCGTTATGTTGATATTGGTATTCCTGCAAATAACAAGGGGAAACACAGCATTGGCTGTCTGTTCTGGCTATTGGCCAGGATGGTTCTGCAGATGCGTGGCGTAATTGCTCCAGGGCACAAATGGGATGTCATGGTAAAATTATTCATGTACTCTGCTTATTTCAGTACTTTTTCCGGGTTCCAATGTGCAACGTGTAACATTGCAGTGTGAAATTAAACATTGATTGCCGAGATTTATGCATCAGTATTTCCGGAGATTTGGTCTTTGCTGCAAATCTCATTTGAAATTTTTTGGCAGGTTGATTTGTTTTTCTACAGGGAGCCTGAAGAGGCTAAAGAACAAGAACCTGAGGAAATCTCCGCTCAACCAGAGTATGCCGATTATACTGCAGCTGCCGGTGGTGATTGGTCGAGCGCACAAATCCCTGATTCCCAATGGGTTCCTGAAATTGCTGGTGCAATTCCTGCAGCCGCAAGTGGTTGGACTGGTGATGAAGCAGGTTAGTATTGTTGCGACTTTGTTTTGTTAAATTTTTGGGTTGTTTTTGAACTTCGTCTTTGCGATTTATAATGCCATCTTTATTTGTTTGAAGTTTTGTAAATCTACGACAATCTTATTTCTGGCTTAGGCAAGTTCATCATGTCTACTTTAAAGCTTTCCAAGTAATTGCAGGTGTTGGTGGCGATGGATTGGACACAGCAGCTGCTCCACCACCACCACCAGGAGCAGTTACCGCAGTTGATAACTCTGCAATTGCTCCAGGCGGCTGGGAATAGACACTTTTTTGCCCCTTGTTCGTTTTTTTTCCATTTATGCCCCTCAAGTGGCTTGATTTATTTTCGTATACATTTTTTTGGTCAAATTTTTGTAGCAATGATTTAGAGATTTTGTTCACTGTTATTTAAGCTGGAATTTTGTTTTCTTCCTGATCAAGACATATGATTTGATTATTTTAAGTGCAATGGGACCAGATTTTAACCTGTAACAAATATTTGTGTTTGGTTGTTCATGGGCTTTTTTTCTCTCCATAAGTAAATATCAAATGGTTAAATTTTATCAGAACTGAAGTAGGTAATCCAATTTCAGTCAAAAATAAAGAGTCGCGTATTTTTGTGAGACTTATGTATAGGGATGTCAATTTAGCTCGGGATCGATGGGTTGGCCCGAATAATTACCAGGTTAGGATTGAAAATTTCTTAATTGATAAGAAACCGGGCTAAATGGTCTGGGCTAAACGGATTGTGGGTTAAACGGGTTGGACCCGCCGGGCTACGAGTTGGCCCGATGGGTCTCTCCAATTTTTTTTAAAAAATATTAAAATATTTAATATAATTAAATTATTAAATCTTTGAAAATTAAATATCAATTATTTTATACTACACTTATTTAATATTTAAATTGAAGTGTTTAAGTAAATTTTATGTCACACAAATGATATACCTATGTTTTATCTACTAAGAAATATTATTTTAAATAAATTAAATTCTAAGAGTTATTTTGATTTATAAACTTATAAAATTATTTAGTAAAATTGTAATATCTTGTTACATAAATAATTATTACAATTTATTGTATATCATAGCAAATTATTTAACATATATTGTAAGATATATATTATGTCTTTTGTAATTAATATATTTAATATGATTATTTAATTTATCTAATGTCTTAATATACAATATTTTATGTTTAGTATTCAATTATAAAAATAATTATATATATAAAATTAATTTTATTAATAAAATAAATAAATATAAAAAATCATAATTTTATCAGCCCAACGGGCCAGCCCGTAAACCGAAGGGTTAGGGTTAGGGTTGAGAATTTTCAACCCGACAAAAATTGCGGCCCGTTTTGCCCGGACCGATTAACCCGCACCCCGACAGAGTTGGCCCGAAACCCGGCGTGTTGGCCCATTTGACATCCCCACTTATGTATTAATAGATCGGATTTTAAGTGAAATTTAGAATTTTATTTGAAACTCAGTTTTTGAAACTTATATTATTTATATAGTGCATTTTGATTGAAATACAAAATGATGTTTTTTCCGTCCCAACTTAAAAAGATAATTTTCTCACACTCAGCAATAAAGTATTAATTCAACTCAACTTATTCTACATTTATACTCCTTAGTTATTATGCTCGATCAATCCGGGACAATTAAACAAGGACGGAGGGAGTATATTTTTAAGATTAGAAAATTATATATTTATAAAATATATTATTTGCACGTTTTAATGATATATCTAGTTTGATTGATATATCTTATCAAAATTCATTATGCACTAACAAAAATCATGTCAGTTTTTAGTTCTTGTTGTGCTCAAAATCTGGTTGGGCTAAAGTCAAGACAAGTCCAATACTTTGGAGCATCGTTGAAACCTTAGCTGAACAACCTCTGAAAAAGATGCAACCGCCAACTTCTATTTACGACCTTCAAGAAAATCTAAACTGCCGTTAAATCTTCTAAGGTTGTAACAGTTGCTCTTAGACTATAAAAGAGGAGCCGATAGAACATTTCTAACACGATTTTTCCCCTTATTACACTTGTAATCTGCGAATTTTAATACAAACGCCTTAGTTTTCATCAGCAAGTTGTGTTATTTCATCATTCTTGGTTTTTTTTTTCTTATTTTCTCATAAGTTCCAAATGTCCATATTTCATCACAAATCAAACCTTAACAAATTGTTAGCCAGCTTGCTTCCCAGCAAACTCAATTATCTAGTCAGCAAACAATTCAGAGAAAAGAGCAGACTGATATATGTGGACCACACAAGAAGATAAATGGAGAAGAAGACAAGCAAGGAGGATACAACAGTTACACTGTTACTTATACTTAGTGAAAGGCATTTATGTTTTGTAAGAAGTCTGTTAAAGCAAGTCTGAATGAGCAATAGTGCAACAGAGCAGTGCAGATATAGTCAAACATATCCGTTGCTTAGCTATAATAAATAGATGTTATTTGTGTATTCTGTAGTGGGGAAAACAGATTCAAAATGAAAAAAAAATTACAGTGCTCCAATCTCATCTTCATGTATGTTTGTTTGGTTTTCTTTCATGGTATCAGAGCAGGTTTTTGAAACCTGACTCTGATTATCTCCCTCCCCTCACCCCCTGTGCAACCTCTACTATACAAACATGGCAGAGTCACCAAACTCGCAAACGACTGTGGCAACAAACTCCAACCTCCAACCCACTCCCATATTGCCTCAAAACCATCCCATCTCCATCAAACTAAATGACAACAATTACTTGGTGTGGAAACAACAGATATTAACCACAGTCAAAGGCTATGGGTTAGAGTCATTTTTGTATGGGAATGTATCTCCACCAGAGGAATGGTTATACGAGAAAGATGGTGGTGAAAGAAAAACGAATCCAGAATATCAAACATGGAGCAGACAAGACCAGCTACTATCTGTTTGGATTCAATCCTCACTCACGGAGGATATTATGGTTCTCATTGTGGGTATGTCCACAGCAGCTGAGATCTAGAGTACATTGGAAAAGAACTTCGCAAATCAATCTAGAGCGAAGCTCATGCAGTACAAACTGCAATTGCAAACGCTCAAGAAAAATAATATGTCAATGAGGGAATATTTGAGCAAAATCAAGGTGTGCTGTGACTTACTTGGTTCAGCTGGTTATAAAGTGCCTGAAGAAGATCAAATTCTTCATATTTTGTCTGGTTTAGGAAATGAATACGATTCCGTTATGGTGAACATCACTTCGAGAGTCGAACCATGGGCGATTGGTGATGTACAAGCTCTCCTGTTAAGCTTTGAATCGAGACTTGAATCTGCCAGAGATCATGTGGTCAATAGTGATGGCTCTCAGCCATCAATCAACATGCTTAGCCATGAAAGAAATGGAAATCATGCTTACTACAACAATCGTGGAAGAGGAGGATATCAAGGCACTGGAGTAAGAGGACAAAGAGGAGGATACAGAGGCCGGGGAAGGTCGCAGTTCAACAAAACATTTTGTCAAGTCTGTCGGAAACCAAATCACACCGCAGACAGGTGCTGGCACAGGTTTGATCAAGGTTTTGTTTCGCAAAATTCGAGCAGCTTGCAGCAACAACACCATTCTGCCTACCCTCAACAAGCAAACTTGAATGTGGCGCACATGACTGCTACACATGCTCCTTCCTACGCCTCTTCAGAGTACAGACACGACAGCTCTTGGTATCCCGATTCCGGAGCAACCCATCATGTAACGAATGATCTTGCCAATCTGAACGTTGCAACAGAATATCATGGCTCCAACAAATTGCAGATGGGAAGTGGTCACAGTGTGGACTAGGGGTGGCAATTCGTGCGTGTTGGGTTGTTATCGTGTCGACACGATAGTGACACGACCCATTAAGGTCCGACACGAACACGATCTGTTAAGGATATGCTCGACACGAACATGACACGACCCATTAAGCCTCAAACACGAACACAACACGGACACGACACGAACACGATATTGACCTGTTAAGAACCCGATCTGATAACAGGATATTGACACGAACACGATATTGACCTGTGAAAATTGTTAAATTAGGTTGATAAATAAAAAAATAGTAGTAATAATAATAATAAAATAATTAAATATATTATTTATTAATTTCTTAGTGGGTAACACGAACACGAACACGACATGAATACGACACGAAACACGATATGTTATCGGATAACACTAACACGACACGAAACACGATACATTATCGGATAACACGAACACGACACGAACACGACACGAAAATTTCGTGTCCTTATTGGGTCGACACGATAATGACACGAACCCATTAAAGCTCAACACTAACCCATTATTATTGTGCGGGTTCGTGTCGGGTTATCGTGTCGTGTCGAAAATTGCCACCCCTAGTGTGGACATAGCACATGTTAGTAATACTTCTTTAACCTCTCATAATCATACCTCCAGATTTTTTACTCTTAGTAATGCTTTACATGTTCCTCACATCACCAAAAACTTGCTCAGTGTTTCTCAATTCTCTAAAGACAATAATGACTTTTTTGAATTTTATCCATCTATTTGTTTTGTCAAGGACCTAGCTACCAAGGAAACTTTACTCCAAGGAATCCTTGATGGAGGTCTATACCGCTTCACACTAAAAAAACCAAATTCACCAGCATCAACTCCCTCTGCTCAAATCAACACTCTCTCATTCAATCAAGACAGCTACTGTCAAAGTGTTCTTTCTGATTCTAGTACTTTCAAGTGTAGTGAACATCCTTGTACTTTAGCAACTTCTTTAACCTCTGGTAGTTTAGATTTGTAGCATCAAAGGCTGGGCCATTGTGCCTTTGATATAGTTGAACGAACTCTAAGAAGTTGTAATATTTCCTTTAGTCCAAAAAAATCCACTACCTTGTGTCAGCCTTGTTCTTTTGCTAAAATGCATAGATTACCATACTCCTTGTCATCCACGGAACACAACACTCCTCTTGCCTTGATCCACAGTGACTTGTGGGAACCTGCTAAAATCATTTCTTCCAATGGTTATGCTTACTATGTAAGATTTATCGATCATTACACTAGATACACTTGGATATACTTGCTTAAATCAAAAGGTGAGGTGTATAATGTGTTTGTTGCCTTTAAAACTATGGTAGAAAATCAATTAAACTCCAAAATGAAGGTAGTCCAAACCGATTGGGGGGGAGAGTATCGAAGTCTGGTTCCTTTCTTCCAACAACATGGTGTTTTACACAGAGTTTCTTGCCCCTACACTCCCCAACAAAATGGTTTAGCTGAACGAAAACATCGACACATAGTTGAAATGGGATTGTCCCTACTCTTCCAATCCAATCTTCCCATGAAATATTGGGATGATGCCTTCACCACAACCACCTTCATAATAAATAGACTTCCAGCCAAAATTTTGAAGTACCAGATGTAGGGTTTTCCCGTGAACCGAATCACCTAAACCAAACTGAACCGGATCGATTTATGGGTATTGTGCATAATTAAAAACAAGATAAACCCTAGCATGCTCCTATGAATTTAATTACAAGAATTGTGGATTGAGGAATTACCTTAACTCCGTAGTGTCTGTACCGATCTTTTGCGTTTGAATTTCCAATTTAAATTCAACCACGCAATCCGATTTAATTTGCGGAATCAGAAATTAGAAATCTAATTTCTTAGAATAAAATCGAAAACAACAAAGAAGAAGAAAGGAAAATCTTGTTCTCCAGATCAGATCTTCAGGGCTGTGTCCCAATGCTGTTCAGATCTACTACTGGTGAGGACTCCGTAGATCTGTAGCTTGAGCAGGACCAGAATCGAAATTCTCCTCCTCTTTCTCCAAAAAACGGCGCCCCATTCTCTCTCACTTAGGTTTTGGGGTTTTCAACTTTGTTATGACTTATGAGAGAGAGCTGTCTATTTATAAACCTAGGGTTTTATCCCTAGTGGGCTCCTGGGCTCAATTCAGCATATTTATTTGGGCCAGACCTGGGACCTAATATAGGGTTTTTCCGTGAACCGAATCACCAAAACCAAACTGAACCGGATCGATCTATGGATATTGCTCATAATTAAATATTCTCAAAACCCTAGCATGCTCCTATGAATTTAATGCATAATTGTGGATTGAGAGATTATCATAATTCCGTAGTGTCTGTACCGATCTTTTGCGTTTGAATTCCAAGAACCAATTCAACCACGCAATCCGATTTCTTTGCGAAAACAGAAATTAGAAAACTAATTTCTAGAGCAAATCGAAAATAATGAAAGGGAAAGAAGAAATCTGTTGTTCTCCAGATCAGGTCTTCAGATCTGTGTCCCGGTGCTGGTCAGATCTACTACTGGTGAGGACTCCGTAGATCTGTGACTTGAGCAGGACCAGAATCGAAATTCTCCTCCCTCTTCTCACCAAAAACGGCGCCCACCTCTCTCTCTCTAGGGTTTGTGTTTCAACTGTGTTACAACTTATGAGAGAGAGCTGTCTATTTATAGACCTAGGGTTGGAAACCCTAATGGGCCATTTTGGGCTCAATTCAGCACACTTGTTGGGCCAGACCTGGGACCTACTGCAAATAATAAAGTGGGCCTATAAATTAATTAATTCCCATGTCCACAACCCAGGACATAATTAATTAATTAATATTAATTCTTTTTCACCACAGAATTAATACTGACCTACCCCTTTATTACCACGTTGTGAGAACGGGTTGCATTAATTGAGAATCCCCATATTTAAGGTTACCGGACATCCATTAATTAATCGGAGCCTCTGACAAGCTCTAACTACAATTAATTAATATCTTATAATTCCTGAGTAGTACCACTCAAACCTTATCACTCGTGCCTGAACTTAATCAGCCTGCAGGACTTTGGCACAATGAATGTTATTGAGCTCCTCAGGGAATGTCCTCATCCTATTACTCGGATATGGTTACCTAAGTTCAGTCTCAGGCGGTACTACACGAACTGCTGTTACCCAAGATGCGGATATACGAGCGCGCTGTGTTGGCTCTCCACCATGGCAAGTCAAAGCAACAGTCAACCCGTGCAAACCCCTGAACCTTCGTTAGGGTTTGGACTCAATCAATATAACGAAATCTTTTATTCCCTGATGTCAGACAGACGAATATATCTCACTGCGGTCCATCAATACGCCACCTCTGCGTACCAGCATGTCAAGTAACCAAGACAGACTACTTATTCCGACAATGCCGCAGCCATCCGGACAGACGTATCCTCATACGCTGTCTCGGCTGTGATCATGTTTATGTCTCACTAGGTCAAGTGATCATACTGTCTTCTGCAATCTACAACACGCCGTATGATCGTCCCTATCGGTGAGACAAGAGGATACCATTGTTCATACATGTACGATTGTTAACAGATAGGAGAAATAAACCGTTGTATACACATTGTAATAAATGCTTTCAGTATACAAAACCCATCAATCTCCCACTTATACTCAAAGCATAACTAAGCTATTACAGAGTATACAGTCCGTCTATCTAGTCTGCTGTCTTTAACCACTATCAGTGGTCGGCATCCACCTCAGACCCAGCTCACGAATATGTCTTTCGTAAACTTTCTGCGGCAAGCTCTTTGTAAACGGATCAGCAAGATTGTCAGCAGTGTCAATCTTCTTAATCAGCACATCGCCCCTCGATACGATTTCTCGTATGATATGGTACTTTCTCTCTATGTGTTTGCTTGCCCTGTGAGACCGCGGTTCCTTTGAGTTTGCCACCGCACCAGAGTTATCATAATAAATTGTGATGCTCCTCGGCAAACTTGGGATCACGCCCAACTCTAAAAGGTAGTTCCGGAGCCACACCCCCTCTTTCGAGGCGTCGGAGGCAGCGACATATTCCGCCTCCATGGTGGAGTCAGCAATGCATTTCTGCTTTGAGCTCCTCCAAGATACAGCTCCACCTCCCAGGGTAAACACATAACCTGAGGTCGATTTCTTCTCATCCTGGTCCCCTTGGAAATCCGAGTCCGTATAACCCACAGGGCACAAATCCTCACTTTGATAAACTAGGCAGAAATTCCTAGTTCTTTTCAAATACTTGAGGATATGCTTTACAGCAGTCCAGTGCGCCTGTCCAGGGTTAGACTGATATCTTGCTACCATGCCAACGGCATAACAGATATCTGGCCTGGTACACAGCATCGCATACATGAGACTACCCACAGCCGAAGCATATGGTACAAGACTCATTTCGTCTTTCTCCCGCTGTGTCTGAGGACACTGCCCACTAGAAAGATGAACGCCATGTCGGAAAGGTAGCAAGCCTTTCTTGGCGAGTTGCATTCTGAACCGGGCTATCACAGTATCCACATAGGATGCCTGGGATAAGCTCAACATTCTTCTTTTACGATCTCGTAAGAGCTTAATCCCAAGAATGTAGCCAGCTTCACCCAGATCTTTCATTTGGAACTGTTCGGATAACCAAGCCTTGATTTCGGACATCACTCCCTCGTTGTTTCCAAATAGGAGTATGTCATCAACGTATAGTGCACGGAAGACCACGCTCCCACTGACACAAAGTCGGTAAACACAACTTTCATTTTCCAACTGTGCAAATCCATAGGATTTAATCACATCGTTGAAACGTAAGTTCCACGACCTTGAAGCTTGCTTAAGTCCATACAAGGACTTCTTAAGCTTCCAGACAAGATGTTCTTCGCCCTTGCTTATGTAACCCTCGGGTTGCTGCATATAGATGTCCCTACCTTCTTCAAGGTAACCGTTTAGAAAAGCGGTTTTGACATCCATCTGCCAGATCTCGAGGTCCATATGCGCAGCTATGGCAAGGAGTATCCGGATGGACTTGAGCATGGCTACGGGTGAAAAGGTTTCGTCATAGTCAATGCCCTCTTTCTGACTATAACCCTTTGCCACCAGCCTGGCCTTAAAAGCCGTGATCTTTCCATCCGCCCCTTTCTTTCTCTTGTATACCCATTTGCACCCTATGGCCCTAAAGCCATCCGGAAAATCAGTTTTCTGGTATACATCCATAGCAGTTATGGATTCAATCTCAGAATCCATGGCGACTTGCCATTTGGCAACATCCTTGTCCTGCACTACCTCTTCGTAAGTCAATGGGTCAGAGTCCTCATGTCCGTTTTCCGGGTTCAAGTCCGAAGACTCTGTTGGGATTGTATACAGAAAGCATAAATGATTAAGTGTTTGTATACTGGCCTTCATTTATGT
>JAPKLW010000418.1:200562-313485 GCA_026898455.1 Plectranthus barbatus
CAATCTCAATCTCAATCTCATCTTCATGTATGTTTGTTTGGTTTTCTTTCACAAATCAAACCTTAACAATTTTTTATATTGAACTGCATGGAATTCTTCATATAAATTTTTACAGATTTGATCAAGCAATTTTGCACAAATTATGGATAAATTTGATCAGAAAGTCGTAATTAGAATGTACAGATCATGAAATTGGTGACTAGAACCCAGCACAAATAGAACCAAATCGCGAGTTCATAAAATTAAAACCATAAAAATACAAAATCCATTACATTTTTGTATTTGGAAGACAAGACACAAACAGCTGCAAGAAACAAGCCAAGTAGTAGAGAATAAAACCAGACGAAAATGCATGGTCATGCCTCAATCGTAACACTGCAGAGACAAAAACCCGACGGCTTGATCTCACTCGTCCGCCATTCGGACCCCGGTGCAGCATTTGGATCATATAACAGAGTGTGGTAACCAGTATCCTCCTGCGCTGAGAACAGCAAAAGCTTCCCATCCATGATCCCGAATCGGAACCCGATGCTCGAGCTTCCAGTCAAAGGAACTGCCACCATCTTCCACGAGTTGTCCCCGGGGTTGTATATGGCCAACTTACGCTCGTTTTTCCACTCCATGCAACACAGCTTCTTTCCCAGCACCGCGTGAGAAGTAACCATCACACACCCATTTTTCATCTGCGACCATGTGTGGCTCTCCGGGTCGTACACATCAACAAATCGTGAGTTCCCGATTGTGAAGGTCGACCTACCGCCCATGATGAAGAGCTTCCCCTCCACGCCGGAGGCAAAGCAGCCCCATCTCGGGCGTCTCAGACTCTCTATCACAGTCCATTGGTCAGCTTCTGGGTTGTATACCTCAACACATGAGAGGGATTCTCCATCCATCCCACATCCTCCGACCACATAGATCATACCGTTGAGCTCAGCACACCCAAAGTCATAGCGTGCCACATTCATGCTAGCTAGTTTCCTCCAGCTGAAATAGGATAAGATATTAAGTTTAAGTGAATGCTAAACATTTGAGTTGTCAAGCAATGATATTTAAGGGCAAGTACAGTCATAGAAAGTTGGAAGACGGAGCAATACACGGTTTGAGAACTACTGATTCGGGGAGGGATGAAAGAGAAGACAAACCTGTTCAGGCAAGAATCATATTGGTAAACATCTGATGAAACACAAGCAGTTCCATCATCGAAAGAATATCCAGCGATAACAATAAGCTTTCCATTCAGAACAACCACACCAAAGCCTGCTTTGTCGGGCCCAGGCATTGGCTCGAGATCTTGGTGTTTATGTCCAAAACAATCTAAAACCTCCCAGTGGCTCTCTTTCCCTACAGCATCTACAGTCAGAACATACAACCATTCCTCGAGCATTCCAGCTAGTTTACGAACAGCAATAAACTCTTTGCTTTTAATAAAGGATCTCCATCGCTTGGATACAGCCCCCATGGCAGGACAATAAGAACGCGGAACAAGAGCAAGGCAGTGCATTGAAACATCATCAGGCAATCCAGGCAAGATGGGACTATAATAATCATCAGCAACCTCAGATATTAAGAATGGTTTACTTTTAGCATCAACAGCATCAGGAATTAAGATAGAACCAACTTTCGCAGTTGGAGTATCTCGAGCGACTGAGTCAGAGAAACACATATCTGATTCTTTGATTCTCTTTGCAGAAATAGGACCCGGCATTTTTTTCTCAAGTCACAGGTTACAGGAATTTGGTACCACGATTTTCATGAACAAATAATGTCTTAGAAGATGAGCATCAATGCAACAAAAAATATCTGAGGTTCTAACTAAAGAAATTCATAAAATCCTTCACTAATAGGAATTCTACTAGACCAAGGCATAAAAGATGTTGCGAACCGGATCTCTTCTGCTGTAAAGGCCAATGATGTTCTATGCTTTGCCCAATCAGATTCAAAGTCCATAACACTTTCACCAACTCTACTATAGTTCAGCTTCGTCTGCCCTACCGATACTATACCAAAAATCAAGTTTCCTGAAGTGATTTTCCCCTCACACATTGCCCAAATACCTACAGTCATTAATGAATCCATAAAACGGAGTCCTATGGAGAGACAAAAAGATAAAAAAAACAATCTATCGAAAAGCAAGCAGAAAGAGGGAACAAAAATATACCCGACAAGCCCATAGCCTTACGAGTGTTAACCTCCACTGACTTCCATTTGTTTACTGTATAATCGTCTGAATCAAGTAAAAAGATAGTAGATAAATAAATATATCACAGAGCAGATCTCGATGGTTAAAGCAACAGCTACGGACAGAGCATGATATGAGTGTTTGATTATGAAGAACACAACATGGTGAAGATCTTATTATTCTTGTTTCACATGATTCACAAAAAATTCAATAAACGAATCCTAATGAGTAGCAATATAAAAAGAGATCTACTACATTACGACAGGTTAATATTCATCCACTGAGCAAATCAAATAATTAACAATCCCAAAAATGATTCTAATATTTATATAATGGCAAGTGGGATGGATACTGACGTATTTCTAACAATTAACAAAAGATAAGATCCCCACAAAACCGGGGCAAGAAATGATCATATCAAGATTTCAACACCAACCAAACCCACCACGGCCCAACTACTACCCACAACAAGGGATAGAAACAAAACAAAAACAACGCCAATTTTATGAGCAGTACAAAATTGAAGGTGTAATGTTTAGACAATTTCAGCACCGAAGAACAGGTTTGGCATGAAGAATGTAAATCACAATCAACATACGGAATTTAGTTGAACAGAAACAAAAGTTATACAAGATATTCGAGAAAGCAAAAGGGAAAACCGGCAAACAAGTCAGATCGAAAACCGAAGCATTTGGTAGAAATACAACAGCTCAAAAAGAAGCTAACTTCATGTGAAAAAAAAAACCAGAAAAATTCAAATTACATTGCCAACAGATCTAAAGCCAGGATAATTAAAGGAACGAACAAAATTACCAAAACAAATGAAGGAAACAAAGAACAAAGAGAAAAAATGAAAAAACGAAAAAGTGTACCTGGAAATGCGTAAGTTGAGGGAAAAAGATTGAATGAAAGAGTAAACTGCGGTGAAGAACAGGGGATGGAGAAATGGATAAGGAGGAAGAAAAATATAGGAAAATAATGGAGTGGGTAAGAATGAGTTTACGAAGGAGAGGCGGCCTGGTTGATGCTATTAACGAGGGAAATGGAGCACCTACACCATATCCCTCTCTCTCTCTCTCTCTCTCTATATATATATGTATAATATTGTATGTATGCGTTATGGATGTGCGTGTGTGGGTTGAGAGACAGTAATCTATATGTATATATAAAATATTGTATGTATGCGTTATGGATGTGCGTGTGTGTGGGAGAGATATATCTCTCTCTAAATTTATACTCACTCTATCTCTTCATATTAGTTGTATTTTCCATTTTAGTCTTTTCTGCTGAATTAATTTCATTTTTTAAAATGGAAAAAAAATTTCTCACACCAATAATATCAAGTTCACTACACTCACAAATGAGACTAATACCAAAAGACGGAGGGAATATATATTATAGTATGTATGCATTATCATACGGATGCTCATGAGACCAGTATGACCAAATTCGAGCTTGATTTGAATATTCTAAGCTTCAGTTTAATTTAATAGAGCTCATATTTTTAAATTTGAACTCGGTTTAGTGTTAAATTTGTCAAGTTCGACTTGGTTCAATCAAATTTTAATTTTTAATTTATTTTAAATTTTAATAAAATAATTTAATCATTTACTATTTAATTATAAATATAGGATTAAAAATTTAAAATATACTCCTTCCCTTTTACTACAATTGTCACATTTCTTTTCGTACGAAAATTAAAAATTTTAAGTGTAGAATGAATTAGTAATATTAATATTTTATTGTTAAATATAAAAAATTATTATTTTTAAAAATATGATAATTCGATTCGAACGTTTAATTTAATTTAAATCTTTTTTGGAACCGATATCGAAAAATTCGAGCTCAATTAGAATTGAGTCTTATTTTAAATCTTTTTTCCAACTGATTTGGAATAATTGGTGAGGAGGCAGTGATTTGTGATTGTGTGGTGACTGGTGAGAGAAAGATAAAATTCTATTGCATCACGTCATATGAAATTACCTTGTCATTTCAGTTATGATATTAATATTAAATTAATTTTTTACGACTTCGCGATTTGCGGAGATGTGGCCGTCATGATTTTTTCTTTTATTTTCTTTTCCCAGAAAAAATCATACTCATTCTTTCCTCTTTAATCGCCTCATTTTTTTATTTTAGTTCGTCCAATTTACTTGTCTCATTTTTTTAGAATAATAAATAATTAATTTAAAATTATTTTAATTAACTCTTTTATCTCCTTTTCCATTTGTCTTTTCTAAAAAATAAATAAATATTACACTCACTAATATACTATTCAATTCTTTTATTACTCCAAATACTAGTTATTGTGTCATTTAAATTCGGAACAAGTAAACTGAAACGAAGAGAGTAATATATAATTAATGAGCACAATTTTATGTAGTTTAATTAATTAATTTGGTTTTTGTTGTGATGGTTACTTCAATTAAGAACTCAGGATGTAGCGCTCATTTTCACCGATTATGAAATATTATTACTTTATATATATATTTCAAATAATAAAATATATATATATATATATATATATGAGGGATCATGTAAAAAAAAACTCATGTGAAAAAAAAATAATGAATCATGTCCATTAAATCTAAAAAAATCAATGGTTGATATGCAAACAAACAATGACTAAAACACAATCAAGCAACATTGTAATCAAGAGACGACCTGAATACAATCAAGCAACATCATAAACACAACCAAGCATCTTTTTCACTTTAAGAATTTTCTCATTGGATTCGATATATATATATATATATATATATATATATATATATAATAAGATGTCAATCAACTTTGAGATTAGTCAATAGTTTGAATAAAACCGAATTTAAAAAGGAATATGATTAAAATATTTTTATCCGAATGATAAAAGCTCAACAGTTAGGTGGAGCTAATTTGATGCCAGATGGATTGCACATAGTGATATGCATTTACGGTTAAAATTTATATAATTGTTAGACAAAAATTTATATGAGGTCATCTCCCAATTTTTTATTTGTAAGATGATATTTATAAATGTTGTATTTTAATATTAGTAATAATGTTATTGTGAATGACGCATTTGCTCAAATTAAATAATATCTCAGATATAATGATGATATAGTTAGATATATTTCATTTGTTTATTATAAAATAAGATTTATATGATGGTTTCGCATGAGGTATTCGCTTGTAGTTATTATCAGTAATTTGCAATAGATACTCATGATATTAAAAACCATCTACTCAATCACACTATTGAAATATGTGCGTTAATATATATACATATTATGATGTATTTTAAAATTTTATGTTTGAGAAAACGATATATTCATATTTATATTTGAGTTTTCTCTAATGTTAGATGAATGAACGTTTAAGGATACAATTCTTCATACATTATATATGCACAAATAAATTCCTAAATTTATTAATGAATTAGCCAAAGGTTTAAAAAAACTTAAATTTAAAATGACTCAAATTAAATTTAAATGATTTAACTTAACAAATGACTAGCCATTTTTTTTTAGAATAAGTATCACGACACTCAAAAGAGTTGACTAAAAAATAGAAGTGTGCGATTACGTTCACTTACTTATCGTGAACATATATTAATATATCTATGTGCTAATATGATATATAATATTAACAATGTGATCAATTTAATTATTATTATTATCTCTAATGTATTACTATATTAATCATAATTATATTAACAAATACCCACAATAGTCCATTGAATTTTTTTTTTTTTAAGAAGTGTGAGAGCTTGAATCCCAAGTGGGTAAAAGTGAGATTTACAAAAACTAATTCAGACAAATAAATTCTTTATTTGTTATTTTGGACCACACGATAACCATGGAGGAATCTTTTGGGGTGATGATGCGCGTGCGGTCCAAACAATAATTATTAGAAAAGCGATCATATATATATATATATATAGAGGAGGGATCATGTAAAAAAAAATTCTCATGTGAGAAAAAAGAATGAATCATGTCCATCAGATCTAAAAATATCAATGGTTGATATTGAATCAAGCAACAACTAAAGCACAATCAAGCAACATTGCAATCAAACAACGACCTGAATACAATCAAGCAATGTCGTGAATGCAATCAAGCATCTTTCTCACTTTCTCACGTTAAGAGTTTTCTTACTGGATCCGCTCTATATATATATATAGATCCACTTAAGTATTAAAATTAAAGTTTGTGATAAATAGGAACGAATCTCAGCCATTGGATTGATAGCATCAATAGTTGAGATTAAAGCATAAAGATTAAAAAATTAAGCATAATTTTCGTTCGTGTTTAATTACTTTATAAATCATGCTTAATTCGATTAAGCATGATTTATAAAGCAAAAAAACATAAAATCTGTGAAAATATTTTAATCTCAACCATTGTTTTTTTAGATGAATGATGTAGATTCATTTCTATTTAGCACAAACTACTTTTTAGTATGTGATCCACTATATATATATATATATATATAGAGGTGTAATCATATGTGAACCACCTCCCACATGTGAAATAAGAACTAATCTTATCCTTTGATTAATCTTAATGGACGCCCCAGATTTTGTAATTATTTGTTATTTGTTTTTTTTTATTTAGTATTGTAGGGTATTTTCGGTAATTGTGTTTATCATTTTTTTTATTACCATATCTAATTCCATGAATTTCTCTACCTATTTTTTTTGCAAGATCTTTTTTTCCTTAATTATATTTTGCATCCATCTCTCAATCTATTATTATTTTTCTAATATTTTCTACGTTTGCAATATAGAGAGAGAAACACATGTCCTTCACTAATTTTTTTTCTCATCGTGCGTGGAAGAGGAACAACAATCGGCTCCACCATGGCCGCCGGTGATGAAGGAATTGTCGCGGTGGGAGCAGGACGTGGATGAACAACTGGCGCGCACGAACGTGGGAGGTGTGGTCCTGCGCGCAGACCTGCAAGGGCGCAAGGAAAGCTGCGACTGCCCATGAGCCTCGAAGGTGGGATCAATGCAATTGAGATTTTATTTTATTCGTTCGTCGCACGCCCCTACCAGTTTTCCATCAGTTTGGGCGATCAATGTTTTGTACGAGTTGTGAATTTTCATATTTCTTTCGAATTAATTCTGGAAATTTCCATCATTAGCCTGTGCGATTTGGGGCTTTTCGACTCTTAGTCGATTGAAATCTGGATTTGGCCAAATTATTGTCTGCAAAATTTGGAAAATCATTTAATTGATGTTACTGTTCGAATTGAGTCTTGAAATTTCTGATTTCTGATTTCTCGGTTGAATTCGAATTTCTGATTTCATTGTTGAATTCGAATTTTTTGTGTTTAATTTCATTAGAAAATATGCAGTTATTCCGCCTGTAAACATGCATAAATAGAACACATTTATTGCAATCTTTTATTATTACTGTTTTGTATTTTTCGCGTGATATTTCTATTTTTTTCTTGTCTTTAGTAAAGATATTGCTGTCAGGAAAATCATTTAGTTGATGTTACTGTTCGAATTGAGTCTTGAAATTTCTGATTTCTGATTTCTCGGTTGAATTCGAATTTCTAATTTTATTGTTGAATTCGAAATTTTTTGTGTATAATTTCATTAGAAAATATGCAGTTATTCCGCCTGTAAACATGCACAAATAGAACACATTTATTGCAATCTTTTATTATTACTGCTTGTATTTGTCGCGTGATATTTCTATTTTTTTCTTGTCTTTAGTAAAGATATTGCTGTCAGGAAATATGCAGTAATTATGCTTGTAATATTGCACATGATTTTCATAATAATAACAATGATAGTAATTTACTTTTAAAAATTTTAAATTTACTTTTTTGTGTAATTGTATGGATCCGTAAATTATACATTAAAATGCTGCAAATAATTATATCATTTACTTCAACTAAATCGTATAAAAAATGCAACTTTTTAAGGATAACAAGTTGAATTTTATTTATGATCTTTTAAAATCACTTAATATTTGAAATCTCAAAGAACATAAATTAAATATCGATTTGAAATTCAAAAATTTAGTGATCCAATCCCATAAAATTCGAAAGTAAATATTAGCTAATTTTGAATTATAATATTTTAGGAATCAAATTCCACGAAATCAGGGGGGAAATCATGTAAATATTATTTTAATTACAAAATAAAATAACTACATATGCAACTTTGACTTCTAAACAATGCAATTTTTTTCTCTAAATTATGCAAGAAATCCAAATACTGCAATTTTTTAGAAAATTATGAATAAAATGAAATTAATTTTGAAATACTATAATTTAGATAACCAATCCCATCAAATTAGGAAACAAATATAATTTAATTTTGAAATGAAGTATTTTAGAAATCAAATTCCACAAAATTGGGGGTGAAAATCGTGCATATATAATTTTGATTTAAAAAAAAAAACCGCGTAATGCAACTTATTCCTCTTAATATTGCAACTTTTATCTCTTAATACTGCAGCAAATTCGATAAAATTATTCAAGATAACTGCCCCATTAATTCTAGATCTCTTCCCATATTTATTTAAAATTGTTCCCATAGTTATCGATTTTCCTATATTTACGAGAATCAATTTTGTTTAAACCTACCAAGATTGTGCATTAATTGTGCGTTAATTAAGGAGGTGTAATCGTGGGTAGTTGTGGGTTTTTCTGCAAAATTACCTCATTATCCTTTATTGCAACTTTTTCGTTCTTTTTATGCATCGAATTTTTTAAATGCAACTTTAAATCTGAATCGTTAAAATTGTTAATCTAAGGCTAGGATTAGGTCTTATTTCACATCTAAGAGAGGGTTTCCACCATAGTGCACCCCTATATATATATATAGAGAGGTTAGATCATATGAGAATAGTTGTTAATGTAAGAAATGAGAATAAATCTCAGCCATTGATTGCACAAGATCTGCGGTCATGCTTTAATAATTTTTGTTTTCATTTTATCCTCCGCGAACTTCATTGTAACATATTTAAGGATATTATTGTAATTTAACATAATTTAAATATCAATATATTTTAGATATCATTATGTGTGCCCTAGTTTTGCGATTGGGACTTGGAGATTGAGGAGAAACAGTCGGCGCCAAGCTGCGTCGACAACCACCATATGAGAGCGTATAGAGAGAGAAAAGGAGGGAAAGATGAGGAGTAGAGGAGACGACGCCAAGAACGGCAGATGGAGTAGAGTTTGAAAGGGGGACGAGCGAGAGGCATAGATGGCTGATGTGGTCGGGTATCTCGAGGAGTAAAGATTGGTGGTGTTGATCCACCGTGAGTTGGTGGTGCTTGGGCTTTTTAGCGCCGGTGCCGGCGGGGGTTTGAAGTTTGAGAGTTGTGGTGGAAAGGGAATTGCTCATTGCTTTTCATTTTTTTTTTCAAAAAATAAAATAATATTTACGAATAGTTGTTTTTGGAATTGAATACTTGGAGTTGTGATTGTTTAGGGTTACTTGTTGCAACCTCTCCTTATTTATGTTGCTGCAAATTGCTTTGGGTGTTGGTTTGTAGTTTGCTGCTGTTGGTTTTTCATCCTTGTTGCTGTTATGCACAGTTTTGGTGTGTGTGGTTTGTGTTTCTTGCTGCTGCTTGCTGTGGTTGGTTGGTGCAGAGGTGGTTTTGCTGCCTGCTAGCTGGTTCATCTCTGTTTGATTGCTGCTTTTTGCGTTCTTCAGCTAAAATGAAGAATAACTAAGATAAAATGAAGAACTGCTAAGATAAAATGAAGAACTACTAAGATAAAATGATGAACTAATAACGATGTACAATTACATTGAATTTATTTTATAATGAACAACAATTGAGATAAAATGAAGAATAACTAAGATATAATGAAGCACTGCTAAGATAAAATGCATGTCACGTGTAACATCAAAATTCGCATCGAATTTATTTTATAACGAATCACAATTGAGATAAAATGAAGAATAACTAAGATATAATAAAGAACTGCTAAGATAAAATGCATATCACTTGTAACATCAAAATTCGCATCGAATTTATTTTATAATGAATCACAATTGAGATAAAATGAAGTATAACTAAGATAAAATGAAGTAGATAATACATAAAATGAACAAAACACAACTTTTGCGCCCAGTGCGTTCGTAATGACTATATTGCCCTTTAATGAAGTAAAATGAGGATATTATGCCGCGTTTTTTGTTGAAGCTCTTATGTAATTTGGATCGTTGATGTTATCAAATCTATGGACGAGATTTATTCTCATTTCTCATGATAAGGGCTATTCTCACCAAATCAGCCCCCTATATATATATATATATATATATATATATATATAGAGAGAGAGAGAGAGAGATTATGTAAAAAAATGGAAAAAAAATGAATCATGTCCATTAGATCTAAAAAAATCAATGATTGATATTCAAACAAATAACAACTAAAACACAATCATGAAACGATTTGAATACAATCAAACCAACCTCATAAACACAATTAAGCATCTTTCTCACTTATTCACGTTAAGACCTTTCTCACTGGATCTGTATATATATATAGGAAGTGATTCATATACTAAAAATTAGTTTGTTCTAAATAAGAATGAATCTACACCATTCATCTAAAAAATTCAAAGGTTGAGATTAAAACATTTTCCAAGATTTTATGCTTTTTTGCTTTATAAATCATGCTTAATCGAATTAAGCACGATTTATAAAGCAATTAAGCACGAATGGAATTTATGTTTAATTTTTATTTTTTATGTTTTAATCTCAACCATTGATGCTATCAATCCAAGGGCTGAGATTCATTCCTATTTAACACAAAGTTTAATTTTAGCACTTGAGTGAATTTATATATATATATAACTTAGATAAGAATAGAATACTGTCACACCCGTGGTTCAAGATTTGCCAATTACATAAATCAAGATCATGAGACTGTGATGTTTTATGCTACCATAACAACGGATCTATATTCTATATATTTTTTTTGTTCTATGATGTTATTTTACTGTTTTGATTAATAATTTTAATAATTATTATTACAAAAATAAAAGATTAAGTATAATATAATATATACATAGAATAAAAATCTAGATTTCATAAAAATACAAATAATGCTTATGATTCAATCAGATTTTAGTGAAAATTTGAAAATTAATTACTAAAAAATATTATATATATTGATTGGGTGGAATGAAGTCCTGCGATCGAACAAATGAAATTAATCTAAATTTAAAAAATATTAAACAAAAATTAATAATTTTAATAGTAAAAAAGGGGTGAAATGTAAAATGAACGGAAGACTCGTGCTACAAGATAAGCGGTTGCAAAGTTTAATTGTAATTTTATGTAGGATCTCATCATTAAAATGGACTAATAATTACATTTTTCTTTTTAAAATATACTGATAAAAAGAAGTTTTAAAAATTAAAATTGGAGTATGTCAAGTTTAAAATACATATTATGTCGAAATAAATCATGTTTTTCTTAATAATTAATATTTTTTCATCTCAACCATTAATGTAAGTAATAAATTTAAAAAAATATAATTGTTTCTTGATAAATATAAATGTATTTCTACCACTAAATCTCATTTATATGCATATATCAATAAAGAGTGCTCAAGTTGATCTGATGAAATAGACAAGTCACAATGGAAAATAATGATAATTGATGTCATATGAAAATGATCATGTAGTGGCAATATGCTCGATCATAGGTAGCTCCAAAAAAATATCTTTCGATTTATTTAATTTCATTTAATATAAAAACTTTTGAAATTTGTTTTCAAAGTTAGTATATCCTCAAAACCTTGCACAATGTTTTATATACTATACCAATAATTATCATCTATTTTAATATAGAAATATTTATCTACACATAATGGACAAGTATAATAATATAATATCGATGATAAAATTAATTTTAATTATTATATTATTATTATTATAGATACATGTTGACGGTGGATAGGTGCGCGATTTAGAATTTTAATATACTTGAAAATAACCTTTTTCCCTTGTTGAGAGTGGACATCCATATCCTTTTTCTGGAACAGTTGATAGTGTTTGAAACCAAATAATGTTAAGTAAACTCTAGTGTGAAATGGTCCAAGATTAATAGATAGATATGGCCTTTTCCTCCACACAAAAAATCGAGTGGCTGATTTTATACCTAATTCTCCCTTAAACATCAAAATTCTTAACCTCAATAAATTTATGAAAGCAACATGTAGAGCACAAAATGTGGTTGGCTAGTGGCTACAATACAATCCCTAGAATCTTGGATTGGTGTTTGATGTTTTGTCTCCACATCTTTCATCATGTTGTGGTTAGGGAGGCGTCCGTTTCCATGAGAATTTTCAAACTTTTATATATGAATGATTTTTGGAAAAAAATAAATTATAAAGAGTCAATCGGGGGTGGAGTCAGATTTGAGATTCTGTGGGACTCTACCATATTACGTTGGATCGAATTATATATATATATATATTTTTAAATATAACTAAAAAAAAATTCGGCCGCCCGTGGGGGCGACAGCCCCTAGCCGAAGGCTAGGTTCGCCAGTGGAGTCGATATTACAGAATTAGAGTTGAGCCCTTGAGACATTTCAATTTCATATACTTCCTCCGTCCCAGCTTAATTGTCTCACTTTCCTTTTTCGTTTGTCTCAGCTCAATTGTCTCATTACTAAAAACTGTAACTTTTTCACACTCAACAATAAAATATTAATTCTACTCAACTTATTCTACATTCACTTTCCTTGGTTATTGTGTCCGGTCAACCCAGGACAATTAAGTCGGGACGAATGGAGTATATATTAATATGCATCGGAGTCTCTCATAACTATAAACATGATTCAAGAGTATAAATATCCACCTCATCACATAACCACCTTACACACATCTCATAATTAATACTTTCTATTTAGCAGAGGAGACTAGTGATGAAAGTCTTTAATATAAGTACTAATATCATTCTTTTAAGAACAATATGCTCCTCTAACTTAGAAAAGATAAAATTCTTTCTTCCTATTATAAGTCAATAATAATACAAATATATATTTAATGAAGGGGTATAGGTTAGGTAGGCATGAACAAAACTAAAAAGGGGCAGGAATTAGCAAAAATGTATTATGAAAAATGACTTTTGGAGGGAGTGAAACGCTAGTATACAAAATATTTTAAAAACCATAGAGTTTAACTTTATGAAAAAGTCATATAAGCGTACAAAATTATTTTAATTTTTAACGAGACTTTACATTTATGATATAACAGAAGATGAGCAAAATTATTCCTATTAATTATTGTATTAATCCTAAACCCTAAACACTATGCAAGATTATTCCTATTTATTATTGTATTAATCAAAGTGAGCAGAAGCCAAATAATTCTGATAAACGATGTTGACTTATTGATTGGGTTATAACTTAGTCATAATATTTAAAAATGCCATTTTTAATAAAAATATAATGAAAAATGCTCTCTTTTATAAACATATTCAAAAGATGTTGTAAAGTATATATTCTAACTTTTTTTTTTAATAATAATAAAATTAAGATAATTATATGTGTGATGATGTTGATATAATAAATATTTTAATATTTTAATAAATTTCAACAATTAAAAAAATGAGTTTACCGACCGTGAGAGAAAAAAAAAAGAGAATTAATTTTAAAAAATGGTCCTTGCATTAAAAAAAAAGTTAATTAAAAATAAAAAAAAGGTGTTAGTCCCAGTTTTCAGAGTTATAATAAATTGCACAGCGGAAATAATTATTTTTACAGTAAGCTTGCACTTATCCAAACTGATGGTGACATGTCAGTTTGGTTTGTGAAATCTTAGTTCATGTCCCAGTACGCTTAACGTCAGTTTCAGTTTATACTTCAACACTTGAGTGTTCAGTTTTAAAGATGAGTAAGCTAGCAAAATAAACGCAGTAAACAAAACAAATGATTTATAGTGGTTCGGACTCTAAAGGTCCTAAGTCCACTCTTTAGACTCAAAGTCTAGAAATTTACTAAGATAAGGATCACACAGGTGCTCCTACGATCTATCGTTTTTCGTGAATGCCTCGTCCACCGATCCACAAGCTCACTCGTTTAGTCCTTGTTCGTCCTTCTCTTCGTAGCTTCTTGGAGTGTGGACACACCACACAGCCTCCTCGTCGCCGGAATGAGGTGTTTAGAGTTTCCCAGAAACTATAGGCTTGGCGACAGATCGCCCGTTAGAGTCAAAGTACAAAGTGTACTTGACTGTTGTAATCTTTCTTGAAGAGAAAGATTACCAAAATAACTCAAGAACTTGGAAGTTCTAAGTCTCGTGCTCACTAGAGTAACACACGGAAAACTTTAACAACCTCGAACGTTGAGTAAAATTTTTATTAGTGTTTCAACTTGTTCATTAATAGTAGGTTCGATCTGTATGTTTGGTCTTTAAATTTTCTCTTATGAAGAAATCCTCTGGTATTTATAGCTGAAGGTTGAAGGTTTGAATCCATATATCTGTTAGAGACAGATTGAATCTTGTCTAATCGGAAGTCTCTGTTGACTGCATGAATCGGCGGGTAAGTAGTGCTTTTTTCAGAGATCCTGCACCTGCTCCGCTTTTTTCTGACATGAACACCGACTGTTCACTTTTTTGTCAAAACGACGGTCTGTCAGTCTGAGGAATCTTGGGCTTGCAGACTTTAAGGAATCTCCAATCCTTAAAGTTTGGACTTGTCTGTATGTTCCTCAGATGATTCGCTTTGTCTCTTTGCGCCGAACTGGGACTTAGAAATCCATGCTGATGTCGTCATATTTGCAAGTCCATGTTGGTGACATCATCAATTGATATACGCTTGGTCCCATACTGGTAAGCTTGGTATCCGGACTTGTGAGTTCCATACTGGTCAGTCCAGTACTGGTTAGTACCATACTTGGTGTAGCCAAACTTGTAAGTTCCATACTCATGTGTCCCAGACTTGTAAGTTCGGTTTGAACCTTATTCTGTTAAGTCTTGCGCATCTAGACTGATTCATCTGCCTAGTCTTCTGATAAACTCCAGCTTACAACTCGATAAAAAACCTATACAGGACATTATATTTTCATATCGTACTGGAACAAATCTAGAGGCATACTTGGTTATATCTAAACATCAGCTTTGTTGGTCCCAGATCAGAGTACGTGTAATATGCAGCGGAAGTGATTAAGCAGTTAAATACACTCAAAGTATGAGCAGTTCAGATTCTAAGTGACACAATTTTGCTTAAATAGTTTTAAAACTTAGTTTACTTAGCCAGCAGATTAGGTTAACAGTTTTACAGGTTGAACAGTTAACAGTTTATATGCTTCAACACTTGTACTGTAAGTGTTGAAGGTTTCAAGATATAGTTGAAAACTATAAGGTGCGTAAGGTAAATAAAATTGTAAACGGCACAGGATATTATAATGGTTCGGAGCCTCAAGTCCTACGTCCACTCTTCGGATATCAGATCCGGTAATTCACTAAGTTATGAAGATACAAACCTCACGATCTATAGCCAGTTGCTGTAGAGACCTCTGTCCACAGCACAATGGATCACTCGCCCAAGCAGTTGTACTTCACTCCTTCTTCAGTCCGTCGAAGGCTCTGCGACTTCTCAGTGGACTGGCTCGAAGTTGGACTTAGGACAAACCTCCCTTTTTCTTCTTCGGTAGGTTGGATGGTTGTGTTCTTCCCAGAACGTCGGTTGGTCGGCAGTTGCCCGTGATAACATGTTCTTCCTTTGCAAGATCAAGCTGTTATGTTCTTACTTCAGAAAGTAAGAACACCAAGATAGTAGATTAAGTCAGCTGACTTAATCCTCGTGTACACAAAGTCACACGGTGAATCTCCAGAAATTCCTTTAGCAATGAATGCTTCGTGTTCAATAAATGAACCATGATATTAATGTCTTCTCGCTTGATAGCGCTTAAGGCTTGAGCTTTAGTTTTAGTTGAGAGACAATAAATATGTCGGAGATTCAAATCTGCTAGAGAATTCAGATGAGCAGAGAGGCAAAGGTTTTTAAGTCTTTGTTGATCCTGCTATTTATAGGTGAGACACCAGAAAATAGCCGGTAAAGACATTGGAAAGGATGTCCAATCATAATCGATGCTCTTCTGAAAAGTTGCTTGTCTCTCAGCTTTTTCTGCTACAAAGTATTGTTTTTCTGAGCAGTTTGTACTTGTTGTGTCAGACGTCGAACAACGTTGTATGTCAGTCGCAGCTGAGTATCTGTCTATCATTGACTTCTTTGAACTTCTCCTGCGACTCATTAGATATCTTGTCATACACGCATTCCTTGACGCAAAACTGTCTTGGTCTGAAACTGCGAGTACCTCTCAACAGTTTCTATGTGAAGACTGTGTCCACAGTTTTTGAGACCTTGCTCTGCTCGTCTTCGTCTTCTAGATGCGACAGTTATCTCGTCTGAATGTCTTCTTCAAAACTGTTCCACAGTTTTGCTGACTTCCCTCTTCCGAGACTATTACAACTCGATCATTCTATACAATGATAATAACTCTAAGGCCTAGACTTTGGTATATAGTTTTGACACATTAAAACATCAAATTAAGGTAAGATTTCTAAATCAATACCTAACAAGCTTTGAATCACCAAAACCAAACATAAGATAAGGAAATTCCTAACATATTTCCTAACAAAAGTGCCCGACTTTTTGAAATTAAAAAAAAATGAAAATTCAATTAAAAATATAAAAGTAGATTCTTTTAGGAATTATTGTTAGTAGTTCCTTCCTTGTATGTTGTTTTTATGAGTCAAATATCCCACAAGATTAGTATGTATAGTTAGATTAGCCTGAATTTGTAATGTCCAGTATAGGAATTATCTAGTTTTAATAGGAGCTGATATACAAGGCATAGGGGATTTGCTGTCAAAATCTACGCTAGCAAATAGGCTTGTATGAGTTGCTGGATAACACTCTGTTACCATCAATGCATATTTGAAGGAGCTGACGGACACGTCATCACCAGCAAGTGGAGTACTAGCAAGGAGCTTATCAGCGAGATGTCACTAGCAAGATGCTTCCCAACCAATCAGAAGACACACTCAAGTCAGAACAAGCATGGACTTTCTCAATACCAGACTTTAAGAAATGAGATTTTAAAGTCTGAAGTATTCAAAAGCTTATTCATAATAGGAATCAACCAGCAAATATTCCTCGAACTGGTTAAAAAATATGTTCTAACCGACGTTGTAAAAATTCACATGCTCTGACCAAAAGGACACTGCAAGTCAGAAAAAGTGACACTTCGACATGAAGCGTTCTTTTTATCTCATAACGGCTCCAATCGGCAAGAGATTCAAACCTTCCAAAAGGCACCTATAAATAAAGGTTGCATTCCACCTTGAGAAGGTTACTGGTTACCAATTTGACGAATACAATCTTCTAATCTCTGTCGATCTCTCGAAAGCAACCAATTTCTGATCTTAAGCTTTCAAGCTGATTCTATCAGCTTTCCAAGTTCATTCTTGAACACGAGGTTCTGTCCTTTTAGCAAGAGCTACCTCTATTTTATTACTCCCCGAGTAAGAAAACATCTTGGAGTTATCACTTCTCCGGTGACAACTATCACTGGTGTATACCAATAACTGACGTTCTTGAGAGAAACTCAAACTCTCACGTCCAGCTTGAAGGCCAGGTGGTGTGCCCACGCTTCAAGCCTAAAGAAGCTATTGATTGCGAAAGACTTGGCGAGTGGGCTAGGGAACTGGTGGATGGGGCATTCATCAGCTAGCAATTGATCGTTAACATCTTTGTAATTGACAACCTAGTATTTCCAGAATGCACGTCTGAAGAGAGGACATAGGACAGTTTGGTCTGAACCTCTACAAATCCTAGCGTTATTTACCACTTTCTTTAAACTTTCTGCACTGGATTTAAAATCCAACATATCAAGTGTTGGAGTATTACTAGCGATCTGACTAAGTAATATCTTGACTTGCTAAACAATATTTTTCTAAACCCAAGCTGGTACAGAACAACCAGCTTGGAGGGCCCACCAGACTGTAAAACGTTAATACATTTTGTTTTGCAAACTAACTTTAACCTCCGTAGGGACTAACAAGTGGTATTAGAGTTGGTGGTTCTTAGGACTACCTCTTTTGTCCCTTAGGACAATATCCATTCTTGCGATTTGTTTTTTGATGTTTTGTTTTTGGCAGGTACAATGAATATTTAAAAGTTTCCACCATAAAATGCAGAGAAATTCGCGTTGTGGAAGAAGAGATATCTGATCCAGCTAAAAAACATTCATCCAGAGATGGTAGATGTGCTGGAGATAGGACCTATCGGGATTATAAAGGTCAACCCTTGTCTCAAATGTCGTCACCTCGGTGCATAAATTGACCTTACAATTTGCACTACGTAAATCAGGTCTAATAAATTCAACTTGCACATATAATAATCGAATCTAAAAACTCTTTTCAATCACAACATACACAAATTTGAAATTTATTTAAAAACTACATTAGAGCAAATTCCACAGCAACGCATAGAGCAAGTTTCAACAAATTCATATTCATATAATTCACCAACCAACAAATTATGTGCTAACTATTAATATAAATTCATACTCGTCTTTTAATAACAATTAAAATCTAAAAATTATAAATTAACTCATTATTCTTATTCACAAATTGAAGCAACCAAAATTTTTAGCAAATTTATGAAAAATTCAACATCCAACATTCAAAATTCCACAAGTCGGCATATTCGACAACCGATTCCACAACTAAAATTAACATATAAAAGGAGAACAAACCAATACACCTGATTAGAAATATCGGCCATTTGCTAAAACTGAGAGTCTGATGCCGAGTTATTGGTAAAGTGATGGAGGAAGGAAGAATGCTGCCGACGAGAAGAAAAGATAGAGCACACAGAATAATTCAATCTGAGTCAACATCAACATTTAGGATTTCATGAGGTCGGCATCGGCACTAACAAAGTCAACATTATGTACCGTCCCACCACTTTTTTTTTTTTTTTTTTGAATTTAATAGACTGAAAAATAATTCAAAATTTAAATTTACAATTTGTTTTGTTTAGAAAAATGTATACCTGTATCTTACACAATTTCTGAAATATATTCGTTGGTGCATTTCATGAATACTTTTATAAAATGAGACTTTTTTATGATATAGGATAATTAAAAAAGGGCATTTCAAAATTTTTCGCTATAACTTAATGGTGGATTATAAGAAAACTTATACTTTATTATCCCATAAAAAACAAAATACTTTTATAATTAAAATTGCGATTATCTATAGTTCCGCACCCATAGTACAATTTATATTTATTAATTTAAGTCATCGTATGTTTTGTATTGATCTACACAAAAAAATATAATTCATTTTAGTAATTTATCCTCTAAAATGTAACTGCTAGTTTACAAGTCTTCCAAAAATATTATATATAGATTCGGCATTGGTGTTCATAATTGTACACTACTTGTATATTAATTTCTTCTTCTATTAGTCCCATTTTTCTATTTTTACATCCGAATTATTAGTCTCATTACCAAAAATGATAAATTAATCTACATTCATCAACAAAATATTAATCCCTCTTATCTCTGTTTAGTATTTTCTTAGAAGAAAAAACCTTTCATATATAACTTCAAACAGTCTTTGTTTGCCCAACAGGATAATCTTTAGTACAAATGACAAAATCATCGCAACTTGACACCATAAGTAGGTTCAATTAACTCACCCATCGTCTCATAGAATCAAAGTATAATATTAAACTTATCTTATAATTATTAAATCAATATTAGCTCTTCATATTTATTCCATAATATTCTTCAGCCACTAAGAAGACAACATGCTGATTTTATAAGTTGATACTTGATAGTACCAATACCAAAAAAGTTACTAAACAATCAAAATAACTAGCAAAAGGCCAAGGCTAGTAGATAATGTGCTGGTCACAGCTCTAAGCAGCATTGAAGCAAATATATAAAATACAGTAACCATGGCATTCGATGAATCCAATAATCCTAAAAAATAGACATGAAAAACAAAATCCATTTTCAAAATGAAAGGAAGATATTAGTTACTCAAAACTTGCCCAACTATATGATCTGGACATTCGCTACTCGCTCAAGCCTTTCTGGGTTTGCTAGCTTCCAATTGTGTATCGGGCTGCCAAAAAAAAAGGAAAAAAACTCGAGTCAGGTAACAGAACACATATTTGTTAAACTCTTTGCTAGCAAGAAAATTTCATAGTAATTGAGTAACGAACAAAGGTATTCATGGTTACCTCTTTCTTGACAGACTCCTCCTTTTCAGATAGAATCAGCTCGATGTGGCAAGGTGATGACATGTAAGCTATCAAGGAGGTTCATTTTAGCAAATGAAGGTTACAAGATTAAGAGCAAGCAAAGATAATACGTTGACTTACGGTTGATTCTTCCATGAGCACGGTATGTGCGGCGCCTCTGTTTTTGTGCCTGGTTAACCTGGATGTGAGAAATGTAGAGCGCATCCACATCCAAGCCTTTCACCTGCCAAAAGAAAAAAACAATGAGTAATGAGGGTAAAAGAAATTTCCAAAATTTTAGAGTTAACAATAAATTTCACCTCAGCATTGCTTTCAGCATTCTTCAGCAAATCCAAAATGAACTTAGCAGACTTCACAGGCCAGCGACCCTGTCCGTTTGAGTGTCTGTTCTTTGCTTGAGCAGTTCTACCAACACCTCCACAGAACCGGGTGAATGGAATGGCCTGCTTGTGGGCAAGCACATCTTCCAGATACCTCTTGGCCTTGACCAAAGGAAGCTTCCTAATAGCATGTGCGGTTTCCCGAGTGTTCTATATATACAATGGATTGAAAGAGTCGCTATCATTACAAGATTTATAATATAAACATGACAAATGATTTATTTACCAGAAAAAAAAATCAGCAGCTGCATGAGCCACACTAAGCATCTAATGACATAAATAGATACCTCACTAAGCTAAAATGATAGGGAATTGATGACATTTCATGCCAGAACGTAAATTCAAGTTCAACTGATTAAAATTCTATAGAAAAGCTAGGACTCTGTAATAGATGACACGAGGTCAAGACCGAGATAAGCTAAAACAAACAAACTAAGAACAGTTTGCTGGCTTTATGATATACTAGGAAAGGAGTTCAAGGACTAGATAACGATAATTCTTCGTTGATTCCCTCATTTTAAAACATTTTCTTCTGCACATTCAAAGCCATAGCATTGTCTAATGAACCAGGCCGGTCTCTATCCCTGAAGTCTACGAGAATCCTGCTATCAAGCTGGAAAGGATCCTTGTTTCTTCATCAGGTTACACACTAAAGGTAAACCTATTATACCACAAGAAATTCACACACTGCACAACTCTCGTTAATTTAAACTTCACCCAAAAACAGCTACGAACATAAAGAAAAAATAGTAGAACAAATCCGCAACAAACGAAGGTGAATACACATCAGGGCTATAAATCATGAATTCAAACAATATGCGATCACGAACATAACGCAAATTTAAAATAGAGAGAGTAATAAAGAGGTACCTTGAAATGAACTCGGAGATCAGATCCCCTAGCTTTGCAGGCTGCAAAAATACACAAACAGATGTGTCAAAATATTCATCCAAAACTCCTTTATCACAATGAAGTCGATATTAACAATCACTAAAGTGAAAAAGTTACACTTGGTGGAATTGTCCGGCTCTCTAGAGTACTTCACCTGAAAAACAGAAGCAAAATTAGAGGTATGGAAATTGAGAACAGATAGAGTATGATACAGGATCATCGGAGTAGGAGAGAATACCATGGTCGCTGCTGCTGAGGGCGGCGAAACTGGAGATACTAGGGTTTATCTTTCACAGCCGACGAGCTGCCGCATGCTTAAAAATTAAAATCCGCAAAGAAACCATGTGTTGGGCTTTTTAAGATCCTATTAAGCCCAATAATAAATCCTACCTCCGAAACTCTAGTAAAATTAAATGAGTAGAAAAATTAATAATGTAGATATTAAGATGTATGGAATTTACATTGAGTTTGATTTTTATAATTGTAATAAATAATTTATTATTTAGGGATAATTTTAATTGAATCACGAGTCAAGTGAGTATAGTCAAGTTCGAGTTTGGTTCGGTGTTAAGTTCGATTTGGTTCAATTGAGTTTGATTTTTATATTTTAATAAAAATTTATAATTAAATAATAAGTTTAAAAATAAAATTTAAATTATATTAAACTCGATAAAGTTCGTAAATCCAAATCAATTTGAACTCGATAAAGATTACGAGTTTATCAATTGAGAATTATGAAACTCGAGCTCAAGTCGATTTTCAAATAATTTAAAACTATTCTGTAATAACTTGCAAATCGAGTTGACTCATACTCACCACAATTATATCTTTACTTCTATTAAAAAATATTATTATTATTATTATTATGTTATGCAAATGGAGAGAACAATCAACTTCTTATTTGGGCTAGGATTGGCCCAATAAAATGTATACAAATAAATATTGAATAATACATTCATTGCTTTTTCAAAGTTATATAAATAAATCCGAAAATTCCAAAACCATGTAGAGTCAAAATCACTAAAAGAATTAGGGGTGTGCACGGTTCGGCCGAAACTGGCCGAACTGGCCAAACCAAAATAATTTGGCCGGTTTGGCTGGTTTGAGAAAAATAATTGGCCGGGTTGGTTTGAAAAATTTTAAACCGGATTATTTGGTTTGACCGACGGTTTGAAAGTTGAAACCAGCCGTTTAGATCGGACCGGCCATATAAATAATATAATTTTAAATATAATAATGATAATAAAATATCATTTGATAGAAAGCTAAAATATCGATTATATTGATATATATGTCCGATGCTTATATTTTTTCAATTGTAACCCTATAAATCAACGTATATTTAATTGTTTTTTGCAACCATAATGTTATTTATTTATTACTTATCTCATATTTATAATTAATGACAAGCGAGATATATTTATATTAGTTTTATTTTGTGTATCATTATTTCATTAATACCTAATAATAAAATTGATATACAAGTTTCATTTTTTTTGTAATATTATTAGTTGAATAATTTTCAAACCGTTTAAACCGGCCGAACCAAACCATTATAATATGGTTTGGCCGATTTGGTTTGAAATAATTATTTGGCTGGTTTGATTTGTGAAAATTTCAAACCGTACCTATTGGTTTGGTCCGTACTTTGCCCCTTAAATCGGCCAAACCGGACCGTGCACGCCCCTAAAAAGAATAGTTCTTATTCCTTTCATCGATCCACATCCACTCCACCGCTTCTATTTCCCAATTCTCACTCTCTCTCCGCACACACGCGCATTTGAAGCAGAAATTAAATGCAAAAATCCATGAACAGACCTCTCGTCTGCTTATCAGTGTGCCTTCCACTGCTCTTCGGCTCACTGCTTCTCGCCGGAACCCTCGATTACAAATCCCAATTTCTCAACTTCATCCCCCAGCTCACCAATGCCGCACCGTGCCGCACTGGATCGCCGCCCCTCCGAGTCTACATGTACGATCTGCCTCCGCGTTTCAACGTCCAATTGCTGGACCAAAACTTCCCCGACAACACTCCGGTTACCGCGCAGAACATTCCCTCGTGGAGGTGGAACGACGGCCTCCGCAGGCAGCACAGCGTGGAGTACTGGATGATGGCGTCGCTTCTCCGCCACGGGAACGATGAGTCTGCCTCGACCGAGGCTGTTCGGGTTTCGGATCCGGATTCGGCTGACGTGTTCTTTGTGCCGTTTTTTTCTTCTCTCAGTTTCAATGTTCATGTTCGGAATATGGCGGACACCGGTACTGTCGACGAGAAGTTGCAGGTGCCCTTTCTTTCTTTTCTTTTTTTCTTATACCTTGTTTTGCTGCTCATTGAATCATTTAGTAGCTGTATAGTATTTTGAACTAATTTTTTGTTTGTTTGTGCCTAATCTATTGTTAGCTTATATATATTATTTTGAAGTTTCTAAATTTCGGATGACCTAATTAGATTAAACAGGGGCATGCAATGAAGCATGTGCGAATGGAAATTGGCACTCTGGAATTTAATTTTGTAATCGTAATTGACTAGTTGGTAACATTTCGACCAGCAAAATCATGGCTTCTTTCGTCATAATGTTTAGATTGTTCAAACCCCCGCATTTAGTTAGTGTTAATGTATGTAGACTGTAGAGAGCACTTGATCTTCAATATCTGTGACTGTTAGGCATTATTTATTTACGGATGTGCACAATTTTTTCTTTCTGTCTCTGTGCTTGCTTCAGAATCAGATGCTTGACAACACAATTGAAAATTATATTGGCTTTCCTTTAAAATTAACTGTTTTCAATTGACATTGATATATAAATTAGCTTCTGCTCAGCGGATGATTTTGATGGTTTATTCTGGTGGCAACTAGGTTTTCTGGGACCTAGGGGTCCAGCTAGCACCATAGTTGAGTGTCTATGGTATCAATATCTGTTTATTGTTTTGTTGTCATTTGATTTGCTAAGTGCTGAAAACCGGAGTTAGATTGCATGAGAATTGTAACTTTTGCTTCTTGGTGTCCTTAAGGATTGATTAGGCATGCTTGACACTTAGCATCTCATCTTTTGACACTTATGCACCTGAATAAACACTTAAACGTGTTTTATGTTGCATCTACATAATGCAATTTTTCTTTCTTTACCATTTTCATCTCTCCAATGAATTGATGAAACTGGAAATTTCATAGTCACCAAGTCGTAGCCCGTAGGTAGCCCCATGCCATTCGGAAAATGCTCACCTCTTCTTCATCTTAGTCTATTTGATTACTGAGAGAAACTAGTATATTGTTTTTCTTGATGCCTGCAAACTTTATTCTTCTTTTCGGTAAAGCTTATGACGTTAGTTCTAATTGTAGCTGGAGATGGTAAATATATTAAGAGCATCAGATTACTGGAATAGGTCGGGTGGACGAGACCATGTCATTCCCATGCATCATCCAAATGCGTTCAGGCATTATCGTGATCAGATCAATTCGGCCATGTTCATAGTTGCTGATTTTGGCCGCATAATGAACATTTCTACTCTGGCAAAAGATGTTGTTGCGCCCTATCCGCACATGGTGCAAACATATACTCCTGACGACCATCAGGATCCCTACACATTTCGCAACACACTTCTTTTCTTCCGTGGGAGGACCCATAGAAAAGATGTATGCAGCTCAAACAGGTTTTTATCGTTATTTTTGTGATTTAATAAATCAAACACATGTTTCAGATAAAGTAATGTGGCAGGAAGGAATAATTCGCTCTCAACTACTCAAGATACTGAATGGAACTGAAGATGTTATCTATGAGGAGGCCCGTGCATCAGAACAAGGCTTCAAAACTGTAAGTCTTTTATTCTGTTACCTTTGTCTCTGATAAAGTTGTTAGTTACAGGATATTTTTTGTTAGTTGAAGAAGATCTAAAGGTACGATTGTTAGTTCATAATGGCATGATAATTGTGCAACCGAGCTACATAGTTTTCCTCGTCAGTCTGTGATCAACCATGTTCAATCTACAAGTTTTCAGTTCCATTTTTGGAATTTTGCTTTTCTTCAATTCATTTTCCGGTTTTTACTTTAATCAAGAAAAGTACCTTCATATCTTGCTACTTGATGCACAGTGAGATCAAATTGAGGAACACTGATGCTGTTCTCTTCACATGAGTGCTAATTTATTTCCCATCTCACACTTGATCTATCTCTTGTCTCTATGCCAGTCTGCTGAACAAATGCGTACGTCAAAGTTTTGTCTCCATCCTGCTGGCGACACACCATCTTCATGTCGTCTATTTGATGCTATTGTGAGCCACTGTGTTCCTGTAATTGTGAGTAACAGAATTGAGCTGCCTTTTGAGAGTGAAATAGACTACAAGGAGTTCTCCATTTTCTTCTCGGTTACAGAAGTGCTTAAACCTGGTTATCTGGTCAATGAGCTGAGGAGTTTTCCAAAAGAGAAATGGATGAACATGTGGATGCGGCTGAAAAGCATTTCACACCACTTTGAGTTCCAGTATCCTCCGAAGAATGAAGATGCAGTGAATATGATTTGGAGGCAGGTGAAGCAGAAGGTTCCGACAGTTAAGCTCGCTGTGCACCGGAGTAGGAGGCTTAAGATACCAGACTGGTGGAGATGACCTGTTTCTGTATCATGTACATTCATACTTCAATCTATTGCCAGCGGACTGAATAAGGTGCAGCGGATGGGCCATCATCGGCTGGAAACAGGAAAGCGCAGTCGCCCTCTTCTCTGCTGTGAGGAGCATGCTATCAAATTAGCTGTACAGTTGAAAAGCTGTGCCCAAATTTAGCCATGGCCGTATGAAGATGATCTCGACAAATTTCATAGACACCTGGTGCGATGAAGCAACGAGCTCAAGTGCGATGTGCCATGCCCAAGTCAAAATGATTTTGAAGCTCCTGTGGTGTACTGTAGTTCTTCATTTAACTGGTTTCTTATACCGAAAGAGCCTTCTTAAATGCTACGGGGGCATTTGAACAGCGTCCAAGTTAAATATTTATTTGAATTTATAAAGATGGTTGGGATATAATTAGGGGTGTTCGCGGTTTGGCCGAAACCGTTTAAACCAGCCAAACCGTATTTGTTTAGCCGGTTATAATTTCGATTTTCAAATTGGCAGTTTGGAAATTTTGAAACCTGTCAAAACCGGTTCGGTTCCAGTTTGGTTGCCCAAACCGGTTGTTTCAATCGGACCGGCCGTATACAAATTTATATATATTTGTTTAGATATTTTAATAGTGCTATGTATAGATTAGTTGGATATTGTGGCTTGGTTCTGTGTGTTGGCCTAGGTTCAATTCCTCTTCCATATTCTTTCTACCCATTTTTATTTTTTTCATTTAAAACATTTACTCCATAAGATAATATGAATGCTTACAAATGTAATATAATATATAAGTATGATATACTTATTTTTATGTGTACTTATTATTATTATTAATATTCACATAGATAATTTTCTAATTACTTTATTGTGAATTATTTATTTATTTATATGTTGCCAAAGTTATATATCTTAAAAAAATACTCCCTCCGTCCCATAACATTAGTCCTGTTTTCCTTTTTCGTCTGTCCCAAACATTAGTCTTGTTTTCCTAAAATGGAAAATTAATACACACTCATTAATAAAATACTAATTTCCTCTATCTCACTCGCATTGATATCTGTGCCGGAATGAAACAAGACTAATGATCCGGGACGGAGGTAGTAATATTTATAGTTGAAGAAATATTACTTGCGATTCGCAAATATATTATCTCATAAATTTAAAGTAAACATCTTATACAGTATTACAATAAATCAATACTTGTTACATCAACTATATTTTTATGCAAAAAAAATTAGTATATAGATATATTAAATTTTGTTTAGTATATATGTAGATATAGATATAGATTATAGTGCATTGTTGAAATTTAGAACAAGTTTCATTCCAAATCGTAAAGCCGGCCGGACCGAACCGTTTTTTATATGGTTTGGCCGGTTTGGTTTAGTTAAATTATTCGGCCGGTTTGGTTTGGAAAAATTTCAAACCGTACTTACTGGTTTGACCGAGATTTTTCCCCGAAACCGGCCGAATCGGACCGCGAACACCCCTAGATATAATCAAGGAATAATTTTTTAATAAAGGATAAAGGAGAGAGGAGTTTTTTTTTAAGAGATTCTCGTGTCTATATATAATTTTTATTATAATGTTTACCTTCAATACTCAAAGATAAAGTTCATCAACCCATTTATTAATAGTTACTAACTTACTACTTACTATTATATAATATCTTTGCAATTAAAATCATTAAAAATGTATGTGAACATGCCCATTATAATATTTTTTATCATTAGGCCCAAAGCCAGATCCGAAGAATCATTATGCAAAGGCCCAAAATTCTTGGCCCATATAGGTGTCGAAGGCCCAGAATGCATTAAAAAAAATATTTTGGCCCATGCAGGTTTCGAACCTGCGACCTTCGCGTTATTAGCACGACGCTCTAACCAACTGAGCTAATAGGCCAATTATGTTGTAAACTTAAGTCTTTAAATATTTAATTGTTTTTCACTAAGTAAATTGATATAATGAATCTGAATTTTATGAACTAAGCCTATTATTTTTTATGATATTTAACTTGAATGACTGGAAGGCCAAAGCCATCATTCAAAACAAAAAAGAATTCTACAGTTTGACTATCTGATTTTCCAGCAGAATTACTACGTGAATATTCTACACTACATAAATATTGCATATTATACCTGAATCGTAACACCAAACACAATGTAAAATGTTTTCGACCCTCTCCTAATCTTCTTCCAAAATCACCATCATCTGCATTTTACGATCTATGATCTGCTGCAGCAGGTAAGCATGCATATTATGTAACTCCCAACAGATTTTCTTCCAAATCCGGGTTTTGAAATCCCTCCAGCATAATGCAGATGAAACATCAAATACAAATGAGATGAGAAAGGCGAATTCCCAATAAATTAACTTTGATCAGAGAATAATGGTGGAATGCTCAGTAGATTATTATAACCTGCAAGTCCCTTGTTATAATCTATTAAGTAATAACAAAGATTATCACACCACCTATGATGCCTTGCCATTTCTTTTCCCCTTGGGAAGTTTGCTAGTCGCAACAAGCACAGTGCAGCAGGTATGCCATCAGACAGAGCTTGAGGATAGATGCAGTAAATCACGCATGGAAATACAATCAAGATTGAAGATGGACAAAATGATCAACCAAATAAACCCAGATTACGCTGTATCACAATCTTGTCCCATGGCAATTTACAGAAGGGGAGATTGTTCACACCGATCACTGATCTCCTTACACGCATGGCTGAACAGATATTCAAGAGTCGAAGGCGAAGAAGAAGCTGCTAGAAGGAAGTTGATCATGGAGAAGGTTGAAAAGTGGATATTGGCAAGTGAGTGTTGGTTGGAAGAGTACAGCACTCATCAAAATATACATAAAGTGGGGAAGGAAAGGGAAGAGGAGAAACAAAGATAACAGTAGATTACCTTCAGCAACTTCTACATTCTCATTCACCAGTAACACATATACTTCAATGTTTTCAGACCCCTTCCTTGAAGCAGGCACTCATCTTAAAACATTTTTAGAGGTTATTTCAAACACACACGGACTATCTTTCATTCAGGAACAGAAGACGACACAAATTAAAGTGGTAACCGGGCACGACAGTGGGTTTGCACCTAGGCCAGGCACCAGCAGTAGGCGACTTTCTGATAAAAGCAAAAAATGGAAGCTTTAGCATGCAAGCTCTCGAAATAGAGCATCTTCCGTGGGCGCTTACAGCCTATTGGAGTAAACAGCATCAACTCACCTATTCAAAGCATAACTTTCATAAAGGGAGGGAAGAAAGCTAACGGACTAAGGGCATGCATATATTCAAAAAGGCTTAGAGAGGATACAAGGTCAGTTGTCTCATCATATTCTATCCCCTTCTCAGTTCTCACCCTATGATATTGGGTATCAGTCATTATTTATCAGTTGTGCCATCAGTTTCTAGTGTCTTATTAATTCGTCCGAAGAGAGAGTTGTGTACAGAAATAAAACAAACAGATCATGTCACATAACCCAAAGCATACATCAGCACCAATCACACTCAGTGAAATGTAATTCCCTAATCACATAGCACACATATTGAACTGATTTAGCACAAAAACATGAGCTCAATTGAGATAACTTTTCACTGTTTTACATCCTCATCTTCACACTAGGATATTAGTGTTGCAGGGAAGAAGTCAGTTGTGTCATCAGTTTGACTCATAACCATTAGAGAGGGAACTTCATTTCCACAAAACTTTAATTTTTTTCAAGATTTCACATAACCTACAGTCTAAAATCAGCACAATTGCACAGGATTAAGCATCATAGTACTGCATAAACTACCTCCATAAGTTAGTTTACCACCACAATACGAAAAAGCACATACTTCCTGCATAAGAATTGTACTAGTCGAAACAAGTTCAATTAGGTATCAAAACAACATTCTCGATAATGAGATAAAATATCAAGTAGTTCACATCATCCGCGATGAAAAACAAACACAGCATAAATCTAAGTGAACTTTCGAAAGAAAGCGTCAATTGAACGAGTGGCGAAAGGTACTGGCTTCTTATCTGGCCGTGACTTAACCCGATCTTGTGGGGGATTTCGCTCGACTGGCTGAGGAGGCATCGGGAGAGAATCAAGCAGAAAATCAGCAGTCGGACGATGTCGTTTGGCCGCAACTCGAATGTGTTCGACGGTTATAGTTTTTCTCTTCTTTTCGATGGCGGCGTGCGCCGATTTCTCGGCGAGGAACTGGAGGAATAGCTCGGTGGAGGAGGCGACAAGGAACAGGGCTTCGGAGTTGATCTTACTGATGTCCTTGTCGAGTTTCATGATTTTCTTGACTCGGCCAGTCGGGATCTCGAGCTTGAGCGTCTCTTCAGTGGCGGCAGGGGTCTCTCTCTCATCATTGTCTGCCATTGCAAGGGAGGTTTTGCTGTGCGAATGAAGATTGGGGCGGGTTTTAAGAAATTTAGTTTTATTTTACACTGCTGCTTTGGAAAATGGAGGGAACCGGTTTTCCCACATTTTAAAATAGCAAGTTTACTAAGCATAATTCAACCTAATTAGCAACCCTTTTTTTCAAAATATTTTACATTAATTTGAACACAGACACCTTATGTCTCATAAAAATTCGAGTCCATAACCTTTTGATCATAAGTAGAGTATTTTTACCATTACACTCCGAACAAGGGACTATAGCAACCTTTATACAAACATTTAGGAAATAACAAAAGAGGTTTGATCAAATTTTAAATGGAGTTTAAATTTCAAATAAACTCTCTTATGTATTTTTTTCTCTTTTTATCTTAACTAGATTTGCACCCGTGCAACGCACGTAAAAATTTTATTTTTTTAAAATAAATTTCATTAATTTAAATTTTAATCTATTCAAATGTTTTAATTTAATTGTGTATCAATTTAATAATTTATTGGAAACATACAAAATACTTTAATCACTTACGTCTCAAATTAAAAAATACAATTAAAATTTTAAGTAATTCTAAATATAAACTCATATTCTACTTAGTCATCTTATTTATATTTAATATAAAATTAAGAAAATATAATTTTTTATAAGTTTGCAGTATGTAATTTTTATCACATCACAAATATAATTAAGACAAATCATTTATTTTTCTTCAAAAGAATTGAATTCATAAGAAGTATTAATAGTTTTAAATATTAATAAATAAAAGTGTGTAATTGAAAGAAAATATACACATTCTAATAAAAAAAAATACTTTAGCTCATGGCATCGATATATAAATATGCAATGTCAAACTATAATTCAAATTGAGTGAAAAAGATATTACCAAATAATAAATTATCAATTTATTTAGTGGTTATGCTTAACTAAAGTCTTGTACAAAACAAAAATGACTCTTTTAAAGTTATGCATATTCTTCAAATTTACATATTTAAAATTTTATTGATTATTATATAAAAATTATGATGGTAAAATTTATAATAGTTAGAATAGTAATATAATTAAAAACCATAAATTAACATATAAAAATAAAATCAAATTATAACATACGTAATTCTTGAGTTTTTATTTTATCTTAAATTTAATAAAATACAACCTTATTTTTAGAAATACAATAGAATCTTTTGTGCACTTTTGTTCTTGTACTTCAATATAATATACATTAAATATATATATAAATTTAATAAAATTAAAAATAATTATATCAAATGAGATTTGGTTTAAATATTATTCCATGAAAAATATTATACTTGTATTATTTAAAATATAATAAATACAATAAATTGGTGAAATAAAATATTTTAAAGAAAAATGAAAAATATATTTTTTATATTTTTATTACAGTTTATTACATATTTATAATATAATAGAAAAAATAATATAGAAATAATTTAAAATTAACATGATATTATTTTGGAGAGAACAATTATTATAAACTATTCTCCTTTAAGATATTATATAGATACTTAAAATTTCATGGATTATTACATAAAAAATTATCATGGTAAAATTCATAATAGTTGAAATAGTAATATTATTTTAAACAATAAATTAACATATCCTCCAACTAAATGAAGATAATCATATATAAGTTATGCATAGTTCACAATTATAAAAATAAAAATATCAAATTTATGATATCGAAAATTAGAACATAGGTAATTCTTAAATTCTTATTTTATCTGAAATTTTATTACAATACAATTTTGTGTGCTCTGTTGCTCTCATGCTTAATATAATACTTTACATCAAATATATATACAAACTAAACAAAATCAAAAAGAATTATACTAAACACAAAATTTATTATGTTTGTTTAAATATTATTCAATAAAATATATTATACTTGTATTATTTAAAAAATAATAAATATAATAAATTGTTGAAATGAGATGTTTTAAAGAAAAAATTATAAATATAATTTCTTTCATATTTTTATTGTTGGTTATTGCATATCTAAAATATAATAAAAACAGTATAAAAATAATCTAAAATTAATATGAAAAAGATTTGGAGGGAAGAGTTATTGTAGACTATTTTCATTTAATATATTATATAGATTTAATTCTATGCTTTGAAAATTGTATCAGAGCTTAGGTGTTTATTTCAAAAAATATTTGTATTTATTATTAGTAAGTACTAGAATTGTACCCGTGCGTTGCACGAAAATATATTTTATACTTATATTTAAACTTTAATATAAGATAATATAATTATTTTTAAATTTATATTTTATTCAAATAATCTTAATATTATATCTATTTTTTACATATTAAGAAAAATATTTTAATATTTAAAAAATTATATAAAAAATACTAAATAAAAATATATTTATAAAATATTAATTGTATTCATCTGATGACAAAGCAAAAATATTTTTTCAATTGAAAAATAAAAGAGTATATTTTAAATTGCATTATAACATGCGTGGATATATTAAATTCGCTATATATTAGTTCAATGACTTTTATATTTTTTTACATGTATTAATTATTATAATTTATAATATTTTAGTTTAGATATATTTAATTCATCTATATTATCTCATATATTGAGAACTATCAAGCTTTCATATTATCAAAAATAAATGATCTTAATGAAAATGTATGAATCCTAAACTTTGTATTGGCAAAATATTCATAAATTTATTTAATATATCTTATTTGGTTTGATACGTTTTTCAAAAAATTTGGAGGGAATTTCCTGGAACTGCTTTAATATATTATATAGATATTATATCTATTTTTTACATATTAAGAAAAATATTTTAATATTTAAAAAAATTATATAAAGAATACTAAATAAAAAATATATTTATAAAATATTAATTGTATTCATCTGATGACAAAGCAAAAATATTTTTTCAATTGAAAAATAATAGAGTATATTTTAAATTGCATTATAACATGCGTGAATATATTAAATTCGCTATATATTAGTTCCATGACTTATATATTTTTTTACATGTATTAATTATTATAATTTATAATATTTTAGCTTAGATATATTTAATTCATTTATGTTATCTCCTATATTGAGAACTATCAAGCTTTCATATTATCAAAAATAAATGTTCTTAAGGAAAATGTATAAATCCTAAACTTTGTATTGGCAAAATATTCATAAATTTATTTAATATATCTTATTTGGTTTGATACGTTTTTCAAAAATTTTGGAGGAAATTTCCTGGAACTCCTTTTGTATATTATATAGATATAGATTATTCTAACGGATGAGACACACAAAAAAATGGATGATCATTACATGAGTTACTACCGGACGGTATGATGAAAGAAAAGTCAATTTATGTCAACACTTCATAGATGGTTATTGACAAGAAATTCAAAGGTGGCACGAATATAGCGTAGATATTCAAACCCAACAAGAATAATATCAACGAAACCATCAATGATGGAACAAATGTGTCAAGGGATCATGCCTAGATTTAGCGAGATCAATCAAGACTCGTCCAAACTCTCGATGGATCTGAGGGAGATACAAAAGATGGTACAAAATTACGGTAATAGCATGCACGATATACTACAAAAGGTAAGGCAAATTGCCTTACAGCAAGATGAAATATGTAATTATGTTAGACGTTCAAAAGAGAATGCAAACATTAGAACAATCTTAAGCTAGTTAGTAGAAGAAAGCCGATAGATTTTGGCAAAGTTAAAATCATAATCAAGTCAAATAACAATCAAAGCTGACAAACGTCGATAAACTTCGCCAGTTGTTAAGAACCATTAAAGAATGACATATTTTGATAGAATATAACTAGAAGATCTACAATACAAAAAAAAAATTTGACAATTTGAACATGGTATATCAAAGGATGAACGCTGCAGAAAGTGCACTCGTTCCTCATGGACAACAAGTCTCACCTATACAACACGTGCCGCCAGGAAGAGATCTCGTTCAACAGTAGATGCAATAGCAAAGGCAACAAGCACCACTCGTACAACAGGTGCCACAAGAAGAAGTTCATGAACCACAAGACGTCGTGATGAGGAATCGGTAGGATCTCTATGTTGGAGAAGAATATCGGATGGAGAGCTGTACATCAAAATCTCATGATAACTACGGTACAAAAAAAATCCCCAAGTTTTGAGATACGCATCTAGGGAAAACAAGCTTAGACCCAATTCATCCATTTGGTCTAATGATGGATCTCGATGATGTCATCCTCAACGAGATTAAAAAGAACCATATATGATTTGTCTTCGTCTATGAGAATTGCAACCAGAATCCTGGAGCTGGATAAAGAATGATTCATCAAATTGTTAGAGATGAGTATGTTAGGAGTCTCCAAGATGATGTGTGGGTGGTTTCTGGGGCCCGAGTCTCTCACAAAAATTATAGACGGGATAGCCTACAAGTTCACATATACGTTCATTGGGAGAGATAATTTCGGGGAAATAGAATAAGCTTTGAAAAAGAAAAGGAAAAATGTTTGAGTTATCTCAACTTAAGATTAATCGACATAGAAAAGAGTCAATTAATAAGTTCTTCAAACTCTTCCAGAGTTATCAGTGGAATTCAAGATTTTGATAATCAATTTGTATGCAAATTTTCTTCACAAAATTTCCAAGCCCATGGAAGGAAATGTTCATCGACGTTGTTCCAGGAAATCTGAACAACATCGAGAGAATAATGTCTTTTGTAAAAGAGGAACTGGGTGATAGGTGTACTCAAGCCACTTCACAAAAGTATTATAAGGCGCCAAAGAGGATGGTTAAATGCTCTCATCTTGATTTTTCAGCAGGTGGTCTACCAATGATCATAGGAAGAGAGGTCTACCAACCAAGAAAAAGCAAGAGGTATAAAGCTCATCATTATTCCATGTGAGAAGGTTCTAGAAAAGGATTACTGGAAACCCAAATCAACATGGACCAGACATAAGGCCAGGATTTAACACATCATTACCAACAAGTTTATCTTCATCTTCATCAACCTGCAATATTTGATGGAGAAGAAAAGGATAGAATAAAAATGATGAAGCTTACCATTTAATATGATAAAATATTACCGACACTAATAAGGCTGGATTGAAGGGGAAAAAAATAGAATATAGTTTGTTAGCAACATTGATTGGGTAGCTTAGTAAATGATAAACATATTTGAATAAATTCCCCTGTTTAGTTGACAATGACGAAATCTTCAAAACTCAGCAGTTCATATATGACTGGTAAGATCACACTCCATAAAATCTTAAGGTAGGATGCAGAGTAGTCGGGCAATGGTTGCAATGTATAATAATAGAAGAAATCACACAAAAATAAAAATCAATTCTAGAATAAAAATAAAAATAAAATTGGGCATGCACATATCAAAATATTGTTAGAAAGGGGAAGAGAAATTAATACATCTTGCTTGGCTTAATGGGTTCAAAGATTTGAAAACTTAGGGCAATCGTCTTTTTCTCATAGAAAGGTAGAGGAAAAGTGATACATGACAGGGAACGAAACCAGGCTAAATTTTCACCATCTCATCAAAGTAAGCTATGTTCCAACTTCATGCAATTGTCGGTCTTCAGCGCACAAGAATAAAACACACAAAAATAGTCATTACTACCAAATCAGCAGATATACAAACAGAAAAACCATGCCGAAAATATGAAAGGTAGACATTTATGAATGTGAAAAATCCATGATCGTACCATCCAAGTGAGTTCTCACCGAATTCGACTAAAAATTCTAAAACCAATATACAACTTCAGTATAGCACGGGCTCAATCTCAACAATAGCGTAAAAATAAAACAAAAACAAGTAGTAGGTGGAAAAAAAAACAAACCTTATTAATGGAGATAACAAGCTGGTGAAAGTCTTAATGGAGAAGAATAAGGTGGTGAAATCTTTTAAATTTGATTCTTGAGCGTGGAGCCTTGATATCCACCAATTTCAAAATGTAAAGATTAGAAGCTCAAGTTGATCCAACTCAGTAGTGTATCCTCACCATATTTATGAGGATCAAGGAAATAGATCAAAAGATCAAATCTGTTGGAGCACAATAGCATTGATCAAGATCCCTACATCCGGAATCCTCTGATATCGATCCAGATCTGCAATTCAGAAGCTGAAGTTCAAGTATTCCGTAAATCCATCCTCTGTAATTAAATATTAGGAGCATGCATAGGGTTCGCCTGATTTATTTAATCTGATATATGTTTTATACCCGAAGAACGATCTAAACTACTGAAATAATAAAAAACAATTCACATTGTTTGTTGTAGACTCAATTCCTAGTTCCTACACACTCCACGGTCTCTTAAAGGCTATTGCATATTCCTTTGTGATTGCTTATTTTCTTGGAAATTCAAGAAACAAATTACGGTCTCGTGTTATATTGTTCAGGCCAAGTATAGAGCCATGGCTGCCACTGCCCATGAGCTTCAATGGTCTTTATTCTTCAAGATTTTAGTTGTTCACCATTTCTACCGACCCCTCTTTGATGTGATAATAAGACATCTCTTCACATCACAGAAAACTTAGTCTCCCACGAGAGAACGAAGGATATAGATATCGACTGTCACGTTTTGAGGGAGGCGTTTAAAGCTGGGCTCATTTGTCCAAAGTATGTTCACTCTCAACAACAACTTGCAGACTTGTTTACCAAAGCATTACCTGTTGCCTCCTTCTACTTGCTTTTGTTCAAGTTGCATGTCTGGGACGTCCAACTTGAGAGATGGAGGGGGGGGGGGATGTTGAGGTTTGTGAAGGTTCAAGGCTCAATTAAGGATACACATCAAAAGGAATAAGACAATTTAGCTTATGATAGTGTGTGTCAACCATATCTTTGAAAATACAAAAAAAGATAGATTTGATCTTATTTTGTATAGTTAGTTGCATATTTTATGCTCTTCCCGTATTCTCTATATAACTTAGTTTGTAATCATATGAAATGAATGAGATATTTATTTTACTCTTATACCACATATGCATGGACGTCAGCCCTAAACTGTAACACAACTCAATTTTCTATACAGAATTACATGTTAGACTAACCCGCGTTAATTCTATACAAAGATAACTAACTCGATGCATGACTTGACCAATCAAAATATATTTTCTAAAAAAAAATTGTAAGATTTCGACCACAAAATTGGAGTCGAGCCCTCACAATACTCGAACTCTACATCCACCTTTGGAGTCAAAATTTGAGTAGCTTGCGAATAGTTTGATCTATGAAAAAATGATGAAATTTACTCCAACGATTGATCAATTTTGAAATTTACCCCAACTTTTTTTGGTGATTCTAAATGCAGCCACATTTTTCCTAAACATAGCCCCTTGAAAAAAAATAAAATTTAAGTTACAATATATAATTGTAATTTTTACCTTATAACCCCCAATTTAAAAATTAATTAGAATAATTAAAATTTAATGTTGAGGTTTGTGAAGGTTCGAAGCTCAGTTAAAGATACACATCAAAAGGAAGAAGGCAACTTAACTTCTGATAGTATGTGTCAACCATATCTTTGAAGATACAAAAAAAATATAGAGTTATAGATTAGTTGTAGATTTGATCATATCTCGTATAGTTAGTTGCATACTTTATGCTCTACCTGTATTCTATATATACCTTAGTTTGTAATCATATGAAATGAATGATAGATTTATTTTACTCTAATACCGCATATGCATGGACGTCAACCCTAAACTGTAACACAACTCAATTTTTTAATACAGAATTACATGTTGGACTAACCCACGTTAATTCTATACAAAGATAACTAACTCGATGCATGGCTTGATCCATCAAAATATAATTTTTAAAAAATATATTGTAAGATTTCGACCCCAAAAAATTGGAGTCGAGCCCTCACGCACAATACTCGAACTCTGCATCCACCATTGGAGTCAAAATTTGAATAGCTCGCGAATAATTTGATCTATGAAAAACTATGAAATTTACTCTAATGATTGATCAACTTTGAAATTTACCCAACTTTTTTGGGTGATTCTAAATGCAACATATTTTTGCTAAACATAACCCCTTGAAAAAATAAAATTTAAGTTACAATATATAATTGCAATTTTAACCTTATAACCCCCAATTTAAAATTTAATTAGAATAATTAAAATCAAAATTTAAATACGTAGCCCCATACTAATTTAAGCTAAAACTCCAAAAAAACAAATTTCTACCCAATAGGCTGCAACCAACACAAATTGCTATTGACATACACTTTATAATTGCATGTGCATTTGTTGTCATTTAGCGGAATAGATTTGCAGTATGTTCTATATCTTCGCCAACAATGATTGTAATTCCTTTAGGGAATGCTGAGCCTTGCCAGTCAAATGTAAACTTGAGGGTAAGACGTGAATTCTCTCCCAAAGCACTTTAATCATTAAATAAGTATTAACTAACACAATTCATACTTGGAGTAAAAAATAGAACTAGCTAAATGCTCCACAATGGTTGTAGATTTCTGGTACTATGTTACCACCACAAGATCCTAAGGTCTGGGATGCTTTCAATGTATTTAAATTGGTCTATTTCTATGGCATGAACCATCTCACAGTGGAGGGTGATGAAACTATCAACGGAATGGGCTACAAATGGTGGGCTCAATCATGCAAAATTAACATATCAAACCCTTTTATTACTCAGCTACATGCTCATTTTCTTTTATGATTGGGGTAGTGTTTCTGAAACTCATTTGTGAATTTCTATCTTAGAAGAATACAAGTTTCGAAATTATTTTATTGTTTTGCTGATTGTAACTATTCGGATTCTGATGCAGGCTATTACTTTCTACAAATGCAATGACTTGAAAATCAATAATCTTATATTGCTCAACAACCAACAAATGCATAGCTATTGGGGTTTGTTGTAGGGTAGAAATATGTTTTTTTGGGGGGTTTTGATTTCAAAGGAGATGAGCTACGTATTTGAGTTTTTTGTTTAGTTAAATTTTAAATTGAAGACTACAAAGTTAAAATTGTATTTGTCGATTGTAACTTCAATTTTCTTTTCAAGGGGCTATATTTAAAAAAAGAGTTGGTCTCCTGAGAGACGGTCTCACTATTTTTTTATTGTGAGACGGACCTTAATACATCATTTCAATAAGTTAAATACATTATTTCATTTTTAAGAATTACATTATTTGCAACAAAGAAATACATCATTTGCAATAAAGAAATACATCATTTCATTAAACTAATATCACAATAAAAATGGTGAAACATCATTTGCAATAAAGAAATACATCATTTCATTAAATTCATCTCACAATAAAAATGATGAGACCGTCTCATCCGAAACTTTGCCTTAAAAAAAATGTGGCTGCATTTAGAATCATCATTTTTTTTTATATTAGGGAACTATATCTCAATATTTGATTAATTATGAAAAATTTACCTCGACTTTTTCGTATTATAGAATTTTACCATGATATTTATTAGTATTAGTTAAAAATATTCTAGGTGATTGACATGATTAAGAATACGCATAGTCATACATTATAAAATAACAAATTATAGTTATAAATTAATCAAATATAATAATATTTATTAATAATAGTAAACATTATGATAAAAATTCATAATCTGAAAATTTTCCCAATTTATCAAACACATAAACAAAATTATCTAAAAAAATTAATATAAATTAACCAATACATTAAAATAAAAATTATAATATTTTCTTCATTTATTCAGGATACTAAGCATCGGATACCCGCAAAATTCAAAATTATGGAATGGCGACAAATCATTAAATCAACACCTTGCCGCTTGCCTATGTCTTAATTTAATGCCTTTGAAATTTATGGACAAATTATTTCAATATTTTACGACTTTCGTTTTTTTTTTTCCTTTCAAGATTCTCCCGACGAGGCCCCTCTCCCTTTCATTGAATTCACCACCAAATTTGGTTTCGCTGACCGATTTCACCACACACATTTACAATTCTTCATGATATTTCGACAATAATGTAATTTACTCCTTTCATCTTGTAGATACAATCTCTTGCTCCTTGGACTATAATGCATAAATGCTCCAATATTTACTATAAATATATATTAATGTGCCTATAGTTTTTTTTTCTCAAACAAAAAAAAAAGTGTGCTTGCGGCTGATATGAGATGTTAAAATTAATTAAAATATTCAGACATCAATATTATATTGCCATATCAACATGCATCTATAATAGATATTTGAGTGTTTTTGCTATATAATACACTTTTTTAATCACAATTCACAAGTGCATTTTCTCCATAACATATATTTAGTATTGTTTGAGAAAAATAATGAAAATATAATAAATAAAATTGCACATAAAAATAAATACTCTCTCCATCCCGGTTTATTAGACCATTTTCTTTTTGGCACGGAAATTAAGAGTTGTGAGTGTAGAATGAGTTAGTGAATTTAATATTTTAATGTTGAGTGTGAAAAAGTTGTCATTTTAGGAAATGAATCAATTTAGTTAGGACGCTCGATTTAATAAGATGACCTATTCTGCTGGGACGGTGGAAGTAATATTTATATCTAGTGGGTAGAAATCTAAGTAGTTAATACCATAATAATAGAAAATATTGGAGGCTCTCAATGAAATATTTTAATCGTATGACTCAATGGATAAGATTAACAATGTAAGTTATGTAACTAGTCTAGACAGTCTAGTTACACATTTTTTTTGGGCTTATTTATAGCTACTATGAGTATGATAAAATTTTCAATTAACGGTTGAACCGTTTGAGTTGACATACTTTCAATAATATTCTAACAATAACATTAAATATTAATGCATGATATATTAAATATGTATTTAATCAATCTCCAATTTAGCTAGTAGAGTCATAAAAAAAATAGTGTCACCAATATTACTTTTTTAATAGATAAGAGAAAGAAGGATCAATTCTCAAATATAATATGCATTAAAAAAAATCTCAAATACTATACATTATGGAGTCTTAATTTAAGGAACATTCATTACTGATATATTGCTTGAAATCCAATAAGTTATTTAATTTAAATGTAATAAATATAGGTACTATACTTCATATAAATGCATCGATCGCAAATTAAATTAGCATTCAATTGAAAAATAAAAAGAAAAAGAAAAAGAAGAACTCAACATAAATTGCAATTTCAGGGACCGTGACGGAAATGACGAAAAGGTCCCTCCACGGGACGTGACGTGTATATGACACTTCAGCGAGTACGCAAGAACTCGTATTCGCACGCGTGGTTATATGTCTTAATCAAAGACAGTAATCGCAAATTAAGGAAAGAAGAGTATGTATAATGCCGAAAACAACAGTAATTTCATTTCAAACCATTTTCTTCGGCGAGAGAAAAAAAAAAAAAGAAAAAAGAAATTTAGAAAAGCATTTTCGATCTCTCTCCTTTTCCCTCTAATTTCTCGCGTTTTCTAATCTTTGGAGGGAAAGAGATAGTTTTAATTTACTCTTGAAAAAATTTCCCGTTTGAATTGAACTTAAAAAGAATTTCGTCACCTTCTTTTCAATAAATTGCTTTCAGCAGCTCACTTTCTTGATCTTGCAGATTTTGAATTCCAGGTGCGGATTATTTGCTGCATTTATGGGGTTTCTAGATTTTGTTTTGTGATTGATTTCAGTGTAATCAACCTCCAATTCTACTGAGTTGTTCGTTTGTGGTTAATGTTTCTTGGTCTTTAGGGTTTTTGATTGGCTCAAGTTTGGGGCTAATTGCATGTGAGGTAGCTTGAACTTGAGTTCATTTTTTCTTGCAAAAAGCTATTGTTTTAATTATTTATATGTAAGTGGGAGCATTATAGTTCTCTGCTTTGCCTGCAATTAAATCGGTTGCTATATGCCTCCTGAACTGAGCTTTGGGGTTTTCAGTTCTGCTCAATGATAATAAAAGCCCGGTGACTTTGGGGATTTCGGTGACCGATGTGCTCGTAGGATGTAATTGCGGCATTACTTTAGTTACACTATCTAGAGAACTCGTCAGCTCTTGGTGCTGCTCTCTAGGCTTTTGCAGATCGATGATTCATCTAGTGGGGTTTAATGCTCGATTTCTGTAATGCTGAGTTGATTTTAAAAAAATAATTTGCTTGGAGCTTATTATCACTATAGGCAATTACTTCTTCAAAATGTAAATTTTGTAATGATGTCAGTTATTTTTCGGTTGGATAAGGGGCTTGCGTAGCCATTTCTTGTTTCTTGGATTAATGGGATCTACGAAGGTTTTGTGCATGTGTGTGTGTTTTTGTGTTGATGGATAAGAGACCTGTGTAGCCATTTCTTGTTTTTTTTGATTAATTGGATCTGCAAAGGTTTTGTGCATGTGCGTGTGTTTGTGTTGATGGCCCTTGTAGAAAAACTCATTCTTTTAACCTAAGAGTCTTTTGCAGGTCTGGATATCTTCCTGAATGAACAATGCAAACCAAGAAAAAAATAACAGGTAGGAGTTCTAGAGAGGTTGCCAGCCCGAGGGTTCCAAGGCAACAGAAGAAATTGGTCACGAATGTGCATGTTCAGGGAAAGAAAGTTACTGAGCTAATTACATCTTCAGCTCGAAAGAAAAAAGTTGGTCTGTAGTTTCTTGAACTCAACTAATTATTTGAAATATTTGCTTGAGATTGTCCTTTTTGGTATTTGAATAAGATGGTGAATGGAATGCTCTAAAATTGGGGAGGTTGGCTTCCAATATAAAACTTACATAGAGATTTTAGTTTTGCCTTTGATCTAAGTGTTATGTGAAACGGTGAAAGAGCCCTTTGCCATTTCAAGTGACACTTTGTACTACTACCTTAAGCTCACTTTCATTTTGTCCTGAAATCCGAAAGTTTGCTATTTCTGATTGGTTCTTTTGGTGCATTTTTTTTAACATAAGCGCCCAAGTACTTGTTTACTTATCTTAGTTATCTATATCAATTGCAATCAGTTTTCTTAATCCTGGTTATAGCCATCCCCTCTTTATGTTCTCTTGGTACCATAGGCATACATTTAAGGTAGCAATACTATACAACTTGTTTTGCTAATTAATTAACACATTTGTCGGGTCCCTTTGGAACTTGCAGTTGGCACACTGTCAAAGGTAGTTGAGGACTCTGTTGGTGGAACAAATTTGGATACAAAATTCAGATTGGTAGATGCAGATGACACTAACATATGTTTGGATCACCATGTGGAGCATGAATTTAACAATTCATTTATTAATAAGGTAATCAAGTGCTTCGTACTTCCATTTTATCTCTGTAGTTGTGCTTTACATAGTTCGTTTTGTTGAAATCTGATTTTTGAAGTTGTAGAAATTTGAATTCTAGAATTAAATTTAGCAATAACTTGTCAAATCATGTGAATTTAATTGTAATATTGTAGAGTCAAGAGAATGGGACTGCTAATTATGGCTCGGACACCATATTCTCTCCTTCCTTTCACCTTAGTAGAGGCAGTGAAGATGATATTTCAAGTGAAGGTACATCAGTTTATAAAAATAATTCACTTGTTTTCTGTTCACCTAGTCTATTTTCTGATGCCATATATGCTATATATTTATGTAACTGTACTCATTCAATGATTGGATCATTCCAGCAGACATTTATAATTACTTTCAGAATGGGAGTCAGCAATATCAGGACTGTGGGAAGGAGAACATCCAGATTGATTGCCCAGGTATTCTCAAAACAGATGCAAATATGGTTATCCCCATAAATTACACTATTACTTCCTTAATTAATTTTGTATATCTTAGAGCCAAAACAAATTCAATAAAATTTTCTCTTTTTGCCTATTTAGGTGGTGTCACTCTTTCACCTGAAGTTTCAGCTATATATCTCTCCATGAAAAATTCAAATTTGGAATGCATAGATGAAAACAATCAGGACCACATGTCAGCGGGTACATGTCAGGATGATGAAGATACTGAAGAATATGATGATTTTGACCCATACTTTTTCATAAAGAATTTACCAGACCTGTCTTCAGTTGTTCCAACATTTCGGCCTCTGTTATTGCCTAAACAAACAAGAAGCTGCCCTTCAACGTCACTTGTGTTGGACTTAGATGGTAAACATGTTGATAATTTGATTCATTTAGCCGTTCTTCTATGTTATTTTTTTAATAGATGATTTGCCTAGTGATTCTATTGGAGATGCTTGAATAATTTAAATAATTTAATAAATGGACCCGGGGCCTTAAATTAGGATAATTTAGAGTTCCATGTTATTTGTAATGAACACACTTACTTTTAAACTCACCAGATTATTTTACTAAATTTGAAAATTTATTAAATCAATCATTAGATTAGTTGCCAAAATAACCTAAGTGAAAGAGTCCCAGTATATTGTATATTTAGTTGTAAATGAGTTGCTACATTCTCATGATATTTTTAATGAGGAAAGGTGAATTCTCTGTTTACCTTTTCCATAATTGTGCCTTGTTATTCTGTTGTCTACCTACCAATATTGTTATGGTTACAATATGTGCTAAGATGCAATTATTTTGTTTGGCAGAGACCTTGGTGCACTCAACACTCGAACCATGTGATGATGCAGATTTCACTTTCTCTGTTAACTTTAACCTAAAGGAGCACACAGTATATGTGCGATGCCGTCCTCATCTTGGAGATTTCCTGAGCAGAGTATCCAAACTATTTGAGATAATTATATTTACTGCGAGTCAAAGCATTTACGCTGAGCAACTTCTTAATGTCCTGGACCCAAAGAGGAAGATCTTCCGTCATCGTGTTTATCGTGATTCATGCGTCTATGTTGATGGAAATTACCTCAAGGACTTGTCAGTTCTTGGACGTGATTTGTCACGCGTCATTATTATTGACAATTCTCCGCAGGTAAAAATTAAAATTGACAAAATTTCCACTTCATTGCTGCCTGTCTGCTTTCATTTGTTACCTAATGCATGCTTTTCAGTTTGTTTGCTGACATAATTTAACCACTGTTGAATACAAATACCATATATACTTTAAGTTTATTGAAGTATCAAGATAGCTTTAGGTTGTAAGCTTATTATGTATCTCATGCTTTCACAGGCTTTTGGTTTCCAAGTGGACAATGGAATACCTATCGAAAGCTGGTTCGATGATCGGTCTGATGCAGAACTGATTCTGCTACTCCCATTTTTGGAAAGTCTAGTTGGAGTTCAGGACGTCAGGCCCTTTATTGCCGGGAAATACAATCTCCGAGAGAAAATAGCAGCAGCGGTTTGCCCCATGGATTATAATGAAGGAGACCCATTTGAAAGATGAGGATCCAGCTGCTGGTTCGGATGGCCAGTCCAGTCCTTGTGGCATCTGCATTTTCTTGTTTGACTGCAAGAACTCAAGAGGTTGGAAACGAAGATAGAAGATGAATAACACACAGGTGAAGCAGTGTGATTGAGAGCTGTTTTAGTACTGCTGATGACATCTCCTTGGGCTGCAGACGTAGAACCAGATTTATGTAGGGTCTCGGAGATGAACATTTGTGGGAGCCAATAATTAAGTTTATACAAAGTCTCTTTCGAAATGGATAATTTGTGATTTTAGTTGATGTTGTCTGCTCTTCTGTTTTGCTTGCATTTGCATTTTCTGCCAAGGTTTTTGACTGTGTCAGCATGTTTAAAGCCTCTTTTCTCTCTCACAACTCACAAGCAGTTGTGTGTTATGCCTGCCACGAAAAAAAAAGATAAAGATATCAAGCTTATATTCTCTTGGCCCAAGAGTGAAGTGGGGATTTTATGGTTCAATTTTGTCACTCGCCTTTTATTATCTCTCAATTAAATTATTAAACACATGCTAACATTGATGGTGTATTTTTGATTTAATAAAATCTCAATTAAAATAATTATTTAAAAATAAAAAAAATGCAATGTTAATGTTGTATACGTCACCAGTGTTATATAAAATGTGGAATGTGACATTTAACTGCCGAAATAATATTTTGTTATGACACATAACAGCGAAATAAGATTTTTGAACAAAAGTAAAAAGCGGGATATAATTTTCTAATAGAAATTGGAATAAGATTTTTTCATGCCAATGGTTTTACATAGGTTTCATGCAGGAGTCGGATCACGTGCACAGCATTCAAACGCGGCACGCAGAATATGCCTTCCCTTCGCACCAAAATTACAGAGTTGCCCCAATTCCAAGTTCACGTTTCTGATGCAACATTGCTAACTTAACCGCAGTTACAAGCCATTCGAGCTCTGGTTTGTTTTGACTTAACCACGGTTAGCAACAGCAACTTATGTATATAAACCCTCCGATATCTCCACGCTCCCGCCAGTTCATAGTGCATTTCATTTTCAGCTTTTGAATTCAAAATCTCCTCCTTCATATTCGAAAACTCACTTCTCTGTGGCAATGGTGAGCTCAGAACTTTTCACATAATGAGCTCTGTTTTTCTAATTTCATTCGACTTAATTCCTTAGCTTCCAGTTCCAACCGAAGTTGAGATTTCTGCTGTTTCACCAACAATTTCAGGTGGTAGCGCAGAAAGTTAAGGAATCTGAGATCACGGAGCAGGACTCACTTCTTCTCGTAAATTTCTCGCTCATGTTTGATCTATTATCCTGCATGCGTGGCTGTTAACTTATGATGTATGATCGCATTCAATATTTTTCTAATACTGGTGTGATGCGATCATCGCCTTGCATTATAAATCTGGATTTCCGTTTCTAATGTTTTATTCCTGGCCAATTCTCGTTGTTTCGCATGAGCTCCTTTTTTCCTGCTACTTGTCGTCGTGCACAACACAAATACCTGGAGACAGATGCAGATCTATGTTGTTTTTATGCTTTCTCTGAGAAATACTCACTATAAACGGTAATGAAAATTTGATCAGACGAGGAATCTGTTGAGAATTGCTATATTCAACATCAGTTATATCAGAGGCCTTTTCCCTGAGAAATATTTCAATGACAAATCTGTTCCAGCTTTGGGTAAGTCGCCGACCATAATATTTTAATTTTCCTTGAGCGACAATCATGAAATTAAATCGGCAATATTCAACAATGTAACAGACATGAAAATCAAAAAGCTTATGCCTATGGATGCGGAATCACGTAGACTCATTGATTGGATGGAGAAAGGTATATCCAAAGTCCAAACATATCTTCACTATCTTCCATTTCCCTTGCTCTGTTGCTCATTCATTCTGGTATTTCCCTTTCTCTGTAGGTGTTTATGATGCTTTACAGAAAAAATATCTTAAAACACTCCTTTTCTGTGTCTGTGAGGCAGTGGATGGTCCAATGATTGAGGAATATGCATGTAAGTTTTTTTGAGAAGCTACTGCCTACAGAAAAAATATAGCTGATATACAGAAGAAATCTTCATAAGTTATCTCTCTTAATTTTTGTTTGCATGTACATCAATAGTGGTAATGTTTTGACATTATGTGACATGCCATTTATTTTCACTAACAATTTAAGCAAACACTGATGATTGCCTTTCATGCAGTCTCATTTAGTTACTCAAATTCTGACAGTCAAGAGGTTTCAATGAACATCAATCGTAGTGGGACAAAGAAGGGAGGGACATTCAAGTATAACTCCTCTACAGAAATAACTCCTAGTCAGATGAGGTGGTTGAATTGTTATAACATTTCAATGATTAAATCCTGGTTTTACTATTTCTGCAAAACGATATGAAAATGCTTATTATACAGGAGTTCGGCTTGCAAAATGGTCCGTACACTAGTACAACTAATGAGAACTCTGGATAAGATGCCAGAAGAGGTCTGATTTCGTAGACTAAGTTATGATTTTCTCTTGTTTATACTTACTTTACTGGTAAACCTTAGCGATTGTGTTTCACCCTTTCAGCGAACTGTTCTGATGAAGCTCCTGTACTATGATGATGTCACGGTAGGCTTATACATGAGTAGTTCTTCTTTTCCTTGTATCATTATAATCTTCATTTTTTCATAACAAGTTCCCCGACTCAGTAAGTGTTGCTTGTTACTGCCAATAGTCACGGTTTTCAAAGATGCAGGGAATTCAAATAGATATTCTAGCATAGTCAAATGCCTAAATTTGATTTATTACGTCCTTTACTTTACTTTTGCAGCCAATGGATTATGAGCCCCCATTTTTCAGAGGCTGCACAGATGAGGAAGCACATAATCCATGGACAAAAAATCCGTTGAAGATGGAAGTTGGCAAAGTAAATAGCAGGCACTTAGTACTAGCACTGAAGGTGTGAGTGAGATTCGAACATCATTGAAGTTTTTGGTGTATTTTACGGCTTTTGTAATCGTTTCTCCCACTATAAAATCAACAGGTTAAGAGTGTGCTTGATCCCTGTGAAGACGAAAATAATGATAATCCAGATGATGAGACTAGCTTGGAGGCAGATTCTCTCCAAAAAGATGAAGATAGTCAGTCTGACAGTGAGGTACAGGGTTGATTGCAATTTTATTTCCTAGTTTCAGTGATTTGTGGTTCTTGTATTCTGACACGCGACCATCTAGTTTTGAGGTCTTATAACTTGTTTTTTACATCGTAAATCAGATGAGTAATTCAGATGATGATCAATATATCGTAGCACCCATAGGTAAGTTTTCATCAAACTACAAACTTTCATCTGTAAATCACTCTGTTTTGCTAACTTTATCCCTAAATCATTCTGTTTTGATGTATTATCAAACTCTTATTTCTTTGACAGAGAAAAAGAAACTTCAAGAAGCAGCAGTTAGTGAAGGTTCTTCCTTTAATCTCCTTAAAATATTGAGCTGCACTTTTAATATAAGTTCGAAGAAATCCTAATTCTTCCTTTTTGATGCAGATGACACCCAAGACCCAGCAGAAGATGAACAGCAGTTGAAACGGGTAAAGGAATGGATCAGTTCTTATCACCTCGACACAGTAGATGTCACTGATGTCTTCTCAAACTTCCCGGATATCTCAGTGGTAAGGATTGTTTACATGGTCCCATGGTGTTCCCGAGAAGGAACAAAATATGCTAGCATTAAATTACCTGGTGTAAAACATCCATGTTATTTTGGACAGTGCGTCTGATCTGTATTTATCCTATTTGTGCAGGTCTTGATTGAAGGTACTTCAGAACGATGCTAATGTCTCAAGCCCATATAAACAATGTCACATCTATTATTATTTATTGATGTTAAAATTTCTATTTTTTAAGTAATTATGGACAAGCTCGTGAAGGAAAAATTAATATCTAAGGCAGCAGGAGACAGTTATGTCATTAATAAGAAAAAGGTTAAGGTTCAATTTCCTTCTTGTTGCAACTTTTCTCCTAGAATTCTCAGTAAATCCTAAATTTCTTGAGTCGTGTTCTTCTCCTTGTGGCAACTGAGCTGCAGAATCTTGACTATGAGTTTGATGCTGTGAAAGAAGAAGTTGATATTCAAGTGATAGGAGATGATGGTAAAGCCGGAAGTGTAGATCACTTGTACATGAAGGTGAACTTTCTTTGACTATTTATTAATATCAGTATCACGAGTTTAGGATTGGAGTTACTTGTACGGTCATCGGTTCATGTGGTGTTTATATACAATATAACTCATGTATAAGTAGTTACTAGTTGCATCTCTATGAGTACTGATAATTTGCTCAATCACTTGATATCTATGCATAACTGAATGTTTGAACTTGAGGGTGTTTGTTAGGCCTGTTGGCTGTAACTATAACTGCTGGTGCTTGATATCGTAACACCAAAACTGGTCCGGGACTCTTCATTCATAAATCATTTTTCGCATCTGTGACACAGCAGATCATATCTTAATAACATTTACTTGAGATATTGCGCTTCACTTACTAATTCTAGCTTTTTCTCCAGGCTTTATACCATACTCTTCCACTGAAGTATATAACAATAGCAAAACTTCAGAAGAAACTTGAAGGTGAAGCCAGCCAGAATACAGTTCGCAAGCTTCTCGACAAAATGACCAAAGATGGTTTAGTTGAAGCCAGCAACAATCGCAGACTTGGTAAGTACTTGTGACAACCGAGTATTTTTCTCGGGTCTGCTGCTGACAGACGTGCTTTCTATGTTCCCAGGCAAGCGGGTGATCCAATCCGACCTCACTACAAAAAGGCTGAATGAAGTAAAAAAGTTCTTAAACTTTGAGGCAATGGTAACATTAGGACCGTGTTTCCCTGCATACTTTATTAACCATTAGATCAAAAAAAAAAAAAATTATTTGTTTTTTTTTTGTCTTGACACTGGGCATCTGTCATATTCATCAGGACTTGGATAGGAAGGAATCCGCAGACAAGTCCAACCATCTAGAACCAGAGCCCGCTGGTTCCCAATATTACCTTATTTGCTGAATTGGATTCAATTACTTCACTATGATGTTACTTATGTGGTTTCTGGAAATCAGGTAACAAGTGCAAAGACTTGTCCACGTGCGGTGGTCTCCACTCGATTGGGTCTGATATCACACGCACAAGAGGTAGATCGGATGCATACATGAATGGCTCTACCAAAACTGAACATGGTCTTCCCAAGAAAACTGATCGTGCTGGGAATACTCCAACTAGCAGAGCTGAGGTATTTTCAATCTTCTCTATTTCGGTAAAAGCAGTAGCTATCTATCAAAGTATAACTTGAGACATATCTGCAGCCAGCAGCATCCAGGGAGAGTTTTGTTTCTGGGGCAGATGAAGGCAGAGCTAAGTTAAGTGCTAGCCCTGGCGACGACATGGACTTAGACTTAGTCATGGAGAGCAAGTCTACTCAGGACAAACGATTCAGAAAAACAAGCACGGTAAGCTCCTTTAAATTGTTTGTAAGCTTTCAACATGTACTCAAAAGATTGTTTTAAAATGTCATAAAAAAACTGATTGTACATTTAATAAACTTATTTGAATAATATAATCAGGTCAAAGAGCCCATCCTGCAATACGCAAAGCGCCAGAAATCTCTTCCTATCTGAGGATTTTCATTGCTCTGTCTTCTGTCTCTGTCTTGCATTATGGTTTGCCTATCAACTATACTAGTACAAAACATCTGCAGCAATTATGACAATATTATTCATTTATTGCGACTGAAATTAGCTTAGTCTGAAGCTGGCTTTGAGAGGAAATATGCGCATATTAAAAATGATGGCCTAGTGCATTAACTGTTAAGAGAGAGATATATATTGATGCGTGAAACTTCGTGGATGGGGAAAATATATTAGGTGAAACAATCAATGTTTCTTTTCTCCGACGGATGCGTATAGCTTGTCAATAAATTCAATTTCTGCCGACAGGTTGCTTGCCCCCTACATGTCTCTAAAATACCTGAATTTATAATATAAAAAAAAAAAAATCACACGAATAGCATGAGATAAAACAGACTATTTAAGTTATACTAGTATAAAAATACATATAATGACTACTTATTCAGTTAATGAATTGACAGATGATATTTTAATGAACGTGGATCATGAAAAATATTCTGACATATATACATTAATAGTTGGATAGTTTTATCATCTTAATTTGGAATGCAAATGCCAAATTGTACAAAAGCCATGGGCGATGCACAGTAATCGGGAATGAAAAAAGAATGTGGTAAATGTAGAAGGGATATTGATTATTGGGACGACAGTGACCTAAAAAGAGTAACGCCAAAACGGTTGAAGTCGCGCTATATTTATAAATCTTCTTAACAAACTTATATCTAATTTATGTATTTATTAGAGGGCAATAAACATGATATGACATCTCACACAAATTATTCTTACATAATCAACCAATCAACATATAAGTAGTGCGCATATATATATATATATATATATATAGAGAGAGAGCGGATCCGGTGAAAAATGTCTTAACATGAAAAAGTGAGAAAGATGCTTGATTGTGTTCATTAGGTTGCTTGATTGTATTCAGGTCTGTTGTTTGATTGCAACGTTGCTTGGTTGTGTTTTAGTTATTGCTTGATTGTGTTTTAGTTGTTGCTTGTTTGAACATCAACCATTAATTTTTTTAGATCTAATGGACATAATTCATTCTTTTTTTTAAGGATTTTTTTTACATGATATCTTCTCTCTCTATATATATATAGACTCAGTAAGAATAGAGAATACGAGAATATTACATTATATCCTCATTTTAACATCAAAATTATTCATTCAAAAAAGACTTTACTTTAACCTCAAAATACTTCATTTTCATTTTATTTTCGATTTCCTTCTTTGTATTTTTAGACTTTAATTTTTCTAAAATATTATTCACTATCTTCAGTTTTATTCATTTTATCTTCAAATTACTATATTATGAGTTATCATGCTCTTACTTTAGCAACTATTCTCATATGATATGATCATTTATATATATATAAATAAATGTAGATGATTATAATATGGGAAGTAATTATTTTGCTTTAAAGACTATTTTGGTAGATTAATTCCGGACCCCTCCTCTCCTCGAGAATCTGAAGGTAGTTTGAACAACACGTGGCGTCAAATACGCCCTCACTCCCCCGAAATTCCCAATTTTACATCTCGCCTCTCTTTTTGTTTCTCACGATTCTACCGCACACTCCAACTGCACCCCATTCCCCATCCCCATCCCCATCCCCAAATCTAACTCCCAAACGTTACATTTCTCTCCATCATTTTCACCACACTCACACAATGGCTTCATCTCAGGTAACTCCACTCCATCCCTCTTACGCTGCCTGCTTCTTTAATTTCTGTCTTGCTTATCGTGATTGTGATCGTGATCGAATTCGTATCATATCATATCATAGGTTGAGGTGGAGGCGCGGCCGCCCAGCGACGTCCAATTGAAGCATCTAGATTTTCTCAGGATTCTCACTATTAACGCCGTCGTTTTGGTCTCTAATATCTATGACTACACCAAGCAGAACTCCGGCTCCCTCAAACCCACCGTCGAAAAGGCGGAGAGCGCCGTCGCCACCGTTGTCACCCCTGTTTACCGGAGATTCCAGGGCGTTCCTACTCATCTCCTCGTTTTCCTTGACCAAAAGGTTTGTTTTTAATCCTTGAATCCTCTCCGCATGGGCTTATTCATTTAAAGCTTGGATTTCCTAATTTAGTGATCTGTTATTGTTCTTTCTGGATTATCATTTTGTAACTTAATTAATAAATAGTCTTAATTTATTTCCCCTTAATTCAATGATTGTTGATGAAAGACCTCGTTTCATTGTCTGTAGTTTATCTACTTGGAGCTTTTGGAGATTAGAATTATTGTTTCGAAATGTTTTGATTTACTATTAAATTATCTGTGCCAATTCTCGATCCGATCTATGTTTCTCGTTTCAGAGCTATATGCATTTTCTATAAATCAATATCGGTAGCTTGCTTGGATTTTTGTTAGTGGGAAATGGAATGGTGGTATCTCGTCTATTGTTTAACTCTATTATATCGAGTGCTTCCAAATTAGACAAACTTGTTTCTGGCCAAAAAGGCGAATCTAAAAGGCGAATTGTTTGCTTGTTGTCCTAGGTGGACGAGGCGTCCCACAAATTCGATGAGTGTGCTCCGCCTGCAGCCAAGAAGGTCGCTCTCAAGATCCAGCTAGTGGTCAAGCAGGCATCCAAGACGGTTCAAGAATTGGCGGAGGAAGCCAAGGTTGGTGGTCCACTTGCGGCTGCATCTCGTGCCAGTACAATTTCCAAGAACTTTGCCATAGATCAGTTGGCTGTGGTGTGGTACAAGATAAACCAGCATCCTACTCTGCATGGAGTGTCTGAGATTGCCATTCCTACTGCCGCACATTGGTCGGAGAAGTACAACAACGCTGTCAAAGGGTTGAGAGGCAAAGGCTACAGTTTGTTATGCTACGCCCCGTTGGTCCCAGTTGAGGAAATGGGCAAGGCATATAAGCGAGTGGAGGCGGCTGCCAGCAAGAAGGAGGAGGCGTCGAGCTCGAGTGGCAGTGAATCGGACAAGGAATAGGCTGTGGCTGTTCGTGTAATGTGGCGTACCTTGATCATACCATATATAACGAGGTGCGTATGCTTTTTCTACCTCTCTCTCCCTCTAGTATCTCTCTCCCCTTCTCTCTCTCTCTCTCTCTCACAACTGTGTAAATGATGTGTGATAGGAGAATTGTGCGAGAGCGTGTGTTATGATGCGCTTGGCGTATTTCTTCTGTACATTTTTACGACTCTTGGAAGTTTGGTGTTTCTGTACATTACACGATTGGCCGCTTTTTTGAAATGATATAAAGTTCCATCCTCCAATGCTTTAGAATGATTGCTAATTTATGTGGGAACCCTAGCTAGTTTGTTTTTACCCTTTGATGGATTGGTCATCTTGATTCAAATAATCATTTGTTTCTCTCTTTTCATTTTCCTCCATTTTACCTATAAAATAAGGTTTGATCATGACCCTTATACTTTAATTCGTTGGAATCGCTAGTAATCAGTAATCGCGGATCAGCATGCCGGCATTGCAGCTATTTCGGAGTGGGGGTAATTATCCTAAGAATAATCTTGCTAAGTGGTTGGAGTTTTGCTGGCCAGAAACCATTAATTAGTGCATGCAATATTCAAGTAATTATAACAAATAACTCATCAACACATTCTAGTAATTTATTACTTCTTCAATACATAAATTGCTAAGAGCATCTCCACCAAATGATTTACACAAATCTTAATCCTATGTCTAGGACTGTTAATTGTGTTGTTCATGAATTAGCTAGATTTTGAAGGGAATGTTCTAAATTTATTTATGTGGAAGAACAAATTTTTAAGTGGTTAGATTAAATTGTAACCAAATATATTAATTAATTAATAAAATTAGTTTGGATCTAAACCTATATTCAAACTCAAATTTTGGACTTTTGTCAAAAAAAAGGAAAAAGAAAAAAAACCGAAATCGGGAGGAAAACTTGAATCTATTCTAAGCTAGGGTAGAGACAAAGATTTGTGTTTGCTTTTGCACTAACGAATGTTTTTTTTTTCTCCTTTACTTCTTTGATAGTATGTGTGAAAGAAAGAATATGCCAAGAATATGTTTTAGTTTGATTTTAGTATTTTTTTTTTGTCAGAGAAAATTTAATATTCTCGAGCTTGATCTAAATGTGGCCAAAATAGAATTATTATCAATCCTATTCTAATTCCACCTAGAAAAATGAACGTCCCAAACGGCAAAACTTCCCTTTCAAAAAAAATAAATAATAATAATAATAAAAAATATAACGAGATACAAGAATTATAACGGATGTTGTTCTCCATAAAAACAGGTTTGAAGGTATTTTTGTTTTCAATAATAAAGACGGTGAGTTGTTAAAAAAAGGTTATTTTTTTTATAATTATTAGTATTACTTGTTTGTTTTTTAATTACTTAATCCAAAAAAAAAACTAATTTAAAAAGGTTATTTACTTGTTTTTGTCACCATATTTTGTGTAATTAATTAAGTTATAATTATTTTTAAAAATTTTATGGATGAGCGGAGGGATAATGAAAATTAAGTATATGATGAAATATTTATTTGTCAGCCTAAAAATTAATGAATGCGCTAATACTAAAAACTTAACCAAATAAAACATGAACTTCTTAATTACAACCGAATTAAACCAGTAATACTTAGAGCGCGTCCTGGTCCATTTGATTTTCGTGAATTGAAAAACGCATCCAAATCTACAGCTAATGGAGCATTAATATTGTAGAAAAGTTTGTCCATTTTCTTTAGAGTGTGATATATTTAGGGAATTGATCTGATACGAAAACTCGATTTATGTTAAATAAGAATAAGATGTACCCTTCATTTACTCAACCAATGATAGATTGTAATATGTTTATATCTTACACTTTTCTATACATGTTATGTATTTTTTTACATATATTATAATTAAAGAAATATAATTTTATAGATAATTAATTCTTTTTAATTATATCATTAATGTGGTTATTAATAAATTCTAGATTTTATTTTTATTTAAAATAAACTCATTTGCAAATCTCATCTATGCATAAGATTTGGGCTTGGTAGCAATAGCGGAACTGCATTATGTAAAATATTACTCCCTCTGTCCCATTAAATTAGTCCAGTTTAGTTTCGGTACAGAAATCAATGTTTGTGAGTGTAGTGGAATTAATATTTTATTGAGATGAAGAGATTTTTTTCCATTTTAGGAAAGTGGACTAATCTGATGGGACAGACGAAAATAAAAATATGAACTAATCTGACCGGACTGAGTATGTACATTAAAGTAATTACGGGCCACTCAGGCTAAAACTCCAAATATATAGATGTATTAATGGCCCATTCAACAATAAGAAATTATTATCATTTTAGGCAACGCAAAAGGTGGTCGATTATCATATGCAGCATAATTTTAAAATTATCAAACCTTAAAATATTTAATCATTCAAAAATAAAAATATTGATGAAATAAAAACTAATACACCGGTATAATGTTGTTGGTTTTTGAATTTGAATGTTAAGAAAAACGAATGAAGAGAAGTGGAGGTGTTGGGAGCCAACAACCACCTACCTAATTTGCATTAGCCGATGCTTTGGTGCTTCAATCTTCATCAAATTACTCTTGGATTGCCTCACTTTTGGCAACTAAGCCTGATTTTTTTTTTTAAAAAATAAAAATTCAGGGTGCATAATTTAAATGGAAGAGGATGCCCCTAATTAGAACTATCTAAATATGAGAATAGCTCAAAACTTGTAAAATGTTGTATAGGTTTATCGAATTGTAATAGGAGTTTGTTATCTCACAAGTATGAATATCAAAACTAGTGACAAAGATATTGCTGAAGAGCCTGAGAATTGGCAAGTTAACAACTGCAGAAGATCTCGACGAAGAGTTTTGAACTCATAAGTTACCAACAATGGAGATCAACAACCAGTTTCTAGAGCCAAATACGAAGAAAATTATGAGACCAAACACACAAAGAGACAAATACAATATGCCGGCCATAAGCTTTTAAGGAGCATACTTAAAGACGGAGGAATCAACAAGTAAGCATAATTCAGAGACAATTATCAGTTTGGGTTCCTACATCGGGAGAAAGAGTCGTTCTGACCCAAAGTAGAAAATTCTACCTAATGCAGTACTTCGTACAATGCTGCAATGCAGAAAGCGGGCGTTGTCAGAATATTCCATTGATCGGGTTGAATTTGACTCAAATGGCAACATTTAGAATCTCCAAGGCTTGCGCCTATAAATAGAGATTAAGACACTTAGAGGAAGGTTACCGAAAACATTGACAAACAGGAATTATTAATAAACTCTCGAACTACTGGAATAATCATTCGAAATACTGGATTTATTGAGTTCACGAGCTAGGAACACTCAAACCTTTCTCAAAGCACCCAAGCTCTTGTAATTCATCGTGTTTTTTTATACACGAGACTCTTAGCATCTTTGCTAGAATTACCTTTCCAGAGCTCTTACTGTCCAAGTAAGAATTCCAGAATAATTTCTCACTCTATTAAAAAAAATAAAAGAAAAGAATATTGAGTTATGCTAAATAAGAATCTGGCCGGTCAGGTTGCATTAATTGATGTAAGCAATAATTTAAGTGATAATTAGATTTTCTTCTGTAAAAGTAATAATATAATTTACTAATTCTACAATAAACATACATACCCTTGTGTTGCTTAGAAAAAAAATTGATTTCGTCATAAGTGATATAAACTAATCAAATTGTTATAATTTAGCTAACTGAGTCGAATTTCATTGCTTAAACAATTAATTTCCTTATTTTATAAGTACGATTATACATCATAATAATGATCAGTAATAAAATAAAGCCCTTAAACAAGAACGTGAATCTAAAAAATCTTCAAGAATGCTTGTTTCATAGAAAAGTGTTACGAAAATAATTTTTTTTTCCTCTCCAAATAAACCAATCGATCTCTTATGTTTATCCCAAAAAAGAAACTCCAAGAAAATTAAGTGAATTTGAACCTTTCCTTCAATGATTGGAAATTGAAAAAGAAGACAAAAAAAATCAAGGTTTATGAGTTTGTTTTCTTGTTTTTTATTTTGGCAATTTAGTGTTTTGTTGATACTTATGCATTAGAATAAATACATTTTTTCCCCCAAAATAACAAATAAAAAACTCAGTAATATTAAGATATCTAGACTCTAATTTGGTCGTATTATATCACATATATGTTGAGAATATGAGAGTAAGAAGTTTTGAGAGTGGAGAAAATAGAAAAGATAAGGTAGAGAGACCCTCCAATAGTCACCACAGACATATGTTAATGTGCTTACGATTGATGTAACAATGAATTAAAGGTGTTGGGAATAATTAGAATTATTGTCACTACTAATATTATATTGTCACATTAGCTCGTAGACATATTAACACGTGTGCACGGTGAGCATTTGAACAATATTCTTGTTAGAGTTAGAGAGATACTCCAATGCCCAACTAAGGTGAACTATATTAATATATCCATAACTAATGTGACAATAATTACATTAATGGTTTGCATCAAATTTGCTGCTTTAGGGTTTCATAAATTATTTTTCTTCCTCCAAATACTTTTTCTTTAGATAAGAGCAAATTTATGTTGCTTGTACAATCTCCGTCAACAACATTTTGTTTCAAATTTGTGGTTGGTATGGATCATAATGAGGCAGGTATAAATTTCAATTTAACTGTTCTTTTTAAAATTTTTGTTTTTTTTTTTTGTTATTTTTTAATTTACATAACTACATTTGCAATTTTCTAAAATTCGTAGTTTAACATAATAAAACTGATAATTTGCCATTTATTTTAATAATATGGTGTTCAGTTCAAATTCGATTTAACCCAAAAATAAATTCGATTTTAAACATATGCATAATTTATAATATATTTGAGAAATCTCAATGATTTGCAATATATTTGATATTTTGTTCATTTTTAAACGTAGATGTTTTATTATACATTATGAGTTGGAGTATAGTGGAATTTCTTTTTAACACATGATATATATTTACTGTTGTACATGAAAACTCAACCGATCAACATCTAGTTTCAACATGCAAATCCAAACAGCAAAAGAAGACAATGGTTTGAAAATTGAATGGGATTTTGGACCACAAATTAAAAATATTCCTTTACTCTGCGCAAATTTGAATTTAAAGTATATTTGGGTTGAGATAGTAAATACTGGTAATAAGTGCTATCCCACTCAGTCAAATTCAATGAAAGACATAAATCAGGAGTGAGGAGGCAATCCCCACTTCAATTCATCAATCTTCAACTTTATAAACCCCTCAATTTTTATCTTTTGTATACTTTCTTATGTGGTGGGTTTGGTCAATCTTTCTTTGAAGTGGTACAACTTATTATTACTCTTAATGATTTAAAAAATAACATTTGTTTACACTTTATGATAAAAGAAGATTTGAATTCACATTTCTCTCTTCTCACTACTCACTTAATCATACTTGGCACTTGTAGAACCCCTCTTTGACTAGGGTTTTCTTCCCTCTTTGTGAGGTTTGATTGTTTTCCGCCTGCCCTCTTCCCCTGCTCTCTTCCCTATCCTTCACCTCTGTGGTTACCTCCCAGCCCCCTCCCTCACATCTTAATCTAATCTTTCTGCACCAATGTCCACAGAAGATGAAGCAGACAACGACATCCTTGTTCTCGACCATACCTCCTCTTGTTTAACTCATAACCCAACAAATAATACATCAAAATGTCTAGTTGGCCAACTTTTCTCAGATAAAGCAGCAAATCCTTTTGCTCTCATGGATGTAATTTAAAAAGCATGGAGAGCAAAGAAGGGCCTGGATTCACGCGAATGGTCTAATAACCTTTTCCTGTTTCGCTTTGAGGACGATACCGAGCTGCAATGGGTCATCAAAAACCAACCTTGGCACTTTGAAGGCAACCTCTTCTTGATTCGCCCTCTCGAGGAGAAAGAACAGCCTTCAAAAATCAAGTTGAAGGAGGCTCATATTTGGGCCAGGATCTATGATGCGCCTGTAAGCTGTATGAACCCTACTTCTGCCCAAGCTATAGCCCGCAAAATTGGTGGTCTGGTTTGTCTTGATCCCTCGCTTGATCTTTTTGGAAAGTACATACGGGTCAAAATCGTTGTGGATGCCACCAAACCCTTGAGGAAAGGGATTCGTGTTATGGTGGGTGGAGAGACTTTATGGCTACCCATTAAGTATGAAGCACTTCCCACCTTCTGTTATAACTGTGGTACTCCTGGGCACACGTTCAAATACCGCGATGGTGCCCACCGTATCCCAGATCTGAAACCTCTCAAACTCCCCTTTGGCCCAGAAATTAAAGCCTCCCCTCTTAAACGCAACCGACCCCCTGCACCACGAAAAGATATACCCAACCATACCAGTGGCCCCGCTTCACCAATCTCAGCACCATCTTCACCTCCATCTAAACACCCACTCGCTTTCTCTGCCGATGAAACTGCTCTGGTCCCTACTCATACTTCCAATCTAACCCAAGCGCCCAAGTGCTCCTCCCCAAAACCCCTCACTCATCTCTCAGCTCCCACCAAATCTCCCGTCTCAGCCCTCTCAACCGCTTCACCCACTTCTGCTACACTATCGCTCATTAACTTGAATCAAATGGATATTGACCCCCTAACCACAAGCTGCCCCCAAGTGTCTTCCCCTGCTACTGACCAACCTTTAAGCCTCGAACCTAAACCAAATCCTAACCCCAAACCCAATCTCCGTAAAGAATGGAAACGCCTCGCTCGCCTCAAGTCAAGCTTCCATCCATCGTCTCCCAAAAATTGTTTAATCCGCAAACGGCTTGCAACTACTATCTCTTCCCCAGAATTCTCAGAAGGAGTGGAGACTAAGCGTCTTAAAACTGGCCCCATTGATAACATGGATGACTCAACGGTGGAGGCTGCCCCTGTGCAGCCCCGCCGATCCCAATGAATGGTTTAAGCTGGAACTGTCGAGGGCTTGGGAACCCATCGACAGTGCAAGAGCTCACCAGGATTATCAAACAGAAGAAGCCCATCTTTGTGTTCCTTATGGAAACAAAGCTTTTGCAGAAAGATTTTGAGATTTTGTTGACTAAGCTTGGTTTTGATTTCTTCCATGCGGTGGAGTGTGACATGTCCCATGGAGGACGTAGGGGTGGCCTCTGCATGCTATGGAAGGAATCCTTTAAACTTCACATCCTTTCTGATTCACTCCATCACATTGACGCTGTTACAATCCCAAGTCTTGGAGAACCTGAATGGCGCATCTCTGGTATCTATGGTTGGGCTGAAGAGACCGAAAAAGTTCATACTTGGAGTCTCCTTCGCCGCCTCCATCACGATGGGCACTACCCCTGGCTCTGCTTTGGTGACTTCAACGATATTCTCTACTCTCATGAGAAAATTGGCGGGAACAACCGCGAGAGGTCTAAAATGTTGGAGTTTCAGGACGCGCTGGATTTCTGTGGACTTGACGACTTAGGTTTTAAAGGGCACTGCTTCACCTGGACTAATGGACAGGGAGGTCGGGATAACATTCAAGAACGATTGGACAGAGGAGTTGGAAATCATAGCTGGAAAATTTTGTTCCCTTTCTTCACGGTGACACATCTGGTACGCTTCCAGTCTGACCACTGTCCGATTATCATTTCCTGGAATTCGCAGGCCGTTCTAACCCCTACCAGAAGATGCAAGAAACCTTTTCGTTTTGAGGCTATGTGGCTGCAGGACCCTTCCTGTGGAGCTGTTATTGAAGAAGCATGGCATTCCTCTCCAGAGTGTCGATCCCCTGCTGCTCTGTCTTATAGACTCAAGTCTGCTGGAGTCATTCTTAAGAAATGGGAAAGGGATGAGTTTGGTTTTGTTGGAAAACAGATTGAAGATTTGCATCATCATCTTGACAAGCTCCAAGCTGATACCGCCTCAGTTGAGATCGTGGGGCAAATTAAAGCAAAAGAGCTTGAACTCAAAAGCCTTCTGAAGAAGGAAGAATCTATGTGGAAACAACGGTCCCGGGCTCTTTGGCTTGCTGAAGGGGATAAGAACACAAGTTTTTTTCACCGAACTGCATCAGGTAGACAACGGCGAAATCGTATCTCCTCGGTTCAAGACTCCAACGGAATTTGGCAAACCGATGAGGCTGAGGTGGAATCTACTTTTACCAACTATTTCATGGCCATTTTCCAATCTGAACCAACTGAGAGACAGGAGGAGGTGCTTAATGCAATCCAACCTAAAGTGACAACCGCCATGAATCACACGCTTGATGCTGAATTTGTGGAGGAAGAGATCGTCTTTGCTCTTAAACAAATGCAGCCTCTTAAGGCTCCGGGCCCTGATGGCTTCCCAGTGATCTTCTACACCAAATTTTGGCCCATCATCAAATCTGACCTTCTTCGTGTCACCCTTGATATCCTCAACAATGGTGTCTCACCAAAACCTTTCAACCACACCAACATCGTCCTCATTCCAAAAAAAAATTCCCCTTCTCTACCCCTTGACTACCGCCCAATAAGCCTTTGTAATGTCACCATCAAAATTGTCACCAAATGTATTGCAAACCGTCTTAAGCCTTTCCTTCCCCAACTCATTAGCCAAGCCCAATCTGCCTTTGTTCCAGGCCGTCTCATTACTGATAATGCCCTTCTTGCCTTCGAGCTTTTCCACTCCATGAAAATTAACAACTCCCGGCGATCCTCTTGCTTCGCTCTTAAACTTGACATGTCCAAGGCCTACGATAGAGTCGAGTGGAGCTTTCTGTTGAGCGTTCTTTCTCGCCTTGGATTCAGCAGTAAGTTTATTGACACCATTATGAGATGTATCTCCTCTGTCTCCTACTCAATCCTTGTCAATGGGAAGCCTTCCAGGCCTTTCACACCATCTCGAGGTCTCCGACAAGGAGATCCACTTTCACCCTATTTGTTCTTGTTCTGTGCTGAAGCTTTCTCTAGCCTTATCTACCAAGCTGAGAGGAATGATCTCATCCACGGGGCCAGAATCTGTAGATACGCACCATCCATCACGCATCTCTTCTTTGCTGATGACAGCCTTATTTTTGGAAGAGCTTCAGAGGCAGAAATCTTCAGGGTTAAGAATATCATTGATTTGTATTCTTGCGCATCTGGGCAACGAGTTAATTTTGATAAATCCGAAGTGTCATTTAGCCGATGTGTCCCTGAAGCTGATTGCTCCAACCTTGGTACAATTTGGGGTGTTCCAGTCGTTCCAAAGCACTCTAAATATCTCGGGCTTCCAGCTTCGATCGGTAGATCAAAGAAAGAGATTTTCCAAACTATTGAAGACCGAGTGCAGAAGAAGCTTAAGAGCTGGAAAACCAAAACCCTTTCCCAGGCGGGTAAAATGATTCTCATTAAGGCTGTTGCTCAGTCCATCCCCTCTTATGCCATGAGTTGCTTTTTGCTCCCTCATTCAGTTCTCCGTCGGATTGATCAAATTATTGCTAATTTTTGGTGGGGCCAGAAACATGACGAACGAAGGATTCATTGGAGCTCTTGGGATGTTCTCTGCTCTCATAAGGACCTTGGTGGAGTTGCCTTTCGGAATCTTGAATGTTTTAACCGCGCTCTGCTGGCGAAACAAGGATGGCGGATCCTTAATTCGCCTGAGTCTCTCTTGGCAACTTGTCTTAAATTGAGATACTTCCCTCGGAATTCTTTCTTGAATGCTGGGGTGGGGCACAGACCGAGCTATGCCTGGAGAAGTATTTTGGAAGGGCGTGTCATCCTCAAAGCGGGTGCCCGATGGCAAGTGCGAAGTGGACATGGGATCCGAATTTGGGAAGATGTTTGGATCCCAGATCTCATACCTCTAACACCCCCTCCCCCGTCATCTTCTGTTTTGCAGGATTCTTTTTTGGTCCGTGACTTGATGGACGATAATGGAACTCGCTGGAACCGCCCTCTTATTCGCTCATTGTTCGCGCCTTCTTCGGCTAGCCGCATCTTTTCCATTCCCATCAGCCTCACTCATCAAGATGATTGTTTGCTCTGGTCTTTTACTAAAGATGGACTCTTTTCTGTCAAGTCCGGCTATTGGGTGGCGAAGAAACTTAAAGATGCCGCGTCATCGAATCCTTCTTCGTCTTCCAATTGTTTGGACCTTTGGAAATGGTTTTGGAAGCTGAATATTCCTCCAAAAATTAAATTCTTTGTTTGGCGTTGTTTGAGGGGTACTCTTCCGACTAAAAGGAATCTTGTCGCTCGTAGAATGATTATCAACCCAACTTGTGCTCGTTGTGGAATTGTGGTTGAAACTGCTGAACATGTGTTGCGAGATTGCTACTGGAGCTCCTTCTTTTGGAATGCTTGCCCACTTCGAATCTCTGAGGTCCATCGTCATCAACATCTCTCCATTCAAGATTGGATCCTCTTTATTATTGAAGGCAAATCAGCAGAGTTTGTTGAGTTCTTTGTGACCCTGCTTTGGATGAATTGGAAGTCCCGCAATCTACTGGAATTCCAAGGCCGCTCCCTCCCCCACCAGGTCTGTTTTGATGTTGCGTTTGGTTTAATTGCTGATTTTCATTACTCTCCTTCACCTGCTATCTCGCCTCCTGGGGTTCCTTCCTCACACTCCTCTTGGGTTCCACCGCCGGTCGGTTGGCTTAAATTCAATTTGGATGCTTCTGTTGGACCTCACGGTGGTGTTGGTCTTGGCGGTGTCGTGCGCGATCATGAGGGCACACCACTTCGGCTTTTCTCTGAACCAGCACAACGGTGTGACAGCATTGAGCTCGCTGAAGCATCAGCATGTCTTCGCGGTATTCTTGTGGCGCGTGAAGGGGGGATCAGGAACGTGATTTTTGAACTTGATAACCACAGTCTTTGTGCCAAACTTCGTCAAGGAATCATCCCGAGGACTCAAGTTGGAACTCTCATCGCGGACATTCTCCACATTTCCATGTCTCTTGCCCATGTTTCCTTTCAGTGGGTTAGGCGAGCACAAAATCGGGTTGCTCACTACCTTGCAAACCGTGCCCGGCTCCATGGGTTTTCTTCCTTTGATCCTTCCTGTTTACATACTTTTGTAAAACAGTTGTTAGCAGCAGATGCTGCCCCCCTTTCAATGCAATGAAGTCCTCTTTGTTCTCAAAAAAAAAAACAAACCATTTTTCTAGAGAAAATGCCCCCGGCTTTGGATTTGCTGTACAATTAATTTAAATAAGCATTTCAAATTATATAATTCATATTTACGCCCCCCATCAAAATTTGGATTTGGCCCATCATAATAAACACTGTCTTCCCGTTAGAAGACTCCCGTGCCGTCACCCTCATTCACAGTCCCGAATCGATCCCCAACCGTTAACGGCCCACCATCACCTCGCCGTTAACATTAACGTCTTCATTTTCTCTGTCATCCTCCACGGGTGCGCACTCCGCTTTGTGGCGCAGTTTCCAATCCAGCGCCTGACAAGCACGTGAGCAGTAATTCACTGCTCCGCACACCGAACACCGACGAAACTCGTGCCTACGTGTCTCCGGTCTGCCGCAGCTCGAGTGCGAGCAGAGCCGAAGACCGGGTCCGGGAACATTCCCGGCCCGGTCCACGAACCACTCCGTTAAAAACTGGTTAGCCGGGTGGGGCGCTGGAGACGGCACATTGCACCCGAAATCGCTCAATAAAGGGCAGCCTGCTTCGCTCCCGCTCCACGGAAGCCACGACGCAGGGCTCGCCGCGAGCTCACGCGCGTTCGCTTGGATTAAGAAGCGCCGCCCCTCCGCGATGTTCTTCTTCACGCCGTACCCGTCCTGGAGACAGTGGCCGAGTTCCCGGAGAGCGTCGATGTGGCCGAGAAAGGCGGCGCGTGCGCACAAGGCGACGCCGGCACGTAGGTCCTTGTCAGTCTTGGAACCGCCACTGCCGTTGAACTGGATGACGGCGAGGGAGTAGAGCGCCGGAGCGTGGGAGGCAATCGCGGCCTTCGCCATCAAAGAGGTGCCGTTGCCTCGGTTATGCAAGCAGTAGAATCGAATCTGTTATGATAAATCTCAGTGGTCGGATAATTTGCTGCTCCCGATATTTATTTGAGAAACAATTCAATATGTTTAAACAATTAAGAAAGGACACCAACCATGCCTAGAGTGTAGCAGGCTTCTGCGTTTCCGGTGTCGGCGCACAGTTTGAGAAACCGATGGGCCGATTCCGACCAGTTTTTCGCCTTCACCGCCAGCATTTTCCGGCAAGCTTTCGATAATACAATCGAGCTCAGGCCTAATTCATTCAGCCTTTTACATCTGTTGATGTATTCCAACAATTAAACATTACGTCAGATTCAGAGCATCATATCATCAGTTCTAAACCATGGAATTTTGAACCAGAAAATAAATAAAACTAAACAAACTTTTACTATATAATCTGTATTCTCTTCGAATCCATCTTCATTTCCATAAATCATCACTTGTCAAGCAATTATTTATTTAAAAAAAAAAAAAAAAAAACAGAACCGGACGAGTCTTCGATCACATATTCCTGAATCAATATAACGAGATATAAAAAAAAATAAAAATCGGGTGAGGCATTCATTCTATCTGAATTCTGAAGGATTAGCGCGATTTTTAGGGAACAAAAGAATCACGGAAAAAAATAAAAAATAAAAAATCCATACGTTAGAAGTAGATTAATGAAATCGGCAGGGCAGGTGGCGGTGGAGCTGAGCTTGCAGAGAAGAGAGAGCACTAGATCGTCCGGCAGAGCATCAAATAAATCCGGCGAGAATCTAGACTCTTCCCGGCATCCAATGTCCTCGGCCTCCACTTTCCTTCTCTTAAGCAATCTATCTCCATCATTCTCAACACAAACACAAACAGTCGCCAATTTTGGATAAGCATAACACGGACCTCTTGTCGTTCTCATTTCGCAGCAGGAAAGCTGTAGACAAATCCTAGAATGCATAAAGATAAAAGAGACAACTCTAGATGAGATGGCCTTTTATATACACGCCAACAAAACTGCAGCATCCAACAACTACGGCGGTTAAAAAAAAAAATTTTTTTTTAAATTATTTGGTTGTGTTGTGAGATAGCGGGGTTGCCCCTACGTTTGGTTTCACCGTATCTTTTTTTCTTCCATTCACCGAAAAAGGTGGTCAATGTGATCCCCGCCTCTGCTCTTTTGTACCGCTCAAGTAAAGTGAAACACAATTTTTTTACTGCCACAACAAGTTAGGTTTCGTCCGCTACGCATATTTTTATTGTATAATATATAAGAAATGATATGAAATTACAATCAATTTTTAAATTTACTCTGTTCAGTGATTTGTTTTTGACACAATTCGAGATGTAATGGTTGATCCGAATAATCTACGTTAAATATCGAGTTCAGGACAAGAATATTTACTCGAAAAAAATTGGTAAAAGGTCATGGGTTAAATATGATTATGCCGCCACACTAACTTATTTTTTTAAAGATAAAATCTTTAATTTTCTTATAATTTAATTTAATTAAATTATTATTTTTTTAAAAAAAATACTAACCATTTTGTACTACAAATTATTTTTGATTGGATGGAAATATTTAAATAAGATTTTTACGCATATTGAGAATCTAATAGAAACAAATTGATTTTACATTCTTATCAAATATAATTAACATGTTAATTAATTTAGAAATGAAAGTAATAATACATAATTAAATAAAATAAAATTTTATGATGGTTATATTTATTGTCTAATTATCATTTGATGTATGAAAATAGAAAATGGTATAAGGGAATAATGGTCTTTTGACTTTAATTTGATAATGCTTTAAATTAAACTAGTATTGCACCCACGCGATGTGTGGAAGTTTAATTATTTGTAATAAAGTATTATTATTTCGATATTTAATTTATAAACAAATAATATGAATTTTTTATATGTAAAACATAAAGTTGTATAATAACATATTAAATATAAATTAAAAAGGTTTATAAAGAATATGTTGGGCTAGGCCCAAGCGGCCCAATCCACTGGCTTAACCCGAGGAACCCGCCAAAAGTCGTCGGCCCAAACATTTTCATGGTAGGCTCGCTGGCCCAAGTCGAGCCCACCAAGAAGCATGCATCAATCTTATTTCTCCGTCAACCCTAATCGATTATGTGATTATTGAGGTCAAGCAAATAATTGACGATCAGTTGGTAGAAGGCGGAGGAGTCGAATATTTTGTAAGAACTATTTTAGGCCCAATATAATGTAGTGGACTATCTCCTTATGCCTATAAAAGGTGAACTCCTCTTATTTCCAAAGATTTTTTTTTTTTACACAATCAAGCTAAAATACTATTCAAATAATCACTACGATCCTGCTCGAATCGAGGTGCATAATTTACTCTGAGATCTTAATGTTGACTTCAATAGGAAAGCTGGCCTAAAATGCTAAGATGAACGAATTGAGACGGAGTCCATGCCAGGCAACGCCCAATACAGTCGCACAGACAGTAACCGAGAGAGAAAGACTACTTGAGTGAATGGTTAATCTACTCGAGGAGATCATGACCTGTATCATCGAGGTATGACACCCGAGACGATCATTATGATTATGAAAGTATTATCAAATAATTTCATAATTTATAAAATGGTATAATGTCCTATTAAAAAGAGATTGGGATAAAATTCATAATTTACCTTTTAGAAATATTAACTCCATAATTAATGATATATATATTAAAATATATGAATCAATACTTGATACCATTCAAGTTGATCGAACTAAACCGATATTTTATTGTATAATCTTTTTGATTTGGAAGATCTATCTAATATATGAGATTTTCAAGATGTGTGTTAATTTGTATGCACCCTAATCAATCACATGAACATTTATTCGTCCAATTTATAAATCATATTTTCTCACTCACTGATTTATTCTATTAATCTCTCTTTCATCATTCCAAGACTCATCAAATATATTAAGATTAAGAGTATGCATTATATTATTTGAATATTTAAAAAATTGAACGTTGATTAAGATTTCAAACAAAAAAATGAATATTTCTTTTAACTCTAGTTATAATTTATTTTGATATCGATGATATGATTTTAAGATTTTGAATAATTTAATTAAAAAATATAAATACTTGTACTATAGGGATTAGGAGTATATATTTCAATATACAAAAGGAGATAATATATATTTCCAATATTTTAGTTTATCTTTCCAATATTAGATGCTTGTTTCAGATAAATATATAATCAATCTTTAAAAAACATTGATTTAATTGAAAAAATTTATAGAACATGTAAATCTATTTATCATTCAAAATCTTACAATCTACTTTATGAACTGATTTAAATTGAATGAATTTCAAGATTTAAAATTTTAAAACTACTCAATGAAACTTGATTTATTTAAAATTTCATTTACCAACTATTTAAATTCAATATGTTAGATCGAAATTTTCATTCTAACTTGGAATTAATTTAGCTCTTTTTTAATTTACTATGTAAGTATGTTATCTATCACATCCCGTGGCATCTTTTAAGAGATTCCTTAACTGACTTTTATTTTAGTTTGTGAAAATTTATTAGAGTAAATTTATTAAATATGAAATCGATTTGTGATTGCAACCTTAGGTTAGTTATTGATATTAATTTTTATATTGAATATTTATCACATTTTATTTGATAAATAAATTTTAAATAGATTGGTAGAATATAAATAAAAATATTTGAAATTTTAATTTAATAAAAATATATATTGAATATATTATGAAAAAATATTAATAAGACCATGAATGAAAAAAACAACTAAAATACACATAACAGCGAATGAAATGATAAAATAATTAATTGTGAACAAACACATTAACCAATAATAATGATATTGAGATAAAAATCAATAAAATAATAAAAAAATGTATTTATTAGCATAAAGAGGAAACAATAGTCTAGATCAATACCAAATGATTAAAAGAACAAAAACCAATAAAAAATATATTTCATTAAAATAAAATTAGCAAAACAAAGAACAACACAAATGATATTTAATTTCATTACATAAAACACAACGAAACTAAATTGGTGGAGAAAAAATGATAAAAACATCGTAAGTATTAATAATTGAAGAAAACAATAAACTACTATGCACATATATTATAGAATCTGATCCCATTCTAACTCTCAACTCATTTACTCTTGCCGGAATCAAGTTTTGAGAATGGTAAGCGATCACTACATTTACTCCTGCCTTCACAATCTCTCCTTGTCTACTCTCGAGTTACAATGGCAGCACCCACCAATAAATTTCCGTTAGCCCCCAACAAAGGCAATCCCAACTTGGGAAACCCTTTATTTCTCTCATGAACTTTCATAAACGTTACATACACCAAAAAAATATGAGTAATGAGATTCAATATATTTAGTATTTATACACATCCAACAATATTATTTAAAATTAATTAGTCAATTAAAATTAACACAATATCAATCGTTGATTGATATCAATTATTTCTTTTCACAATTTGTATAATGTAAATGTAGCATGAAATTCTTTTGTCCATTATTAATTGCAGAGATTTGCTTCTTTATTTTTGTATAATTTACTTTTGGTAACTTATTTGAGTGGGAAAAATAGCGTTTCCTTCTTTAATGAATATAATATTTTCCTTAACCGGTAAATATATTCTTCTAAATGATTTTTATTATATTTGATACATAGTTAATTAAGAATAATTAAGTGAAAAAAACGATCTCATCATAACATTGAAAAAAAAAGAATTAAAAGATTTGGAGTCTTGGAGATATCTTTTGCAATATATTTATACCTTTATTTAATAATTAAATAAAATATTATTCAATTAAATATTTTTAAAATTAAATATATAATATTTGATATGCATATCCAGGTATTTATGTGAAAAAAAATGTTATATTAATTACATTTTTTTATTAATTCAATTTATTACTTAATGTGCATATTATTATTTCCTTAATGTACAAAAATAATTATATTCCAATATATGATTGATAAATTCAATCATAGATATGAGTTATTGTAAAAATTATCATAACTTATATTATTATAGAATGTTTCACTTATTAGTTGATAAACTTCTAGTTCAATTAATGAACAATTAATACAACTAAAATTACCTTATAAAGCTTCCGGTTTTGTTTTAATATATACTAGTATTGCACCCCACGCGATGCGTGGAAACTTTTATTTTTTGTATTAAAATAATATTATTTTATAATTTATTTATTATAAAAATAATATGCATTTTGTTTAATATTCATAGGGATTTTAAAATGATTTTTTGTAAGCCTCATATAAGTTTTTAATTCAAAACAATGTTTAAATTTTTATTTTCTTGAAAATCCAAAAAACATGTATTTAGTTTCTTGATGTGGTCCTGTGGATGTGTTTCTCCAAATAATTTTTAATTTTCAATGTTAAACAATATTTTTAGTGCGTGATAACTTTCAAATTATTTTACAAAAATATCTTGAACGTTGAACTTCTTATTTCTTTCTCTCCATTTTTAGAACAAAAACACATTTTTATTATTGATTATGCAAATTATTTTTTTGCATCATTGAATAAATATTTTAATTATGTGCATTGATGCATACTTGATACATATTAATAAACTTGTACCTTGAACTTCTTGACATGCAACTTGATATGCTACTTGAATGTATTGAAGATTTACACTAAATCTCACTCACTTATAAACTCTTTAATATTTTCAATTATTATATTATAATACGATCATTGTTATTGTACTTTATTGATATGTTTTATGAGTTTTTGGTAATAATTTCAAGGAGCACAAGTATTATCACCAATATCATATGTAGTAAGCATATGCGTTCTTGCCAAAGATAATTTTGCTATTTGAATTTCTCATAAAAAAAAACTCATATTTTCCTATTGACTATTGTAATATTTACACGTAAATACAAGGGTAGATACAAAACCTGAGTATCATGGATTGATTGTAAATGCACATGATCGGTTGCTATTTTGCATTAGTTTATTTATGACCGCATTACGACTTCATTTATATTCTTTAACAAATTACTCTCGTTTTAAAAATAATTAATATTTTTTTTAAATACTAACTGTAATCTTATTATGTGATTGATATTATATTTGCGTCTATCTTGCGATTTCTTTTAATATTTCGAAATAACAAATAATTATAATTTTTAATACATTATCTTAATATATCAAATGTCTTGTTTCATTAACAAAAATTTTGCATTCAATTTAAATATTGATGTTTATGATTTTATTGTAGATATTGTTTCATCAATTAATGAAGAATCATGTGTTCAAACTTATTGATATCTTTAATTGATAATTACGAATTATTGTTTATATATCAACATCATACAAAATGATCTTTAACGATTTTAAATATCATTAAATATTAAGTATGATTAAAAAATTAAAACTAATAACTTTGGATTAATTTACTATTGAAAGCACTAATTTATAGGCTTAAATATATATAAATTCACAAACAAAGTAACAATCATTAAGTTTCAGCATAATCTTCATTATCACTACTTTGTAAGTAATATTATTAGCAAAATATTTGCTAATAAATCTAACATCTTATGTGATATTTATTTGTGTAATAATATGAAATTATATTTGTTTAGCATTTAATTTTATTATCATTTGTTGGCAGAATATTTGCTAATCAATTTTGTTTACCTTGTGTCATAAAAATATCATGATAAATATGTTTTGATTTATTGTCATGTTTATTAAATCATTTCATAATACCATTTATTATCATAATTGATTAGTTGTATCAATTACTCTTTTTATTTTTTGTGATTATTTGAGAAGTTTTGTCTAGGCTAGAAAAAATATTTTGGATCTTCTTTTTGTGGATTATGTAAATATATTTTATTATATAATGATAAATAATCAATTAATCGAGTGTTGATTGTTTGTGTTTATGTTGGTTTAGATTATTAGATATACAAAAATGCAACATAAAACTTAATTATACCTCAAAAATATTATTTCAGCAAATAATTATTTATTTTAAGAATGCCACTCCATATTTTTATTTCGCACAAATTCAATCACCACTTGTGATATAAACACATTAATAATAAGCATATTCATATTAATTTTGTTCTAAAATTAATATTAAATTTTGTAATAAAAAATATAAAATTAACATGTACTACGTAATTCTATTTAATATATACACCAACAATCATTTACTTACTATTAATAAAAAATTACTTATATATGTATTATTACTTCTCACAATATAAAATAACTCAACTTACAATATAGTAGTACTAATTGAAATAAAAAGCGAACAAATAATAAAAAAAATCCTAATATACAAAAATACTAAGATAATAACTATAATAATCATTAATCATTTCAATGATGTAACAAATTAATAAATCTATAACGATATATTTCATGATTATGAACTCACTTTTTATGAACTTAATATAAAATACTAAATATGATATAACCCACAAAAGTAACTAAAATTACATAATACATGTAAATCTTAGTAAAGTAAAATTAAGAATATCGTGTTTAACCATTTGAAATGATAAGATAAAAAATGTAATATTAAGAACACCCCAATTTATTTATTCTTGGCCCTTCAAACACACTAATTTATTCAAATGTGATTGCGTTGTATTATAATTTAAGAAAGCATTTTATTTTTGTTTTCTTCAAAATAATCTTAAAAAATTAGTTTAATTGTATCATATGGATAAAAAAGTTGAAGAAAAAATTCAAAAAACATAAGAAAACGCTAAAGTGTATTACAAAAGTTCCTTCTCCATGAGAAAAAAATATGAAATATAAAGAAAATACAATGCAAATTACAATTGGCGTGTTGATCTCCCATTTAAATGGAAAACTTCGAGCAAATGTGCATTCCTTTGTTTTTCTCACCCTTTTTACAAAGTATTGAAACCCAACATGGTGTATAATAATAACAAAAGAAAAGAAGACTAAACTAAATAAAAAAGCAAAATACTAATTCGCATTTGAGATAAGATAGAGAACTAATGAGATTGTTAATAAATAACTTGTATTTATAGTGTAAAAATAACAATAGAGGGTCAAGATTTTGATTTAATTATACCATGATTTGAGGATCGTATTGAATTTGATTATCAATTATTGCCATAATATTTGTTAATCAATCTTGATTTTATTATGTTTCCAAATAAAAAAATAATAGCACTTTAATGAAATTTCCTATCATATTCGTTCAATTATTTCCAAACATATTTTATATTATTAAATTAGATTTGTATGACATTAATCACGTGAATAATATATATTGATTATCCAATAAAGAGACTAATTTATAAGAATTTAAACTAATTTATAATTGAAGACAATTATTTTTAACTGTTAACTTATTTAAATAAAATTGATCTATTATAAATTAATTAAGCTAACACAATCAACTCGGGTGAGGCACTATTTTATGTTTTATATTTCTTTACTTATAATAAATTATATATGATTATATTTTAATTTCATTCTTAATTGAAAAAGTATTTTATAATCAATATTAATTTATTGTGTTTAAAAATCACGATCATTTCCATTAATTTATTTCTATCATATCATTTATTATCATAATTAAATTTAAAAATAATAATTTTTAAATTAAATGCTTTCTAGATTTTATCTAATTGATAAAGATTATAATGCATGATTATAGGGAAATAAGTAATAATTAAGGGAACATTAATCTCTTTAATTTAGGCATATTTTCCTAAAATATATGAATATAAATTCTAAGATTGTAGAGTATCCCCAATTAATGAACTAAGAAGTTTAATTAATTAACAATTAATGTAAGTGAATATTTCCATATATTGTCTCCGGTATTGTTTTAATATATATATAGACTAGTATGGCACCCACGCGATGCGTGGGACTATATTACATTATAACTAATTAATAATTTTTATTTGTTTACTTATATTTATAGGAATGTCAATTAAGCTCGAAGTTAATGGGTCAATTTGAACCGGTGGATTATAATACGGGTTAGAGTAAAAAGTTTCAAATCCAAAACTATTTTTAATCGAACGAACTGAACCCGGTGGGTCATCCCCTAGGTCAAGCACAATTCTCTGAACCTCATTTTTCGTCACCCTCAAAATGGAAATCCTCATTTCTTCCTTTACCAGCATCACCCGCTTGGTTTGTGTAACACCCCTCATAAAATTTGAATGTAATTATCGGATTTCCGAAGTTTATATTTTGCTATCGAATTAATTCGGGTTATCGCGATCAATTTATTTTGGGAAATTATTATTGTGGCCTCATTTGTTTGCCACCTTATTCATTGAGAAAATAAATTATTATTAATTAGTCTAATTAATCTCGATTAATTATTCGGTGATCGACATTTTCGTATCGGGATAATATCGATCGATAAATACTCGTGTATCGACGAAATATCACGGTCTCCCGTGCAATGACGCGAAGAGATGTGGAGTTGACGTGAGGTGATGTTAAAGTGACCGATGTGACAAGCGAATGACAACCACTTTAACCTTTTTGACTTTCGTTAATTACAAAGTTACCCCTCACCTCCCTCTATAAATATAACCTTCTATCTCACTCCACCACTTTCACTTTCTCTCCCAAAACTCTCTAGAGTTTTTCTGGCGAGATTTCCGGCGACATTCCGGCGAGCTCCGACGAAGCTCCGGCGAGGAGATTTTAAGGTAAAACTATACCTTTTCGGAACCCTCTCTCCGTTTCCCTTCCATTTCCGAACTTAGTTTTCCATTCCTTTTTGATTTGAAGAGGGAAATCGACGAACTAAGGGTTGATCAAGCTTACGAAGGCTTAAGAACGTCAAGGAGGTATAGATCGAACCTCCCTCTAGCTATTTTATCGATTTAAGCATGTTATGATTTATGCCCTAGTTATAAATGTTATGATCTAGGCTTGATATTGAGTTTATGAGTACGTATGCATGTTTAGCATGTTATATCATGAGCCTAGAAACGATATATTGACGTAGGAATCGAGTTGTGTGGATTTTGGAGTATTTTTGGTATATTTGCCCCATATTGAAATATTATGGTTAAATCTCGATTCCAACATGTTTTGATAGTTTAAATCATGTCTAGACTCATTATATATGTTTAGAAACCATTTGGTGTTGTTAGAAATCGATTGGACGAGTCCGGATAACCGTTTGAGCCAAAACACAAAAATTCCGCCGAAGGCAGCAAGCCTCTGTTTCGATCGACACAGATTGTGTCGACCGAAACAGAGCCAACATTTCGATCGACACAGATTGTGTCGACCGAAATAGAGCCTAAATTTCGATCGACACAATTTGTGTCGATCGACACAGATTTTATTCCTTGAGAAAAATTGTTGTCCATCCTTCGTATCGATCGACACACTTCATTTCGATCGACATTCTTGACATAACAAGCGATTTCAATCGACACACTTGGTGTCGGTCGACACACTCATGGTTTCGATCGACACACTTGGTGTCGGTCGACACGCATATGAATTCGGTCGACATTCCTTCATGTCGACCGACACAAACCAAACCGGTCGACACATGCTTCGGTCGACACACATATGTATGTCCAACATCCATGTCGATCGACACCACCTATGTCGATCGACACAGACGCATAACTTGGAATCCTTAACTTTCATTCTTCAATGGATTCAACTTATTGCTCATACCTTTTGATATCCTTTCGATTGATCGATTAATACAACCATATCTCAATTCTAAATTCCTCCTTCAATTAATTGAATTCCAACTTCGATCGATATTCCTTGTATTAATCGACAATGAGATGTTATCTTCCATAACTTCTCCAAGAATCTTTTCAATTCAAATCAATTGATTTACTTGACCAAACTCTTGTAACTCGAACTTCCTTTGAAGCTTATTGTTAAACCAAACTTGTTTAACCTCAACCTTTGAAATCTAAATTAGATCTTTGTCTAAGATCAAGAGCCTCTTCGATTATTTCGTTGAAATAACTTGGTGAGTTCTTATACTCTTAAGCAATGTACGATGATTCACAATGAAACTTCTTTCAATCTTAAACTCTTGAAAGTGCATAGTCACTTGACGAAGTCATTTGTTTCGCTCAATCACATGGATTTATTACTCATGTTCCTTGAATTAATGCTCGATATTGAATCACGAGCTATTGAATTAATGTTTGACTACCTTGTCCGTCAAACTAAATTGACAAAATCATTCTTCTATATCCTTATCCGATGGCTCAAACGTGAGAAGTCCAAGATTGATTAAGAGTCTAGAACTATTTTGATGAAATTAGATTTAAATAAATCTATTATCCCTTGAGGATTTACTCGTATTCCTTATGCAATAGGAAAATGAAAGAAGAAGATCCATTTCTAGATCAACCAATCACGTGACCGCACCTACTCAAGGTGGGCTTTCTTTTACCCCTATATAGTGGGCCAAATTAAATACATGAAAATGATGTTTTCTTTTCAAAGCATACCAAGCATGAAATGAAACGTTTTGTTTTAAATTGTTTTGTCATTGCCTACTGTTTTGTGTTTGCTATCTGTCCTCTCAGTGGGGGAACCCCACTCAGAGAAGAACATCAAACGTAATCAACGTGGATGTTGACTCTGCGTATTGCGAGTCTTATCGATCGTACCCAGGTAGTGAAAGAGATACCTCGGGTTAGTGCACTATGATGCTGACATGTTAGGGGTCATGCCCTACTCGGACTAGCATCGTGACTGTGGTAGGTGGCCACCTCCCAGTCACACATTCATTTGCAGATAGTTTAACTAAGTAAAAAGGAGCATGCTCATTCATGAAATGTTTTGGTGCAATGGGAGGATTCCAAATTTAAAACCTCATGTGCGACCCGATAAAAAGGCATGACAAACTTATATGTATGTATGTTTTCGGGCATGTGTTCACTAAGTACAATTTGTACTTAGCCCCTCGCATTATTTCTAAAATGCGCAGGTTAAAATAAGCTTTTGGGAGTAAGAGTACGAGGCAACAGCCGAAGTGGAGCTGAAGATTCCTTTTGTAATAGTTAGATACTGAAGTATGTATCTTCATATACATACTTCATTGATAACTTTCCGCTGCTAAAACTCTTTATCTTTTGTTAGCCTTTTGATAACATACTACAAACTCTGATATTTGATTTACTCAAGAAGCTACGATCCCTTCTTGAGGAGGCACCCCTTTTATATCTTTTGCTTAACTTGGGAGAAGTGTGATGGTTTCTTTCTTATCTACTTGAACTCTTCTTATTGATTGATATCCCAAGTGCAAGTCTCGTTCCCGATGTGCCTCAATTATCTTATTTAAGTCTTGTTTTTAAATCGGGGCGTGACAGTTTGTCACTCCCTTAATTAACATACTTCATCATTTATTCCTTTTCCACCATCTTTAGCATCTCGCTGAGATTTTTACCTTAGTGAAGAGCTACATTTAATTTTATTATCCCTACTTAAATTAGTTGATATATTCTTCTCAAACTATAAATGGTCAACATTTAATCCACTTATTACTACATTTTTTGGCAAATATATTGTTGTTTGATATTCATTGTTTATATGTGTTTATCTTTATCTTTTTTATAATTTTATTTTAGGGGTTGTTAAAATTTGTAAATCTTGTTAGCCCGACGGATCAATCCGAAGATCGGTGGATTACGATTAAGTTCAAGAATTTTCAACCCGATTCAACCTGAACCGAATAGGATGCGAATAAAAATTTTCATGATAGAGTTAACCCAAATAGGACATGCCAATTTGTAAAATCTTGTTAATCATGTCTTTTTTTTTTTCTGAATTTATATACTTAAATAAAAAAATAATTAATATTTTAATTATTAAATAATAAATCTAATAATAATTCTTCTGAAATCAATACTGCTTCTCAATATTATGATAAACTCGGATTAATAATATGTACTGTTTTTTATAAACAAAACACAAAAATAAATAAAGAAGAATCTTAACCTACAAAAATAGTAACTATAATAAATCATGATCATTTCAAAGGAATAAAAATTTAATAAATCCATATATTTATATAGTGGTGATTATATATTATTTGAAAGGTTGAACATTCATAGCAACATGCATTGTACGAATAATAAACGCGAAATTAAAAATGAATTGTGCAAAAAAATTATTTTTTCACAAATTTATATCTAAACCAATGAAAATCTTCTCAGGGAAAAAATATTTTATTAAAAGTGCATTGAATTTACAATACAAAAGTGAAAAAGTTTGAGTTTGGAAACTTTCCTTCACCGAACTCTTTTAATTGGTTGCAACTATTCAAACTAAAAAAATCAAACACCTAGACTAATTCAATACCTAACAACTCAATTACAAATTAACCGTAGGAGAGCTCAATTGGGAGATTAATCTATTTTGTGCAATAAATGTTGATAGTAGTAGAAAACTAACCTATGAAAAAAGAAAAAAAAGTACTTCATTCCTTTATATATAATGAACTACACCGATTCAGCCATATTTCTCCAGTTATCACGCCATTCGCACGATCAGTTGGAAGTGACTTATTATTGGAGAATCGTACACATTCTCCTCTTACTTGTGTGGAACTTCCATCATATAAATATGGAAATAAACATGCTTAAACTTAGCTTATGTTAAAAATAATATAGCTTAATACTAAAATTAAAAATAGGAAATTAAAAAAATGTTATAAAAAAATTAATTAGAAAAATAAAATAGATTGGATTATAGAGATTAAGATTAAACTCGTGAATTTAATAATAATTAAATTCGTTCAACTTTAACACTTAACATTGCCGATTCATGTAAAGTTCGAAAAGAAAGTTAACTCAGGTCGTCTAAGTCATGGGATTAGAAAAATAATATAAAGCTATCACCAATTTCTACTCAAACTCGATAAATATATATTATAAACCCACAAAAAATTATACATTTTATCCATCTCTATTCCCTTCTATTATCTTAGATTGTATTTAGAAAACTTCTTCGACAATATTAAAGTTTTATATATATTTGAATTTTTGTTTTCTATTGAAAAATTATTAAATTAGTTTAATTGTACCATACGGATAAAAAAAAACCCTGCATAAACATTCAAAAAACAAAGAAAATGGGCTAAAATGAGAATCTGTATATCAAAAGTTATGCATAATAACAAAAAATTTGAAATACAATTAGTGTGCTAAATGAACAATGAAAAAATAAAAAAATATATAAAAAAATTAGTAAAGCATAAATGAACAATATTAAAACAAAAATAATATTGTAAACAATATAAATTATTATATAAATAAATTACTTATATTATGTAAATCTACTTTTTCATTGTAGTTATACTACAATAAAATTAAAATTGTTATAAATATATTTATTTGGTGGACATTACTTAAGATATACTCTAGAGATATACGCATATCTTTCTAGATTTCTATAGATGATATGATTTCACCCTTATATATAGGACATTATATTGTAATTCTCTCTACACATCAATCATTAATAATATTCTATATTTTCCTTTCCATATTGTTATCTCTATTGTTTTCTCTCTATTATTGTTAATCTGCGATATACGAAGAATTCGATTTACAACACGTTATCAGCACGAAGCTCTAATCAACTGAGAAGTTTTGGTGTGTATGCCCTAGGGAAGAATCGTGTCTTCCCTGCAAGGTAATTATTTTGAAACTCTAAATATGATTGATGACCTAACTTTCGAATTTATTACTTTTTGAAAAGTCATTATATTCGTTATGTTTAGATTCTATGATTTATCAATGATTTAAATATATCGATTCTGATTTTTTCAAATATAGGAAACTGAATATGTCGCATGCGGAATTAATTTGAGGGTCTTTTTTTACTTTCGATAATTTTTGAATCTCGTTCGATTAATTTTATCTGGAAAAATCTCATTTTATTTACCATGATTGACGGTACGGTTCTTGATTATGGTTTTCATGATTGACGGTGCTTATTATATCATGAAGTTATAAATTTTAGTGTGTGTATTTATTATAATTTTATGCGTACTTAGTGTGTGTATTTATTAATTTGAATTGTTTACATTCAATAATTTTAATAAATTATAAATTAAAGATATGTGTGGCCCAAGCTTCATAAAATCATAATTTCATTTTACTTTTTAGTTGCATAATAATAGTTCTTATATGCGTACGTTAATGATTTGTTTTGGTCAATTGAAAAAAAAAAAATTAAGCTGATTGTGGGATAATTTTTAGTTACATAATTTACTCCTCAATCTAATTAATGATTCGTGTCTAATCTATCAATTTAGGCATATGCTTTAGTTATAAATTTAATGTTTGATATCTATTAATTATAATATTTTAATTATTTACGTGTATAATTGGATATGCATAGCTTTCCTGTTATAATGTAACCTATGATATCCTTTTATGCATAATTTATATAGTTTGAAAATATATGATATCAAGAAAAGAGAATTTGCTGAGCTCGCCCTTGATGGCAATAACTATTTAACATGGGCTTTAGATATTGAAATTTTTCTAGCTTCATGTGATCTAAGCGACACCATAATTCAAGATTCTTCAAGTAGCTCTGCCCAGAAGGCAAAAGCTCTCATTTTTCTTCGCCACCATTTGAATAAAGACCTCAAAAACGAATATTTTACTGAAAAGGATCCCGTTGTGCTATGGCAATCCCTGAAGGATCGCTTTGATCAACAAAGATCAATAGTTCTACCTCAAGCACAATATGATTGGTTGAATTTGTGATTTCAGGACTTTAAGTCTGTAACTGAATATAATTCGGCTTTGCACCGCATAGTATCGCAACTAAAACTCTGTAAGCAGAAAATTACAGAAGTTGAACTGATAGGAAAAACTCTATCAACATTTCATGCTAGCAATCTTGTACTCCAGCAGCAGTACAGAGCAAAAAAATTATGCTAAGCATTCTGAACTCATATCTGCTTTACTTGTAGCAGAAAAACATGATCAACTTCTTATGAGAAATCATAATGCACGACCTGTTGGTTCAAATGCCGTGCCTGAAGCACATGCTACAGCTCAACGATATAACGCTCGAAGAGGTAGAGGACGAGGTCCAAGTTAAAATCGTGGTGGCAGAAGTTGGTCACATCGTGGTGGTCGAGGTGGCAGAAATAATAATGATGCCAAATTTCAAACTCATGGACGAGATGATCAAACCCTTATGAATAATCATAATACAAAATCTGTTTGATTACAAAAAACTGCTAGAAGCACATATAAAATAGATGTGATCGAGAATGATATTAGAAAATGTTAGTTAATGACGCAAACCGCGCCTGAGGCACATTTAACAAAATAGTTATATCTATAGTTGAGGGGTTTCCAATTTATAAATAAGGTTGGTAAATGAAATGGTCAAAATCATAAGTATATAATGATATTGAAATTTCGTAATGACCATATTAGTTTGCCTGAAGCAAATCTAATTTTCAATAGTTACGGTGGTAGTATGCTAAGAATGGAGCTCTTGATTTTCGAAAGAAATAATAAACTAATTCTTTCACAATTTAGCTTACGCATTGTGTTTATATCCTATATGTTGAAAATGATTAATTTTTATTGTTATTATTGTTACTCTCATTTTGTTTGAATTAAACTGTTTCCAATTAAATTATTGATCTTATTATAAAGTTGCATCAAAATGAATGATTCATAATCTTTTATTTATGGCATGAGTATTTTGGATCATATTGGGCATAATACTATAATGTGTCGGATAATTATAATGTTATTTGCATATAATATGCAAAATAAAGTTATATATCTCATAAGATATGTGGACCAATTTATCAAATATTAGGGTCGTTTTAAAATTTATGGTCCTTATTACCTTAAATCCGACCAGCTGCATATTGTGACCATCCCCCATATAATAGTGTGGTAAATAAATAATCATTTCCCATCTGTGAATCATTTTTTTTTACAGTCTATATTTGTATAACACCACCAAGATATACCTCTATGGGCTCTCAACATAATATAAATTAAAATATACGTTGTACAAAATTCTCCGTCTATAAATAAATCCTAATAGCCCATTATAGAGTACGTTGACTGTAAACATAAAGAAGATCATTTGTCGGCATTAGGGGGAGATATATGCCCAAAGATAATGGAATGCCGAAAAATGTCAAAGAATAAAAGGATCTTCATAGTTAAAGCCATACATGAATGAATCAAAACTTGCAATGTTTAGCAAGCAATCTGCCATATGCATTTATAAATGCATCTATTGTATATAGTGGAGTGATTGAACTTATGCATCATAAATAATTAAAGACCCTAATGGACCAAATGAATGAAACTCCTTAATACCAGAAATATTAGAGACTTCATACCAGAAGTATGAGATACCTATTGGTGCATAAATTAAAAATCCACGGTGAATAAAATCAAATATATAAATAACACTCCAGTGACCCCTGTAGAGGAATATTTGACCTCTCGAAGAGGATTGTCCTGAAGACATGAATCCCAATACATTAGCACGTGCACCAAATAATAAAATTATTGGGATTGCGGAACAAATACATTAAAATATTATGGGAAATGATAAAAATCAGATAATGCCACGAATACTATATAAAGGAGAAGATAATAAACTTTAGAGTTGTCGACAACATACTTATTCCACAATTGCTCCAATCTGGATCCAGAGCTTAAATTCTAGAAGCATTATGATTAGCCAAAAATGTAAATGAGCAATTGGAATAGAGATTAACTCGCTCATGAATATTATCCTTGCAGGATATAATGATTACTATGAGGTGGTAAAATATAAAGCGAGATAAAAATCTCAAGGGTTTTTCGCAGAGACCCATACTTGATTTTAAATAAACTACTCTCCTATTTTGGATGACATAATGTTTCGCTACTTGATTTCTATGGCAGAAAATATAAATTTATATATGCAGTTACTAAATTCCATGACTACATATTGATATGAGTCATTGTACGATAATATTTATATTAAATCCCTGATGGGTTTTATAGAAAATAGATCGCAACATATATAGTGATGAGATCACTATATAAATTCCTCTTGAAGAAGGAATATATTAACTTGAAAATTAGTTCATGCCTAAAGACGGAGTATGAAATAAAAAGACTTGGATAAGACCAAGTATTATGTCGACCTGCAGATCGAATATCTCCTGAAAGAGTTATTATTATTTCTAACACTAGTCGATGTATGATAAGAGTTCTAGAGAGATCTATTACATTTATTTAGAACACCAATGTCATTTGATCCACAGAAGTGGATAATGTCTTATTTAGACTCAAAGAAGATAACATGATATTTTTGGACCAAAAGTTCTCTATTTAAGTGTCTTTTGTACACTATTTTATCAGGCCTGATACAATATTAAAAAAAAAATATCTTGCTAGCAAGACTTGGTGCTTCTTTTACTAAGAGACATTGATAAGCACATTACTTGTTATCTTCAAGGTATACAAATCTTGGTATATCTATAAGAAACCAAGTATGACATTGGTAGTCTAAGTGAATAAAGGAATATTTATTTGATCTTGATAATTATAGATCTCGTACTCTATTGTGGTATTGACATTTCTTATCAGTTTGAATACTTTTCTAAACCACTCATAGATGATGTTTTCTTTTGAGAATTACAAAAGGAGTATGATTTATATTTTTTGGCAAACATTGGAAGATCGTAAGATATTGTAATACATGAAATATTCTCCATCCTCCAGTGTGAGGATAATAAACTTGTGTTGCATAAATGATTAGTGAGTATACTAGATAAACTTAATGAGGTTTATTACTTGTATTCATTTACCCACATCAACTCCCGAAGAATGATTGTTTTTCAGAATGTTTGATCTTGTGATAATCCTGAAGATTATTACAAATATGGATAATATTGTATCGTTTATAATTATAATATTATTATGTTGAATGGAGTGACAAATTCAAACTAATCATGAAGATTTTGAATATCATTGTTTTGAGGGGGAGCAACATTTTTAAAATTAAACCTTGAAGGTTTACATTATGCCCAGAAGGCTAAATAGATGTACTCTTTTTCCCTTACTGAGTTTTTTCCCATTGGGTTTTCTTAGTTAAGGTTTTTAATGAAGCATCTAGTGCAACACATGAATAAACATATGTCATGTACTCTTTTACTCGACTGTTTTATCCCATAGGGTTTTTGGCGAGGTTTTTAACGAGGCATGAACATAACGAAGTAATGTCCAAGGGGGAGTGTTATAAATATATTTATTTGGTGGACATTACTTAAGATATACTCTAGAGATATAAGCATATCTTTCTAGATTTCTATAGATGATATGATTTCACCCTTATATATAGGACATGATATTGTAATTCTCTCTACACATCAATCATTAATAATATTCTATATTTTCCTTTCCATATTGTTATCTCTATTGTTTTCTCTCTATTATTGTTAATCTGCGATATACGAAGGATTCGATTTACAACAAAAATTACATTAAAAGTCTCCTAATCTGCTGGTAGCAAATCGATTAAGAATAATAAAGTTACATAAAAAATTAAAATAAGTAAGGGCTTCACACCTTAATTCTCATATGCAATTATCATATGCGATTGAATCAAATAATGCATTTTTTGCATGATTTGGACAAATGAATGCGGTTAGAGAAGGCAATACCTCACTTTCGTGAGAGGAATGAATGAATTTTGATTTTCATTATTTGCTGATATTTATAAGGCTTTAAGAGTTTTATAATAATAATATTCAATTTAATAAAGATTGAAATATATGCCCACAATTTATATCTAAATTAGGGCTAAAGTAATTTATGTCCATAATTTGGAATATCTAAATTAGCCTTCGATTGTATAAAGATTGCATATTAATAAATATTTACCTTAATTCTTAATAAATATATTTTGAAGAGTTTTTCTATAGCAATAAAACAACTTGTATATATGTAAATTATAAATCCAATTTAATTGATACATCTTTATGCATGTATAAGAAAATAAAATTTAAAGTAAAATCAATCTAATTGATTTATAAATATTTTCCCTAAAATATATAGATTAATTATAACCAAATTTTCATATAATCAAATTAGGAAATGATTATTAGCTATGACTAATTTTGGAAAATGAATCTAATTAAAATTGATAAACTTTCCCTAAATTTTAAAACTGACAAATGTTATGGAAATAATAATTAAAGTAAAATTAATCTAATTAATTTAAACATATTTCCCTAAAGTACATAGATTAATTTTAGCTAATTACTAATTAAGAAACAATCAATCAAATGAATTTCTAATTGATTTATATATACTTCCCTAAAATATTTAGATTGATTTTAGGATTCAATTTGTGTTCCCCTAATTTTCTTATAATCTAGAATTTTAATTACAATTATTTGTATTATAACAATTAAAATATTTAATTATTATAATTATGTTTTACACATCCTTAGTTGTAGATTGTTAATTACATTTATTAAAGTAGTATTTTCATTATCCATAAAGTCCACATTTCAATATTGGAGAATAAGTTTGTGGTTTAATACAAATTAATTGTTTAACGTGTAAATTAATTCACTAAATAAATTTAATTGAAACTAAGACATATTTCCCTAAAGAAATTGACACATGCTATCATAACTAATAATAAAAGTAAAATCAATCTAATTATTCATTTATACATGTTCCTAAAACTATAGATTAATAATTAGAAAAAAAATTAATTGATTTATAGATATTTTCCAAAAATATTTCTTGATAAAATCATGAAAATTTATAGTAAAATAAATATAAAATATTTTGCACAATAATTAATTTGCTTAGTAGTTAAATTTATGAACAATTAATGCAAGTGAATGTTTCCATATATTGTCTCCGGCCTTACTTTAATATATATATAGATATATAAATATTAATACTAATGCTACTTTAGGGTAAAATGGTCTTTTTCTCTTGATGTAAAAGTTTTAGGTGGGAAAATAGGGAAGTCTTTTACTCCCTCCGTTCTGTCAGAATAGTTCTCTTTCTTAAAATAGAAAAAAAGCTCCTCATAACAATAAAATATTAATTTCTGTACCGAAACCAAAATGAACTAATCTTATGTGACGAAGGGAGTAGTATACTATATAGATAAATATAAATATACATTATTTTGTAATTATCTCAATAAATGAAGTATAATATATATATTTTTATAGAATTCAAATTAGAGGAGATGTAATATTTTTAGTTTTTGACCAAACATATGTTAATAACATAGCAATAAAAAATCAGTGACAGAGTCAGTAGGGACTAATATGACGGAAAAAAAGGACTAATATGGCAGGACGGATGGTATATACCCTAAAATTTGACAAATCAGTGAAACTTCCCCTATTTTTTTTATTATAGAGTTTATTTTAATTTTAATTTTTATCATTAAAATATTGTAAGGTAATTGACGAGATTAAAAATATACTGAGCTACATTTTATTTAAAATAGATTAATTCATAATCATAATTTATATTTTTGTAATGTGAGACAAATATGTTTTTAATCTCGTCTATCACCTAAATTATTTTTAAACAATTCATGTTTGACAACTTCATTAGGATTGTTAGGAATTATTGTATTTTAATAAATGGCAAAAACTATCAATCAATTATTCTGACCAGCCAACAACTTAAAGATTTAAAGAACTGTCTCAGGAAGATCAAAGTCAACGACAATTGGCCACTTAGCTGAAAGTTGTGAAGCTGAAACAAACTTGCAGTCAATATAATAGATCAATAAGAAAGAGCATCAACTGAGAACTCAGGAGGAACTGACAACTAAGTGCGTGAAGAGCCTTACAGACAAGCTCAACTAACTCCTTGCTTGGCCGAACTTTCGATCAAATGAGCAATCTTTTCATATAATTGTTAATCATCATATCTCAACGCTACAATTTTAAAAAGAAGACTATAAAACAACTTATCCACGATGGAAAAAAATAAGGACCCGATCATCATTAATTGTCACCGATCTTGCTGATCAAGGCAACTTATACTTTCTCTATCCTTCTACTTTATCAAGCTCTAAAGATTCACCGTGCATTATTAATAACAAAACTATCGTATATATATGCCATTGGAGACCACTAGAGATTTTAGATGTGCTTCAGCAAGGTTTTTGAGAATTTTCCGGCATTTATTTGTGAAGAAATCATCTACTCAACTAAACATTCAAGAAGAGAACATAAATCTTCAACCAACAAACAACAAGAAAAGGCTACTTCGTAACCGAAGTAAAATAAAGCCTCCCGTTAGTAGAAGAACTTAAATTGTAATTTGTATTCAATTGGTTTAGGATTTAGGGTTAAATTGTAATCTGTATTCAATTACGAAAGCAACCAAAATAAAAATAAAAACCTAACTATAAATACTTGAGATAAATTTTCTAAAATACACATTTTTGAGATAAAATTATTTGTTCTCTCTAAAATATTTTGGAAGTTGGAAAATGACATAATTGATTAAACAATCTAGTAATGATGGCTGCTTGTCTCCTGGATTGGGCAAGGGAAACCTTAGTCCATTCATAGCTACATATCAATCGACTCATACATTTGTATTTCGAGATTTAATGGTTAATTGTAAATCTTAGCATAAATTTAATTCATTGTACAAGTATGGGATTTCTTAAATCTTATCAAATTGTTATTGTTAACACATTTTTTCGATAATAACAAAAAAAAAAATGTAAAAGCAGATTTTTTTATTTTATTCTTTATATTTTCTTTAAGTTTGAATTTTCTTTAGATTATTTATATATTATTTAAACTGCATAAAACTATGTTATCTGATATTCCAAAAAGAATAAAAAATAATTTAGTATTTAATATGTTAAGGCTGTCAAATATTTTACTCCAACAAGTAACAACTATTCAAGTACAAAACGATTTTATTGAAACATTATCGCCAAATTAATATAAGAGTCTAAGACCCTCTTGTATTTAGAAGGAATAGTTCTTAGAGATTTTTATGGTATGAGTTATTTGAGGCCAATTATATTGCACACTAGTTGTTCGATATGAAGCCTAATGTACTAAAATTATTATTTGGATGAACTATTTTTCGATTGACCATCTTCTTTAGTTAGAGACCTTTAATTTAATATAACAACTGTTGGTTCGAAATCATAGATGTTTTGTATGCAGTGGAAGTTTAAGTATGATTGCACTTCTGAAAATTGAAAGTCAGTTTTCAGTTTCCGAAAACTTAGTTTAACTCAGACTTAATTTAAGTTTCAGCTTCAAGTATACACTTCAATACTTAGAAAGTATTGAATGTTTCAAATCAGAGAGAAAACTTAAATGCAGGAAACTTAAATAAAGCAATAAAGTGATACAAGATATTTTATAGGGGTTCGGAGCCTTAAGTCCTACGTCCACTCTTTGGAATTTAATCCGAAAACTCACTAAGGATCATATTACAAGCATTCTCACGATCTATAGCTAGCCCGTCAGAATCCTCTGTCCTTCGACCTGCTAGCGCACTCGCCCAGAAACTCCTTGTTGTTTGCTTCCTTCTTCAGCTTGAAGTGAGGACGCACCTCGCAACCTTCAGTCCTGGGATGAGTTGGATATTAATTGTTTTTCCCAGTACGATGATGGTTGGCAAAGCCCGTCGGAATCAATATTCCAGAGTAGAATACTGACTGCTGTGTTTATTATTTGAAAAGTAATAAACACCAAGTAGGTAGCTTAAACTTAAAAAGTTTGAGCCTCGTCTACTTAGACATATACACGAAAAAGTATAGCTTGAGCAAAGATGCTAAGCTTCATGTTCAAACACGGAATGATTAGAAAGCTTTGACTTTTCACTTTGGCAGAGTTTTGGCTAGTTTTTTCGCGAGATTCAGGTTCACTTCTCTCAAGTGCTTGTCTGCTATTTATAGGCAGATGCCTCGACAATTTGAATTTTTGTCTGTTAGAGACAGAAATTCATCCGTTAGAGACAAAGATTAAGTCGTCCAATCATAGTTATTCTTCTGTCTGCTCTTAGATCTGTTTTTGACTTTTGACAGTGTACTTTCTCCTGCTCTTGTGTGACTCAATTTCAATCTGAGGAACTTAAACATAAGTTTCCTCGTATTGATTGTTGCTCGACACTTTAAAGAATCTTCGATATGACTTTGAGCTCCACTCCAATTTCTTTTGACTTTGCTTTTCACGTGCTCTCTTTAAACTCTGAAACTGAAAATTGAAATTCTCCAATTTCAATTTTTAAGTTTATGATTAACTTCGGCAAAAATTCTATTTCCAGAAAACTGACGTTTTGGATATTCCAAGTTTCAAATCCGAGGTTTGGCTTAAGCGTCTCGAGCTCTCTTTAAGGCTTCTTTCAGAAACTCAGTTGAGTTTCTGTCTTTAATATCTCGAGCTTTCTTCTTGTTTTCTTGATTTTCTGAGCTTCCACTTTCTAGTTTCTATTACAATTTGATATATCCTATATAAGAATTATTTGTAGAAATATACTAGAAACTTGAAGTCAGTTTTGACACATCAAAACATTAAAAAAAAAACTGAAATTAAGTTTCTAACAACTGTAAAAAAAAATAAAATTACTTTCTTTACTATTGTATTAAACCATCTTAAAATCATGACTTATCTTGCATTCCTCATACTCAATTATAGCAAGTCATACCTACACTGTACTGTACTCTTGTTTTTTCACTTATTTTTTTTTAAAAAATGTATTAATTTAAATTCTACTTTATTCTAATATTTTTGTTGAAATTAAACTCATATCTATTAAATAGAATAAGATGCTCAAACTAATTCTCATCTATGTTAGGCCATATACAATGAGGATCTTAAAATTTTAATATCCCCACCTCATCCAACAAGATAAATGTGGAAGAGAGAGAGAGAATAAGGATGGAATCTTATTTAAGATCCTAGTTTTTAAATTTTTTTTGCTCCGACCACACGCGCGCGTGCGACGCACTCGCTCAGCTATAGGCGTGTGCATCTCACGCGCACCGATCACATGTGGTGCTGTGATTTAAATGTTTTATTTTTTTTTTCTTTTAAATGTTTTTTTTTCATTTCGTTTATACATTTGTGTTTTATCTTTTATCTTTTCTTTTTTTATAAGATTTTAAATGTTTTATTTTTTCATTTTCTTTTATTTTTAGGTTTTAAATATTTTATATTTTATTTTACTTTTTATTAAATTTTCATAAATGTGTGATTTTTTTAATTATGTAATATTAAACTTTTTTAACTGAATGTATGATTCAATTAATTCAAACTAATTAATTAATATTTTATTTATCTATATTCAATAAAACAAATATATATATATATATATATAGGGAGCAGATCCAGTGAGAAAATTCTTAACGTGAGAAAGTGAGAAAGGTGCTTGATTGCATTCACGACGTTGCTTGATTGTGTTCAGGTCGTTGCTTGATTGCAATGTTGCTTGATTATTTTGTTACTTGATTGCATTTTAGTTGTTGTTTGATTCAATATCAACCATTGATTTTTTTAGATCTGATGGACATGATTCATTCTTTTTTCTCACATGGGAATTTTTTTTACATGATCCCTCATATATATATATATATATAGATAATATCAAATAATTGTTATGACAAGTGAGATCCATGAATAGTATAAAGTAAAAGGTGATTGAATAAAAAAATAATAATGGATGTTAATGTGGATATATATAAAATGTAAAATGATAATAATTAATGATTTGACGCACACATGGCGGGATCTTAAAATTTTTAAGATCCCACCATTGTGGGTAGGGATATCAAACAGGTCAACCCGCCGGGTTTCGGGCCAGCCCTATCGGGCTGCGGGTTAATCGGTCCGGCCTAAACGGGCCGTAACTTTTGTCGGGTTGGAAATTCTCAACCCTAACCCTAACCCGTCGGTTTTTGGGCTGACCCGTCGGTTTGACTAAATTATGAATTTTTTATTTTAATTTTTTATTAAGCTTAAATATTTATTATTTTATTAATATAATTAATTATATATATAAGTAATTATTTTTATAATTGAATACTAACATAAAATGTTGTATAATAAGATATTAGATAAATTAAATAATCATATTAATTAATTGTACAACTCCAATAATATTATATTAAATAAATAAATTAAATATATTAATTACAAAAGAATATTGCAATATATAATAATAATATATCATAAAAACTTGATGAGGTCTCACAATTATGTTAAATAATTTTCTATGACAAAAAATAAACTATAATAAATTTTTATTTAACAAGATAGAGTACTAAATAATTTTATAAGTTTGTGAATCTAAACAATTCTAAGAATTTAATTTATTTAAAATAATAATTAATATTTTAGAAATCTATTATTTTTTAAATATTCTTTTAAAATATTTATCTTAGTAGTAAAAATACAGGTATAGAGATGTCAATAAAGCCCGAAACCGATGGGTCAGCCCGAAACTGGTGGGTTAAAATGCGAGTTAGGGTAAAAAATTTCTAACCCGAAATTATTTTAACCGAACGGGTTAAACCCGACGGGTTGGCGGCCCGAACGGGTTGAGCCTGGTGGGTTGCGGGTCGGCCCGTAGGTCCGGCAATATTTAATTATATATATATATATATATATATATAAATATTTTATTATTCATTAAATCTAATATTATTTATATCCTACTATACCTAAAAACCCAATTCTCTAAACCTAATTTTCTGTCACACAAAAATCTCATCTATCTCTCACAATGACGTAGTCCATTACCCTCAAATCGAAAAATCCTCCATTTCTTCCTCTTTCACTGTCTTCTACTCGTCACTCTCCTAATTAGCGTGTCTATTCATTTCTTCCTTTCAAGCACTTTTACAAGCCTCTCATTGTTATGTTCACCTACATTTAATTTTATAATCTCTATTTTATCATTTAATATGTTGAAGAATGTACTTCTATTACTTAAAATAGTTCGCATATAAGGATTGATATTTTTTTAAAACTATTGGCCAACCTTTTATCTACTTATCACTATTTTTTACGAAGATATTGTTGTCTGATTTCTTTTATTTATGTTGGCTCATCATTTTCATTTTTATTTTGTTTTAGGGGTTGTTAAAATATTTTAAGAAAATCTTTACAAAAGTAAACTCGTAAATCTTGCCAGCCCAAAAACCGGTGGGTTAGGGTTAGGTTCAAGAATTTTTAGCCCAAAAAAAATTCAGCCCGATTCAATCCGGACCGAATAGCCCGCAACCCGATAGGGTTAGTCCGAAACCCGACGGGTTAGCCCGATTGACATTCCTATATAGGTATATCATTTGTGTAACATACAATTTATTCAAATACTTCCATCTAAATATAAAATAAGTATAGTATAAAATAGTTGATATTTATTTTTCCAAGATTTAATAATTTAATTATATTTTTTTTTAAATGGAGTGGCCCGTCGGGCCAACCCGTAGCCCGGCAGGTCCAGCCCGTTTAACCCGCAACCCCGACCTATTTAGCCCAATTTCTTATCGGTTAAGAAATTTTTAACCCTAACACGATATTTAGCTCGGATTATTCGGGCCAACCCGTCAGTCCCGAGCTAAATTGACATCACTAATTATGGGTGCTCTTAGACCATCTCCAATGGAACTGCAAAACCCATCCCAAAACCCAAAATTCTCCCAACCGAACTGCAAAACGCAACCCAAAACGCAAAATGCAGTTTCTCTCTCCTGTTTCTACGCAAATATGCGTAGTTACTGTAGAAGACTGCAAATTTTTTTTATTTGCACATTAGTCCTTTAAGTTTTACAATTTTATAAATTTAGCTTTTTTTTATTTTTTCTATCTTTATTTATTTGTTTGCAAAAAAAATATATATATATATATATATATAATATTTATACTTTAATTATATTATTAATTTATTAAAAGAAATGTGTGATTAAATAAAATTGAATAGATATTTAATATCATTTATTTTTATAATAATTATATTATATTATTATTCAATCAAAAAACTAATGTATGATTAATTAAAATGCGAAGAAATTTAATATTATTTGTAATATTTAATTTTTGTAATGGAATTTTAATTTAATATATATTTATAAATAAATTTTATCCTAAAAAAATAAATAAGCATTGAAATAAAAACATTAAAATTTCTAAAACAATAACATTAAACGAAATATTAAAAAACAACATTACAAATTTAGTTTATTATTATTGAGATGTTTAGTAATTTAATTTATTTGATATTTTTAATATAATCTTAATATCATGTTTTTTAATTTCTTTATTATTTAAATAGTTTTTAATAAATTATAAATTTATAGTTTAAATAATAATTCATTAATAAATATAAATTGATAATTTTTCGTATTTTTAATAATTAATTATTTTATAATAATTTATTTTCTTTGTAATTAATAAAGGATTCAAATTGCAAATTTGTTAAAGATTTTGGTAGTATTTGAAAAGTTTATAAAGTTGTGATAAAAAAGAATATGCTGAGAATATTCTTTTGAGTTTGAGTTTAGTGTTTTTGGTTGGAAAAAAATAATGTTTGATGTGACATTTACTGTATTTTGGGTTTTTCGATTGGAGATGGTCAATGTCATTGTCATAGGCACCATGTTTCACTTAATTAATTTGGGATTTCGTGAAAATCAAATCAAATTATTTATCATAACCACACATTAGCATTGGAAAATCATATCCAACCAATTAAGTAATTAAGAATGGGAAGGTCTTGGGTTAGGCAGGCCTAAACGATTTAGGCGGGTTTTATCCATTAACCCAAGCTTTAGGCGGGTTTTATCCATTAACCCAAACCCAAACCCATATAATATACCCTATTTGGGATGGGTGAACCCATTTGGGTAGGATAAAACCCGCCTAAACCGTTTAGGCCTGCCTAACGCAAGTTTTTGCCATTAAGAATTAATTAGTCAAATCACTCATGTCCAATCAAATCATCAATCTGGAACATCATTTCGCCTATACACTTAGATAGCTCAGAATGTCTCTTGCTTAAAAATATCGCTTAACTTCTTTTACCGTCTCAAGCCCTATTCAAAATCTTCATTTTTCCAACTGTAGGTTATATAGACTCTAAGCATGTTTCATTAAATAATTTTATGATTTACTCTTTATTTATGGGCATTAAATCATAGTTCAAACAATGCATGATACACATGAGTGTATACTCGGCTTAACTTTTTTAGGGCCAAATATTTCACATATAAAAATCTTCGAATGAGAAATCATATGTTGACATTGATCGCCCCTTCATCCCTTTACTCAAGCAAAAGATTCGGGAGTGGATCTAATTATTTATTTTCTTCACTAAAAAGGGGTAGTTAATTGGAATTGTAATTACGAAAACAGGTTTAATTAACACTACTTAATTGCAAGTGCAAAATTTCTTGGTGTTAGTTGTAAATCCATTGTGATACTGATATATGGAGAAATAGATATGATTTATCCTAATTTTTATTGGAAGCATTTATGTAGAAATATGTAGGGTTCCCCCTAGATGTAGGTGAAGCAATTAACTTGTGAAAAAAAAACTAAAATATGCCTTAATCATAGGACTATCACCACATAATTAAATACCTGGTCAACATCATTAAAACAATGCAATATAAATACATATCTATATATCCAAAGAAGTTTCATTTATTTACAATTTTGCCACTTTCCCTCCAAAAATAACACATCACATTTATAATAATTTTATTATTTTATTATATTTGTTTACTTATTCATCAATATCATAATATATATAGTATTCTATATAATTTACTAAAAGAATTCTAGCTTTACCCTCCAAAGTTTTTAAAAAACGTGAACATATTAAAAAATAATAATGATATTTTTACAATTATTACTTGATGGTTGGAACATGACAATCTATATAATATATTGAAAAATATGTGCATGTTGAAGTAAAATTAGTTTTTCGAAAACAATATGAAATATGATTTTATTAATTTTAATATAATTATATGCTAAAATAATTTAGTTTTAAAATTATTAAACTTTACATATATTGAATTATTTGGCAATTCAATTTTAGAGTTTCTAAATTGCAAGTCATTTAAAATGAAAAACAAAACAACATGTTTGCAATGCAATTTGAATATCATGATTCTCATTTAATTATTTTAATTTTAGATTCATATTATTTTAAAGAATTAGTGCATTTTAATTCATAATATCTATTTATTTTTACAAAAATAGCCTAATATTTTTAATTTTATAAATATTAGACATTAAGTTCGTAAAATGAATAAACTTAGAAATTAAATAATAATTTTCGGTGTAAAATATTAAATTACAAATATAGACAAATATTGTGAATTAAATTATAATTTTGTGAGCACTATGTTATTTTTGTAAAATTGACAAATGTTAGGAGTGTAAATGCAAATACTTTTATTTTGGGTACAAATTTGAATAAATGTTATACGTGTCGAAAGTTTAATAGAGATGTTGATTATTTTTCATATATTTTCATATAACATGTAATTAGTATTATTTTAAACAAACTACTATAATTTCTTTACTGAAACATGAAAATTTTCTACATTGTTATTTATATGCAATGGAAACATAAGTTATCATTAATAAAGTAAATACTAATATTATTTATTACAACATTTTGGATTAAAATTCTTTATATATTATTATAAATAATATTTATTTGCGCAACGCGCGGGTGCAAATCTAGTATATACTAAAGCAAAGAAGTGGAAAAATAACTATTCCCTCCAAAATTATAGAAAGATGTAAATCTATATTGTTAAACAAACTTTATCAATTATGTCAAAGTAGTACAGTTGGTATAAGGTGTAGATTTTAAATTTTTGCATCTGGAAGGTATTGTGTTCAACTCCCACAGTCATCATTGAAATATATATAAATTTTTATTATTTTACACAAAAATTATTTATTCAATTATTTTAAATTAAAAAATATGGAAAACAATTATTCCATCAACTAAAATTACATTATGATTAATTAAATAATTATTTATTAATACTAATCATAATAATCAATTTTTTACATTAAATATGGTTGGTCTTATTTTCAATTTCTATATTCTATAATAAAATAAAATTATCTCCATTAATTGTCAACAAAATACTTTATTTTTTTACCAATATTTTAATAATTTATATAAATTCGATAATCGAGCTATATTTAAATTTATACAATAACATGCAAACCTAAATGATGATTAAAAATAAAATTATTTAAAAATTATATTTTTCAAAAATCGCAAGATGATAATAATCTTAATAAATTAATAAGATAGATTAATATAACATTAATAAATTTTTTATTTATATATATAATCTTTATAATCTTTTATAACTTATATATTAATTTTTGTAAATCCACTACAAATTAATTATTTTTTATAATTTAAAATATTGAATTATATATAATATGTACTATAACGAACGATAAACAACTCATTAATGTAATTATATATATAATTATAGAAATTTATATATAAAATTATAGCCAAATATCACATGTTATTTTATAATTTTAATTTAAATTATTAAAATAACAAACACAAGTTAACTTTTAAAATTTGGGTACATCAGTTCGGTTTTTTCTGTTTTATTTTATTTAGTATTTTTATTTTATGCTAAAATAGATAAAATGTGAGTATATCAGTTTGACTTTTTTTATGTTACTTAAAATTATTATTATCTATATATTAAAAATATAAATCATGGGTACACCAATTTATTTATTTATTTATTTTTATTTAAATTATAATTTATTAATTTATGTTAAAAATATAATGTGTGGGCACATTAGGTTAAAAGCTTATATCCTTTATCATATCTATCAAACACATAACTATTATATATATAATATTTACACCTAAGTGTGGCATATATTGGTTTACTAAAATCTAACGCCTGATATATTTTAAGTTTTTTAACAATACTTAAATCTAATAATTTTGTGCAACGTACGAGTGAAATAATAATATATAAATATATTCAGTAGAGCCATGTACAATAAATTTTTTCGATTTATTATTTATTTAATTGCATAATTTACTGCAACAAACATGAATTTAACCTTGCATATTTATTGTTTGAGAATAAACCTCACGTTCTATGTCCAATCCATTTTCCACAAACACACACACGCAAGTCACCACAAACATGAGTAAACCATACAAAATTAATTTATATACACAAAAATAACAAAAGTCGACAAACACATCTCATTTTCTTTTACATTGTTTATATTTTATGTATTTCTTTTATTTCAATATTTCTCTTAATTTGAATCTAAATAAAAGTATGGTGATAAATTCTTTGTGGATCCAATTCATCCAATTTTCAAGTACCATCTGAAATGAAATCATCATGGAAGCATTCTTACATTTAAGCAAAAAGATAAGTAATTTCGTCACTTTTTTTATTTTTGCGAATCTTTTTCTCTAAGATTGTATATAACTAAACTGTTCAAAAATCTTTATATTGGGGAAACGAGAAACTTGGAGCACGTAAGGATATACATGACTGTTTTGAATGCAGTGAGGCTAATGAACAAAACTGTCGGAAATATCAATTTATACCTCATGATAATTAGGACACAATAATTAAATATGATATTGGATTGGGTGCACTATAATTAGCCAAGTTCTGTGTAATTTTATGTAATCAGTTTTACAAATTAATTTGAGAATAACTAAATACTAATCACAATAAATTGTAGAAAAGGGGAAATATTGGATGTTATTTTAATTAAAATTATTTTTATATGTTTTGTTTCAAAAATTGTTTAATACTAATTATGAATTAAAATATATTCGTTACATGTTAAATCAAATTACAATTTGCAAAATTATATTCTTTTTTACAAAAATCAATTATTATGAGGAATGAAGGAGTAAAAATATAGTTGTCATCTTTGTATTACGATACCACCACATATTATAATAGTTTTAGTATTTTAATAAACTTAGTGGTCTTTTAGAACTTAAAAAAAATGGTATTTTTAATAATATTTAATAAAATAATTTTGTGCAACGCACTGGTGAAATATTAGTCTATATATATACTAAGCAAAGAAGTCTAAAAAAACTGTTCCCGCAAAAATTATAAAAAAAATATGAATATCTATATTTTTAAGCAAAATTTATCAAAGATATCTAAGTAGTATAGTTGGTCTATAGTGCTGATATTACATTTCTTTGTATCTAGGAGGTTTTGTGTTCAAAACCCATTGTTAACATATATATATAATTTTTTATTTTTCTTTATACAAAATTATATCTTCAATTATTAATTAATACTAATCATAATAATTATTTTTGTACAATAAATAGAGTCGGTCTTATTTTCAATTTCTATAATCTATAATAAAAGACAATTATCTCCATTAATTGTCAACAAAATATTTTATATTTTATTAATATTTCAATAATTTATATAAACTCGGTAATTAAGCTATAATTAAATTTATATAATAACATGCAAACCTAAAAGATGATTACAAATAAAATTATTTTAAATTCATATGTTTCAAAAATCGTAAGATATTAATAATAATTTTGATAAATTAATAAGATAGATTAATATACCATTAATAAATTTATTATTTATATTTATAATTATATAATCTTTTATAACTTAAATATTATTTTTTGTAAATCCGGTACAAATTAATTATTTTTTATATGTATAATATGTACTATAACGAACAATAAGCAACTCATTAATGTAATTATATATATAATTATAGAGATTTATATGTAAACTTATAGCCAAATATCACATGTTATTTTATAATTTAATTTAAATTAGTAAAAAAATAGATATAAGTTAACTTTTAAAATGTGGGTACATTAGTTCGATTTTTTATGTTTTATTTTATTTAGTATTTTTACTTTATACTATAATATATAAAATGTGAGTATCATTTTGACTTTTTATATTACTTAAAATTAGTATTATCTCTATATTAAGAATATAAACCATGGGTACATCAATTTGATTTTTTATTTTATTTAGATTATAATTTAATAATTTATGTTAAAAATATAAAGCGTGGGTACATTAGGTTGAAAACTTACATTATTTATCATATCTATCAAACACATAACTATTATATATGCAAATATAATTTATATACAAAAAATAACAAAAGTTCGACAAACATATCTCATTTTATTCTACAATATTTATATTTTCTGTATTTTCTTTTATTTCAATAATTTTCTTTAAATCTACATAAACGCATGATGATAAATTATTTGTGTATCCAATTTTCAAGTTCCACCTGAAATGAAATCATCATGGAAGCATTCTTACGTTTAAGCAAAAAAAATAAGTAATTTTTACATTTTTTTTCTACGAGTCTTTCTCTCTAAGATTGTATTAATTTATGTAACTAATTGTTCAAAAATCTTTATGTTTTTTGTATTTCTTTTATTTCACAATTTTTCTTTGAATTTACACAAAATCATGATTATTTCTTTTGTGGTTGTAATTCATCCAAATTTCAAGGCCCACTTGAAATGAAATTATTGTGTAAACATACTTACATTTCAGAAAAAAGATTTCACAAACTTGAAATAAAATTAAATAAGTTGAACTGCAATGAATTTTGATATTTTTCACTAAACTGCGAGTCTTTTCATTTAAAATTATTTAAATTTATGTAACTAAATTCTTCAAAAAAATATTCCTTGAAAAAAAAAGATTTCTTATCTAAAATAAAAAATTGTTCATTCACACTTTCAAGAAAGTATTGTGGAAACTAATTTAGAGAAGCGATCAAGAAATGAGGAGCACTATTGAGAGGAGGATAAAAAAAAAATTTAAAGTTAATTTATAAAAATGATTTGAAGAAAGTATAAAATAGAATATGTTTATCGTAGAATCCAAGTACTTTTCAAATACGTTTCGAAATCAAGACAAATAAACTGGAAGAATAAGAAAAAAATTCTTAATTAATTTACGATATAGTTGTAATCTTTGTATTACAATATCACGACATATTAGAATAAATTTAGTATTTCAATAGACTTAGTGGTCTCTTAAATCTTAAAAAAATATGGTATTTTTAATAATATTTAATTGGAGTATAATTATTTTGTGCAACGCACGGGTGAAATGCTAGTATATACACTAAAGCAAACAAGTATTCCATAATTATTCCCACCAAAATAATACATGTATTTTTTTTTTGTATTTATCTTATGAGTTGGTCTCCTGAGAGACGGTCTCACTATTTTTTTTTTATTGTGAGACGGATCTTAATACATCATTTCAATAAATTAAATACATCATTTCATTTTTAAGAATTACATTATTTGCAACAAAGAAATACATTATTTGCAATAAAGAAATACATCATTTCATTAAACTCATATCACAATAAAAATGGTGAAACATCATTTGCAATAAAGAAATACATCATTTCATTAAATTCGTCTCACAATAAAAATGATGAGACCGTCTCATCTGAGACTTTGCCTTATCTTATTTATCGATATATTAAAGAAATGGTTTGTGAAGCTTAGGCGGTAAGAATCCTCTGAAATAAGTAAAAGGCATTCACATATTAAAATGATTTAATTTATTTAAATTCAAAATTATATATCCAATTGTAAGAGTGGATGGCCTTGGTTATTAGGGCTAATCACTATCTGAGCCCGTGCCTTATTCGAGCCCATTCCTTAGGGTGTGTTTATGGATTGGTTGTGGGTTTGGGTTTGGCGGTTCGGGTTTTTTGTTGGAGCAGTTTCAATTGCCTACACTACAAATGTGGCTTGACCCGGTTTCATTCACTCATCCTGAAACCCTAACCCTAGTGTTGTGCCGCTCTCTCTCTCTTCTCTGATATCGCTCTTCCTTCTCTCTTCCTTTCGTGAGATCTGAGTTGGTTTTTCCGGTGAGCCTTGAGAGATAGTGAGTCCCTGAGCCTTTGCAACCCTTTTACTTCTCTGTCTTTGGTCGGAGGAAGGTTGAAACGCACAGGAGGTGAGTTATGAGCCACCCTTTTCTGTCCCTCGGTGATTCGGGCAAGGGAGGCAGTACGCTTGATCGGAGATCTTGCTGCAGCTTGTTCAGAGGAGGTCCAAGCTTCAAGATCGGACCAAGATCCGAAGAGGAACCCTAGTCCAGTTAGGACTAGCTCGGAGTCCGGGCGAAGTAACAGGCCGGTAACAGACTCGCAGGTCTGATACCCAACACCAATAATATTTACTTACTCGAAATATATATATATATATATATATATATATATATATATTAATATTCAACTCATGCTACTACATAATTCTTTAAAAATTATATTTAAGTGAAAAAAACCTTAATATTTCTCATGCATAAAAGAAACAATATTTCCTTATACATAAAAGAAATAATATTTTCTTAATTAAAATTATTGATAAGATTTAATGATTAGGCGAGTAATATTATCAATATTGTTGAGGTTCGATTTACGGATAAATAGAGCCATCGGAACTGATTAAGAGATGACGAATAAGAACAAAAAAATTAATGATAACAAACATAATAAGAGATAAATAACAGTGAAAAAGAGAAGATAGTCGTGAGAGCTAGATGAAATTCGAGTTTTTATTATGATTTTCAGAGCGATTTCAGCAGCGTTACAACGTGAGTTTTACAGTGAGTCAAATGATAGTAAAAATGAGCTCCCAACCCTTATTTATAGACAAGATAGGGGGGGAGAAAATACTTGTGAAACCTTAGCTACCGGTGAGCTTTTGCTCATCACGATTTTTGGAACGGTCCACATTTTTTGGGATCGATTAGGGTTTCCAACGATCGTGCGCTGCTGGGCTTTCTTGGGCTGCTGGATCTTCCTCGCCACTGACCCTCAAGAGTGGTCGGTGTCGACGAGCTTTAGGGCTCAGAGTCGATCCTCTGCCTTAGACCATTATGAGTCTGGCCTACTTTGAGTGGGCCCGGGACTTTTGGGTCGGTGGTTATTTGGGCCGTCTAAGTTTAATGGGCCTATGCCTCGGGGGTCTGGCCCCAACAATAGCCCCTTTTGATTTCTGGGTCTATTACGGATAGACACTGGAATAAAAACTTTCCTGTCAAAGTGCATTACAAAGTGCTGAGTTTCGAGGCATCCGAGAGACTATCCTCAGGGCCCGAGAGGTGCTTTCAGAGAGAGCAGCTCTTGTGGAGAGTAATCGGGATATTACTCAGTGCAAGTATGATGATTCATTGGGAATGCAAGCATATGACTATATTGGGTGGCAATGGGATGCTGTCCCGTAGGCCAATGCTAGGGTTCAGAATCCACGCGGCTCAGAATCATTCCGGAGAACGTTCTCCTGCATGGAGCAGTACTCTCATGTGTGCACTATGTTTATGCTCTGGGGAACGCTGGCGGGGTGAGCTCTGGCGAATCGTAGGGCACCTGTGGGTTTCTCGGGGGTAGCCCAAGCCCCATATTCCTGTTGATTGTGCTGATCGCATTAGAGTTTATCTCGCGGTGTTAGGCAATAGTTCATGTTTTACTGAGCGGGTCAACCACGAGGATCATTAGTTCTCTACTGCAAGCCCCAAGCATGTTTGGTGTCGACTACGAAACTTGTGCGATATAATTTTGCCGCCCTTGCGGTGGCATGACTGTAATTATCACGAACTTCAGGGGCGAATGTGAGAAGCCAAATGGTTTTTGTGTATAAAAGGGGGAAATCGTCGCTCACTTCTCACTTTTGCATTTTCGAAATCGTAACCGCTCTTCCCCTCTCTCTCTAATATGTGGCGACCACTATTCTGGTGGCTGCTATTCCATCGTTTTCTGTTCAGGGCGTCCAAAGTTCCGGTGAATTTCATTTTCTTCTTGCCGCTGGTAAGTTCTTCCTTGATTTTCGTCTTCCCTGCTCAATTTCTATTTCTAGCGTAGGTGTACGTCGTCTATCATGCTTGAATCCGCCGTAGGGCAGTTATAGGTGTGAGCCAGTGATTCTAATTGTGCGCTCGATTGTTGTAATAATGACTGGTTCTCATGTTTGCCCGCTCTGATTTTGATCGCTTCTGTTTTTGATTTCCAGAGCGAATGCTAATTATGCGCCTCATTGATGTTTTGATCCTGTATGCGATTAGTTGTTGTGTGATCTATGGTATGTAAGTCCCCCGACCACGTTGTTTTTTCCATTATTCTTCTTTCTTTTTTTTTAATGGAGGCTTCCTGTGATTTGTGGTTACGGTTTTGTGCTTCTCCTTTGATAGTGCGTTGATGAGTGTCTTAGGTGTTTATTCGTGATTTTTTGGTCGTTTCTCCTTCTCTTGTCACTTTCTTCTTGTTCTATACCCTTTGAGTTTGGTCTTTTGGTCTTGACTTGCGTTGGGTACCCTATTGTTGGTTCCCGGTTAGGGCTCTTCATAGTTTCTGTGTAGTCTTCTTGTTATACTATTTGTGTTTTGTAATCGACATGCTTATGTTGTGGTGTTCACTAGTTGTTAGAAATTCGGTTCAGGTGGACGGTGCCTGGGTGGTGTTTTTACAGGGAGCGGTTGCTTGGATAATGTTAGGAATGACTAATTTTGTTGGGTTGGTTAAGGAGGTTAGGAACGGTTAATTCTGTTTTGAACGGTTTCTTATGGGTATTCTTGTTTTTGAGGTCTTTTTCCCTTTCGTTTGCTTGCGTCTGTTCTCTCTTCTTTTTTTTTTCTTCGTAGGAGACCTCTTCTTTTCCAAACTTTGCATTTTCATTTTTTGCTTTAGTTTCAGCACTTTAGACAAGCAATGGATTCATCTGTCGAGATCTGGGAGGGACCCTCCTCGTCCTTGGGTTCGACCAGGGCTGACATCAGACGTTCATCCGACCACGAGGAAGCGAGTTCCTTGGGTTCTGAAGTTGGTTGATTCGATCGTGACCCTGTTGTCGAGGACCTCGGTTCCAAGGAAGGGTCCAATCGCGAGGAGTCTGGCAACGATACTGAGGAGGACAGTGAGGACTCCTACGTCCCGATGGGGATCGATACTTCTGATAAGCTGCAGAATGCAGCGAGCAAATAAATTTTACACTCTGAGGTGATCGATCCCACAAGGACTGTGCAACGAAATACCCAAAGTACCAACCACAGTTTTAGAACATAGAAGTTTGAGGATTTTAGAAAAGGGATTTGATTTAAGAATTTAAAGATAATGCAAGAAAGTAAAAGATTTTGGAAACAATAAATAAAGATACAGATCCTAAGGCAGATATTCTCAACTTCAACATGCAAATTCATCAACTCATAAATGGGGATAAAATAGATTTTGATGGATGATAGCCGGCAGGAACAATGAGCAAATAAATTTATAATTACATCCAAAGGTGGTCGAATCCACAAGGACTGTACAATGAACTACCCAAAGTACTAGCTATAATTCCTAGAACAAATTTGAGGAAATTGGAAAAGAGATTTTGGTTTAAAAATAAAAGATGACAATGCGAGAAAATAAAGGTTTTAAAAACAATTAAAGAAAAATATAGATCCTAGGGCATATACTCTAATCATCAATGTTGAGGTTCGATTTCACGAGAAAATGGAGCCCTTAGAACTTTGTTAGAAAATCGCAAATAATAACGATAAGCAAGAAAAATTACGACAAATAAATGGCAAGAATGGACGACGATGAGTGAAATAAATTTAGTTTATTGGCGTGTAAATGAGACGAGAATTTGACAGCGTTACAGCTTGATTTTGCTATGAGAGAATGAATATAAAAAATGAGCCCCTACCCCTATTTATAGACAGGATAGGGGCAGGCAGGTAGTAGCTAATCCTCAGCGTCGAGCCGCAACGGCTCGCCACGAATATCGGGGCGGTTGCAGTTTTTTCGGGGGAGGTTAGGGCTCCAACGTTCGGGCGCCGCCAGCAAGCTAGGGTTCCTCCTCCTGGACCGTCTCTATATCGACCCTCGGCTCCTCGATGGTGAGGCGCTTCGGTCCTCGATGGAGAGGCGCTACGGTCCTCGATGGAGAGGCGCTTCGGTCCTCAATGGCGAGGCCTTGACTTAGGCAGATTTCAGTATCTCATTGGTTTTGGTGAGCCAGTCTTCTGGGCTGGACTTGTCGGCTTCCTCACCACCGACCTTTCATCGTGCTCGATATCGAGGATCTCGGAGGGTCGGTTCCGACCTCTGGACTTAGATGATTCGGGACTCTTGAAATGATGCTCTGGTCGTTGGGGAGCACGTGGTACCTGAAAATCCCGCAGGGGTTGCTTCCTCTCCATGGTGGTGAGCTTGTCTCCTCGGTGCTGAGCTTGTCTCCTCGGTGATGAGCTCGTCTCCTCAGTGGTGAGCTCGTTATGGTCGATATAGAGGACAAGTTGGGGTCGACGTTGACCCCATGTCTTAGGCGCTTTTGTGTACTTCCTTCACTTCAGGTGGGCCTGTAACTTTGGGCTGACGATTAACTGGGTCGTTGAGCTTAGTGGGCTTGGGCCTCGGGGGCCCAGCCTCAACAATAGCCCCTTTTGATTGCAGGGTCTGTTCGGGACAGGCCGTGGGATCAAAACTTCGAGTTAGGACTCGATACAGAGTACGGAAATTTGAGGTGTCCAAGGGACTACCCTCGGGCCCGGGAGGTACTTCTTGAGAGAGTAACTCCACCAGGGAGTAGCCGGGATACTACTCCTGGTCAATACGAAGGTTTCGGGGAAGCGCAAGCGTATGACCGTGCGGGGAATACCGGGGTATTGCCCCACGGGCTAAAGCGTGAGTCCGGGGGTCATGCGGGTTAGAATCATTCCGGAGAACGTTCTCTTGCACAGAGCGGTGCTCCCATGCGTGCACTCTGTTTGGGCTCCGTAGAGCGCTAGCGGGGTGAGTTATAGCGGATCGTGGGACACCTGGTGAGTTCCTGTGGGGAGGTCTCATGTTCCCGTAGAGGGTGTCAATCGCGTTATAGTTCTCCCTGCTGTGGGGTGTTGCTGCTTGAAGTTTTCTTAAGCGGGTCATGCATGAGGCGTTTTACGGGTCTATAGCAATCCGTTGAGCATCTCGATGTCGAGGCGCTCTCTCTGGAACTTTAAATTTTGCCGCCCCTGGAGTGGCACGATCGTAATTTCGGCCAACTCCAGGGGCGAAGTTGGGACGCGAATGGTTTTTCTGAATATAAACCCGCACGACTTCATACTTCGTTATTGTTCCTGATACACTTTGGATTTTGGTTATATGATATCCACTTAGCATATTTTCCACATTTCAGTGTTTGTATGTTGGAATTCGTTGTACGCTTGTTTCTTGCCTTGGCTTTTATTCGTCAACTTAGACCTCCTTTGTCGGGTGAGCGGGTCGATATAGAGGAGCGCAGGGGGTCGGTGTAGAGCACGTCGATGTCGACCCTCTGACTTAGCTTCGAAACAAGTGATGAGAGGTCAGGTTGGGCATCGCCCCTCCGACGCTCAAGTCAGTAAAGGTGTTATGAATAAATAATGATAAAATAATATGTAAAGACAAAATACAAATGCGCGTATCTGTATACTAATGATAGCATTTCTTCAAGTGTTTGATGTTCCAACTGTTTTGCATCCTTCTCCCTTCCAATGTTTCAAGTTGGTAAGCCCCTTGCCCTACTACTCTAGACACCTTGTATGGGCCTTCCCAGTTAGGGGCTAGCTTTCTTGCTCCGGACTCTTTCGTGTTTTGGAATACCCTTATTAGGACTAGGTCTCCTTCTTGGAAGCTTATGAGCTCTAACTTCTTATTATAGAACCTTTCTACTTGAAGTCGTTGCCGGGAGGCTTTGACTGTAGCGTCCTCTCGCACCTCGAGCTAGAGGAGCTTCCTCTAGGTAGACCCTCTCGCACCTCGAGCTAGAGGAGCTTCCTCTAGGTAGACCCTCTCGGACCTCGAGCTAGAGGAGCTTCCTCTAGGTAGACCCTCTCGGTACTGACTGGCAAGCTCATAAGCCTTCTGCTCGTTCAGACGCGCGATGCGGCTCAGCTCATCCTCTTCCCAATTAATCTCAGCCCAAGCCTGCGAGAGGACCGAGTCCATGTCGTAGCAGGGGTGACTAGTCAAGTCACGATAGAGCTTCGAGGACACGTCTAGGCCGTTCTTAAAAGCGAAGACCGCAGTGAGAGGAGGGCAGTTCGGTATAGAGACGAGCTCCTGGTTGAAGCGCCCCACGTAGGACCTTAGAGACTCTCCCTTTTTAATGCGTATGTTGTTGAGCACATCGGGGTGCTTGGCCACGCGTCGGCAGTTAGAGTACTGCTTCCTAAAAGCCATGTGGAGTTCCGAGAACGTCGAGAAGGAGCTCCTCGGTAGGTTGACGAACCACTGGAGGGCTGGTCCAGTCAAACTCGCTCCGAAGCTCTTGCACATGCACGCCTCGCGGAGATTGCCTGGAAAACTTTTATAATGCAAACCCAAGTTAAGAGTATACTTTAAGTATATCAAAACTCTCACAAGAGCCTTCCAGTGATCTATACTGGGATTGCTCATGTACCGACTCAATTTGTTCACTGCATATGCAAGATCCGGTCTAGTACAGTTAGTCAAATACATTAGACTACCAATGACCATTGCATATTCCTCTTGACCAACAGGGTCACCTTTGTTTTTAACAAAGTGAACATTGAGTTCTAACGGTGTTTTGGCTGGTGAACTATCATAGGCATTGAATTTCCTTAACACTTTCTCAATGAAATGAGATTGTGATAGGACAATTCCATTAGGTTGCCTTCTGATTTTGATTCCAAGAATCACATTAGCCACACCCATATCTTTCATGTCGAAGTTCTTCTCCAACATTCGTTTGGTATCAACAATCATTTGATGATTCCTACTCATGATCAACATGTCATCTCCCTCTGTTTGTTTAAAGCCTTTCGCCACAAGGCGAGCTTTATACTTATCAACCGAACCATCGGCTTTATACTTTCTATTAAGTATCCACTAGCATCCTAAGGGCTTACAACCTTTTGGGAGATCGGCCAAAATCCAAGTATGATTTTGCATAATCGATTCAGTCTCACTATCAATGGCATCTTGCCATAATGAGGCATCGGGTCTAGCTAAGGCATCTTTAATGGTTCGAGGCTCATCATCTAACATGTAGGTAATGAAATCCGAACCAAAAATTTTAGCCACTCTAGCCCTTTAACTAGGTCTCAGTTCTTTCTCTATAGGAGTGGAACTAGTAGCCTCTTCACATGTCCTTTTTCTAGACATAGTCGGTACATCTTCCTTATCTTTACAAGGATAGATATGCTTGACGTGCCTCTAGAAGTTCACCCTCTAAAGAGCTTGTCAAAGAATAAATTGTCAACCCGGTTCCTTCTCCGTTTTGCCTATTAGAGTACTAAAGTACCGAGTGAAGTTGTGTAGCTAGGTAAATTTCATATCGTTGAGTAATGTCTAAATCCTAAGAAAGCAATGTAAATCTAACTACCCAAACATAACAAATCATCATCATTTCATCAACAACTCACACAATCATTATCCAATCACCGGTAAATCAAGACAACGAAGTATGCAATTAAAGAAGAGAGGATGTTGAATCAAGTATGGATGCAATCAATTAGGTCGATATTTGTTGTAAACTCAATTTAATTCCTATGAGGATGGACTCTCACCCTACCCTAGTCGATCCCTTGTCACGGCAAACCGACCGTTGATGAAACTACCACCTCAAACAGTCACATTATCGGCTATAGCTCACTCCAAAAGGAACGTGAATCATTGCCCTATGCACTCTACCCGCACATGGATTAGATAAAGTAACACAAGGAAACATGCTAATCGCGACACTCATATCCGCGTAACGGCTGCAATACTCGTATCAATCATCACCTAAATTGGCTAATACCTACACTTAGGGATTGTGAAAAGGCTCTAGCATGCTCCAATCTCACATAGAAAGGTAAACAAGAAAAAATCAATTCTAATTTCATGCATCCTCTCTCAATTCAACATCCAATAGAAGTTTAGCTCATCATATCCATCAATTGTGCAATTACAAAATAGGAATTGTTGAAAATCATTACAATTGAGAATAGAAAGAAGATTCTTCCCTAATTTGGTCTTGTGTCTTGATCTACCAAGCTTGATTCTTCAAATTTCCTCCAAGGAATGTGGTTGAAGCTCCTTGGTTGTGGATGAGAAGAATGAAGCTCCTTGGTTGTGGATGAGAAGAATGGTAGTTACACACTCATGCCAATAGATAGAGAACGGATGCCAATAAATATGGCAAAAAGTTTTTTTCTAATTTCAATTCTCCCCCTTTTATAGACAAGAAAAATAACCCTCGGATCGCCCGGTCGAAGAATGGATCGCCCGGTCGAAGTTAGAAACCGCCAAAATGCTGAGTAACAGCTCCGCTCGCCCGGTCCAAATTGGGCTCGACCGAGCCTTCTCCTTGAACCATGGCTCGGCCGAGCCTGCACACGCTCGGCCGGTCGAGCTCTCTGAAATGCAGCTCGGCTGAGCCTGCACAAGCTCGACCGGTCGAGCTCTCTGAAATGCAGCTCGGCCGGTCCTGCACCGGCTCGGGCGGGCGACACCTCAAAACCTCCAACTTCGTGCGATTTTCCACCGAAACTCCACCGAAAATGCTCGATTATGCTCAAAACTGAACCTACACACATGAAACACACAAAACACGTAAACCAAACCAAAACACAACCAATCATGAAGAAAAACCTATGATACGGGCGTAAAATAACCAAAACAAGCACACAAACACACCAAAATATAGGTCAATTTACGCACGTATCATAATCCCCCAAATTTAAACCTTTGATTGTCCTCAATCAAAACAAAGAAAAGTTCTCAACCTACCTCAAATGATTCCTCATAGCTCATCAAAGTTATCTTAGCATGCTCAAGTAAAACGAGATTATCACCTAACTTTGTAACTAGGTTAATGCCAAGGACATGAACCACTCATCAAGATTGGATACAAGAAACGAGAGCACTCCCTCACGTGTTTAGGGATGATGAGATTCACACATTCACAAGATATCGAGCTTGATTTCCATAGGCTTGCATCCACTCTCACCACTATACTACAACGAGTTAGTTTCTAGAATCAAAAAGGTCTTTTCACGGGTTGTAACGTGGCTAACTAAAAGGTGGGTGGTTTTGGGCCAAAGTGACTAAACTTCTCAATTTCCCAAAACCCCCAAACTTATTCTTTTCGAACCACTACTAACCCCGAGGCTTTTCATTTCACAACACAATTTTTCTTTCTTTTTTTTTCTTCTTTTTTTCTTCTTTTTTCTAGCACCATCTTTTATTCATCTTGTCGGTGCTTCACAACACACTTTTTTTTTCTTTTCTTTTCTTTTCTTTTCTAACACTTGCACCAAAATTTTGTTTGGTAGGTGCTCATTTTTCTAGGATCAACAACAATCCTTCATTTCACTCTTTCATGCCTCAACATTCCTCATCAATACAAATTCAATCAATTCCCAACCCAACTCTCATCACCGTATTCACCCTCATACACTCTTTCCCCCAATATGGTCCTAATCATATCAAAGAAGATCCACCAAATAAGTTCAATCACGGGGGTCAAAGATATGAAAGGCAAAATAATGATAACAACCACCTTATACTCCCGGTGTGAAAGGTAGGACTAAGAAATGATGGCCTAAGATCATTTTCTAGTTACACACTCATGCCAATAGATAGAGAACGGATGCAAGTTCTAGATCTCGTACTCTCAATCTTGCCACTCACAAACAATATAGATATGACAATATCATAGCTCAAACCTCACGGCTTTTTGTCAAGTCCTATGCATTAACCATATACAAAACTCGGCAATTCAAAAGTTAAACTCAAATCATGCTTTGACAACTCGATTCCGCTCTATCATTGGTTAAAGTAGGCATCAAACTTCCCTAAGTAATTCATGATTAAATCTCAAGTCTAATTCGAGTTCATCACACACAAACACAAGCACACAACATTACTACAAACAATCTACATACCCTAACACAATGCAATTAAAACTAAATGGTAGAAGAACGATAGAAAGCGTTACCCATCAGTAGGCACGATCTCCGCTCTCCATTCCTTATTTGTACCTACTCACAACAACACACCACCAAAAACTTGAGCATAACTAGCCAATTAAAATCTCATTTCCACCAACTTCCACAATCCAAGCATTCATTCAAGAAAAATAAAGCAATATGCCCAAGTTCCACCATTCATTCCAAACCACAATACATTCCACATACCAATGCCAAATAGAAAGAATTAAGCACAAGTAAACTTGTCCATAAAAGATCTATCCATTCAATCATCCAAATCATCCAAAAATTCACAACAAATCCACAACCATAGCAATATAAGTAGATCATAGTACAACCAAATC